>CM046858.1:15358712-15866212 GCA_025617745.1 Heliocidaris erythrogramma
ATGGCTCTGTTTCAGATCAATGGTGTAACTTCCAAATGGCTACTTTGACTTATATAACTTGAAGTAAAGTACATACCCCCTTTGCTATACATGTATATCATTTGAAAGACCTCTAAAAGTGCTATCATTGGGTAGCATAACAAAGTTGTATGACCAATTTGTTCGGATTTCGTGGTCCAATGTGGTCCACATTGGCCACCTTTGCTGGGACATTTAATACATGCATATTTTTAAAGTTTCCCTAAATTCAAATGTTTTTGATGCCTGGGTGAAAGAGAAGAATGAAAGAAAATGCTATCCCTCTTACATTTTAATTCTTTTTGTTTTAATGCGAGACAGAGTCAAAATTGATGTTTCTGAGGTGACATTTTCCGTCAACACTGGAAGGTCTAAAGTAATAATGCTCGGAAAATTCTAATATGCAGATATTTTTTTGATTTGTTATGTGATATAGTCCATATGTCTTCTAGTTTTAGCAAATGCAAAATGAAGTCACCAACTTTTGTTTTAAAAGTTTACGAAGAAAAAGTAAGTGCGTTAAAAATTTTCCGTTAACTTTTCTGTCACATCCGAAACATCCAACAAGTGGTGATAATTATCTCATATTTTTTTTAATTTTTCAAGAGTTTTTAGAGATTTGCCTTACCCTACTCATTGTGCATTTCAATTATGATTTTTTTCTAAAGAAATTAATTTTTTGAAGCCAATAAACTTTTTCCTAACACCTGTCACATCCGAAACAAATTTTTAGACAATTCCTCATCAAACTCGCTCATGCATAAATTTTAGACGTGATTACGACATAATTTTTCAGGCTTGATTGATAATTGATATAAATATTAACAAAAGAGAAGTGGGTACATGTACATGTTAAAACATATTCTGATCTAACCTTTAAGTTATATGTATATCCATTCTTCACTAAAATTTTCAATTTTTCTGGTTTAAATGGACGACAGCAAATTTACTTCCATTCCTGCAAATGAGATGGTTTCAGCAATTCAAACTTCATAAAGAGGACAATAAATGCCTGTTTTGATTGTGAAATCCTGCACATGCATATGAATATCTAATTATCAGGCTTGCATTACAATTTTGAATTATGAGTAGACCGTCAAAATTCGCCCTAGTTACCAGGTAATAAGAAAGGTTTTAAAATTTTCGCCCAATAACCATTTATGAAAGGAAAACGATTTAAACCGTGTGCACAACCTTTTAATTTGAACCCTAGGCAACCTTTCTGCAAAGTTTTCAACGTGAAAAGCATAATTATAAAACTTTGTCGTTTTGTCCACCTACTTATACCATTGATCTGAAACAGAGCCATATAGAGAAAGAAAGAAAGATAGAGAGAGAGAGAGAGAGAGATGTAAGATTGGATTAAAATACAAGACGAACATTCCCCTAGAAAAAAAGACGATTATAAACTAAATTTCAAGTGAAACAATGTTTATTTCTTTTCTCTGTATGCCAACAACTTGTGGCTTGCACAAAATTTGCGTCATTTTCACATAGCATCAGCAAAACATTGATTTAAACAAACTTATCCTCATATATTCCAAAACAATATAATCTAAACATACAAAAATAAATAATGAAATCCATGTCTTTGGATAGCTAACATTTTCACATAAACATATTAATATTAAAAACATATTGCCTTCCATCCTCTTTTTCATTTTCTTCGGAATACTTTTGTAATAATACATTAATCAGAAAACATCTTCTTTTAAACTTGCTCGTTTGTACATGTTTGGCAAAACTATAAAATTAAGCCCTTTCTTACATTTAATCACTCATTATTCACCTAATCTTCAGACATATGTGAAATAAATTCAGGCACACTTTGGCAAAGCAATATAAACTCTGGTTAGAGAAAGTGGCGAAAAAATACACACATTCTTCTTTTAATTTTTCTTTCCTCCTCTAAAAAAACGTCTACTTGATACTCGACTCTTGATTTCCAAAGTATCAATTACAATATGTACAATTGTATATATTTTTTTTACTTGAAAAACATTGGCATGGTGGTTACATAGATGTTATCAAAATCATGACCATCTTAACAAAGTGAATTAAAATCTGATGAAAGATGTAATCACTAATCTACCCTGTTTACTTGGTTCATAAACTACAAGAGTAAGAAGCAGCAAAACACATATGACAGATATCATGTCATGATAATTATGATTGTCTAGAACCTTCCTGTATTATAAGCCTAGTCTGTTTTTAATATCTCAGCATCTATGCATCTCAAAATGCTCTGGAAAGTGGAAATGTATGCCCATTATATACAATTATGATATCATTCAAAGTTTCAACGTTATGTACACAACACTCATTACTGCAGATGGAACAACTCGGGTTACTCATTCATAAGCTTAAGAACAGATCGTCTCCGTTTTTGATAGTTTAGGTTCTGCCAGGTTTCGGCAAAGAATCAACAATTTGGTAAAATTGCAATCTTCATGCATGTATATAGAGTCCACATAAAATGTGCTACATATCATTTATGTGCATATCTCATCAATTCCCACTAGTATTATCTCCATTAGAACAACAGATCACATCATAATGTCTGTTTGGAGCCAGAAGGGCGTTAACTCTGTACTTCAACTAAAGAGTTAACCCTCAATAGCCCGGGAGGGGGGGGGGGGGTTAATTTAGCCACCCCCTCAACATTTTTGGCAATAATTTTTTAACGTGAAAAAGATCTCGTTCTGAAATTTCAGGACTTTTTTCTTTCATGTCTCGCGCACATTTTAAGACTATTTGTGAAAATCGGGGGTACGGTTGCGGAGATATAGCACATATTCATGCCCAATGTCACCAAAAAAGGCAGTTTCCAATAATTTTGTGTATACAATGTATGGGCTTTACAAGAAGTGTTGTCAGAAGAATGTTTTTTTTTTCTGTTTTTCTTCAGATAACATCTCTTTTGGCTATCATCAACTATTCTATATAACAGAACAATGAAAAACAAAAGATTTACAAACAAAGAAATACATAAGAATTGGTCAACAAAGTGAAAAAAGAAAATCATCAATCTATAAAAATGTCAATGGACAAAATAATTTCACACATTTCATGTTGTTGGTGATTATAATGAATTATTCTACATGTAGATGTACAAGAAAAATTAGCTTATTTGCATAATTAATCTAATTATGAATATGAAATTTCAATACACATAGATTCACTTAGCTATCTTTTAGATTATATGACAAGCTACAAAAATGCCAAATTTGAATGCATTTTCTCCATAAATAGGGGGAAAACTGAAAAAAAACTGAAAATTACCTTGAAAAAATTTGCATATTTGCATAATTAAATAAGAAAAACAATGTATATCATAAATTTGATTATGCATTCTTGCACAATACACAATGAGACACAAACATGCCAAGTTTGGTCGCAATCGGTCTATAAATGGCCGAGATCTGAGGGGGGGCCAAATTAGCCCCCCCCGGGCTAAGCAGTTTCAAAATAGCCCGGGCTATATTGGGTTAAGGCTCTTCGTATTCAGATGAGAGCGAGAAGGGCATTAACTGCCATCATTTTAACTGCCCACAACTCATAGTTAAATAACAATTTTATGCTTAAAGGTGTGGCGATGCTTCAAGCCTTCGGGCTTATTTCGTCATACCTCTGTATGTTATTATACGTTCTATTACTGTATACGATTTATTTATTCATGTCTATATATTGTGATCATATTTACTTTAAAATGTTAGTCTTGATTTCATTTCCATGTGAAGTTCACACTATATCAGCTGTTGTACCATACAGGAAAAATAAATAAATAAATTAATTTACCAGAGTTACCGCCCTTCTGGTATTCTCTTTCAATTATAATTTATAACTCCTTCTACAATGTTTTGGTGCATTTTCAAAATCATATTGTCATTCTATTTATAAGGAACTGAAGGAACTTGTTTGAGCCAGATAATTGTGCTATCACACAATGAGATGAGTGCTTGACAATGTTCCGCCACTGTTGTTGTTCCTTCGGCTTCAACAGCTTTGGCTCTAAATAGAGCTAAAGCAACAACAACCACCACAGTGGACTAACATCACACAGAGGTGCACTGCACAGCAGAAATTGTGTTGTGTGAAACAACTGAAGAAAATGGTCACACTGACAAGGGAATCCTGTTTGTAGATGACTGTTTTAGATGGCCGACCTTGTCTGTCTACAGATCTATACATAAAACATAGATCATTTATATCTGTATAAAGTGTTCGAAAGTGGCTTTCAATAAAGACTTAACTTATTCACACTTAAACGAATGTATGTATGTACATGAACGTATGTATCTATCCGGTTAGTTTGTATAACATACCATCCATAAAATATACTTTAATTGTTGACCTTAACCCCTGCCATGCCGTGTGCCGCAAATCCCGCCTAAAAATGTGAATGTTGAACATTCTGTTTATGCTCAGAATGGTTTAAAAATTCTTCCTCATACAGAAACCTGTGCCTTTAATATAATGTTTATTCCTATGCAATATGTCTTTGCCCAGTTTGCTAAAGAAAAAACTCATTTAAAGTTAATATTCAACTCTTGAAAATTCATTTTTGACATTTGCTCAAAAATCTGGTGGCGTGGAAGGGGTTAATCTTCAAGTTTGAAATGACGATGGGACCAAGGCACAGAGAAAAAAACATGTTTAAAGACAGTCTAAATACAAAATGACTGTCTTAAAAGGACAAAACAAATCAAACAGCTACAATAGTTACACAACAACAGATAAAACAAAAGAAGCAGGAATGGAAAGACAAATGGAGAGACAGATGAAAAGACAGATGCATATACATGTACAGGTGGGAGAGATAACAAAATCAGAAAGGAAAGAAAATATGGAAAAGGAAAATACATAAAACAAACAAACAAACAAAACAACAGAAGACAGTTAGCGACATGAACATTATCTGCATATTATCAGAAAGGGAGAACTGGATATCACTTTTCACCACTATCTAAGAATCCACCATAATCCTGCTGATATACATCCTTCCAAAGAAATCCTAGAGGAATAGCCAGTTTACAAATAACTCCCCATTTCTTTCCAGAAGTTGTGCTCATTCCTGAAAAGACAGAACCAAATGAAAGAAATTAAGAATCTTTTTACAAAGAAAAGGGTGATGACAAAAACTGAAAAGCTGTAAGTAGGTTTATAATTTCAAACAAGCACAATTGTCAAGCATACATAGTGCTAGAAATAATTATACTCCGATCAGAGTCCTGATTAGTTCCGAATTTACGACCTTTTATTTCACATCATCTTTCAGGTACTAAAATATAAGTGAACTTGAACTGTTTGACATCAATAAACTCAATTTATTAATTTACAAACAGAAAAAGAATGAGAAACATACATGTATATCAAGATTATCAACAATAAACTGATTACTTGATGGGAAAACAAGAAAAATTATGTAAGTTCACAAAAAAAACAAACTTTCCGATGAAGACCCCCCCTTCTCTCATTCATCTTCTGTGTCATCCTCTCTGAATTCTAATCTCTCTCTCTCCTCTCCATCTGCCTTTAATTTTCATACTGCTTTACCCTCTCTTTCACTTACATACTTCTTTTCCTTCCATCCAAAACGATTTGTTTTATTACCAGTTAGGCAGTTTAATGTATCAAGCACGAATTCACGAATTGCCTGAGGTTTTACAATCAATGTTTAAAACGAATGATGGAATACATAGGCATTCTACACGACAATCATCTTTCTTTCATTTACCACTTCTTCGTACTCAGTTTGCCCAGAAAACATTAATCTACACTGGGCCCTTCTATTGGAATCATCTTGATTCAAATCTAAAGCAAGCTACCTCTCTTAAATCTTTTAGAAGAAATCTTAAACATTATCAAATTAGCTCTTACAGTGTATAAGTCCATAACAACTGTGTAGTATTTGGTTTTCTGCCTGTGTCTAAACAGAACATAGAAGATTATCTTTCAAGACATCTTTTTAATCATACTTCATACACATACATATATTATGTGTATAGATCTGGTTTTTCTACTACTATTTACAGTTGTAAACCCAATAGGCTGACTTTAACTGCTAGTATACTAGTTCATAGTATGCTTATTTTATTTTGATGTTTTAGCGATGTTTGTGTGTGTATTGTTGTTGTTTTTCCCCCCTTTTACACACGTCTTGTCTCGTCTCTTTACTACTATATGTATACATAATTGCATAAATGTATTACTTAATTCTCTGTTATTGGGGAACCTAGTTTTAACAAGCTGTGCTTTTCCTTAGGTTCTCCCATGATACTGCTTTTTTTTCTATTTGACTAATGTAAATTTTCCACTTTTGACTGTATGTACATGTACATTGGAAATGTTATTGTTTATGGTAGATTCGAAATTTTGAACGATGTATGCTCACCAATTGTAATGTTCATGGCAGATTTCTGCAGTATTATGAAATAAATTCATTCATTCATTCATCTTTTTCCTTTAAATCTCTAAAAGCAATGTATTACATTGATCATACAAACAGCACCAGGTCTCCCCCTCAATAAAATTGCTCTTCACTTTCTCTCTCCTCTCTAAAAGCTGGTACAAGGTACATGTAGGATTTGCCGAAAGTTCATGCAGAAAGAAAGTTTCCTAAAAATAGACCCTCCAATTATTTCTTGCCTTCCGTTTCCATTTCCCCTCTTGCGTACACACTACACTATCAAATGTTCTTTTAAACTGCTGTAGTTCAATCCATCTAAGAAAGCCTAGGATGAATGGTAGAGGTAATGATATCTTCACCACATCCCTCTTATTTCATTAGGTTATTCTAAAAAGCTAAGATACAAAAGAGATTACATGATGTATAAGAATATTCCACAGAGATAGATCTTTCAGTAAAGACATCAGTGGAAACAGAATTGGTCTCTTTTTGTAACTGACTACCTTAGGTCACATGTTTTGCTTTTACCTTTAGGTTGGGCTACAAAATTTTGAGGACAAAGAAAAATCAATACAGGCTTTTATGACATGTTTCCTAGATTATCTTGTTTCACAACAAAATCTGCTTTTATAAGAGGAAATATTCTATAAACCTCTTGGCATGCTTCAAGCAGGATGATCATTTTTCAGTGCATTAACTCATTGACTACTAAATCCTCTCATTGCTATAGTTTTAATACAGGGGCTACTTGGTTCCCCATAGGCAATGGGTTAGGAAAGAACATGGGTTTCTTTTTTCACACTTTGTTTTCAACTGTTCAAGTTCTACAAGCAAGTAAGCATGCATGGCGAAAATATAGCATGAAGCCACCTTTAATCATCTACAAATTATGCATTAAAAAGAAAGTAAACTTAACAAGAAGTTTGTCTACATGATTATTTTCCTACCTGTAATATCAAACGTAATATGGCAGAATTATTATTTGAATATCAAAGGCAATGCATCACATTACTGACTTCGTCATGAAAGTAGCTGAATTGATCAATAATCTGTCTTTTAAAATGTAAGAAAGAAAAACATAACTGGAAATACACTGAACAATGACCAACTCTTAGTTCTGGAAAAAGGTGTATATTATAATGTTGATTTCCAATAAAAATTTCAAAGGTACTGCTTTGAAAATAACCTCGAAATATATAAATAATCATTTGTAGAGGAGCAATTTCAAAGAAACTAAATTCTCACTTATCTTACTTCCATAACCTTCTGGATTAATCTGATAAAGGCCAACAAAGATGTGAAATCTTGCATTTTTGATTGATCAAAGACAACTTGGCAACTCTGCTTTATCTCTTGCAGCTTTATGTTTGTTTGATTTTGATTGGACCCCCCCCCCCCCCCCAAAAAAAAGAATAAAAAATAATAAGTTTCCATTTTTCTGCACAGAAAATATTTTATCACACTGCACCTGCACCCTAGAGGCTAGATACCCCCCAAAAATTAATGATTTCACAGACTCCCCCTACGACATATATTTATGCATTCATTAATGGAAGAGATGGATATATTTGATAATTCCAGCACCCCAAAAATTACCTGCTCACAAGGGAAATTATAGACTTGCTAATTGTTTTGATTATTTTGTGCAAATTATAGTTCCTAATTGTATAGGAAAGTTGAAAATTCACAATTTTACCTAAAACTTTCATTGATCTGTCTCTCTCTCCCCCCAACCCCCTCCGTGACAATTTTCCTTAGAACCAACCCGATATCGGAGGGATCTTTCTCTTTAAAGAGAACCTTACAGGAGTTCAAATATTCTCTGAGGTGATTCTTAGCTAGAATTTCAATTTTAAAGTTAGGTTGCAGAGCCAAACGAGACAAAGCAAGGTGTCATTGTACAAAGGAATAGATGGAGCTAACTGCATTCAGTTTGGAATAAGTAACCCTGGGAGTCGTCTGATATTACATCGGTCTTACAAAACCACAATGGGAAAAGTTCAATATTTAAGGCCACAGCCGACGGGGGATGAGAAGTGCTCATCGCCACGACAACCCTGTCTCCTCTCCTCTGCTCCCCGTCTGTCTGATGAGTTGGAGAGGAGTTCCTCCCCGATGCCTTGCCGAAGCCAAGACGCAACCCCATGACATCAATCAGCCTAAGTAATATCCTCATTAGAGGCTCATCACACCAACGTTGCCCTCGACATCCTATAACCTCGCCCCCTGCGTCTCACGAACAAGGGGGCGCGAAGAGCTGATCCATTTCTCCAGGAAATACAGGGGGATGAGATGAAATGATATTACGTCTCTCTTCCGGGTCATCAGTTGCCGATGCTCCTTGAGAGAGCTGATGAGTTTTCGTGCCCTACCCGAACTACTTTGCTACGTTAAGATCTATTTATAAAAAAATATCAGACAAATTGCTCGGAAGATGAGCAGATAAGTGTTCTTGGAAAGCTGAAAGGTGTGATGATAACTTGTGCTAAATGTGACAAGAAGTTCTTACCTTAGAGGAATAATCATTATTTTATTTTTAAAAAGGAATTATTATCAACTCATTTCTAAATGTTCTTGGAAAGCTCTAGGGTATGATGAAAACCTGTACTAGATGTGACAAGAAGTTCTTTTATTACTCCATCAAGATAAAATAATAAGAGGCCTACAAAGTAATATGTTATCATCCTGGCTCGGGTCAAAATGCCACAAACATGAAAGATGATGGAAACATTGATAGAATTTCTTTTCAAAATACCATGATAAATATCACTGGCAAAATATGAAATCTGTGCCTACTTCAGGCATTTTTCTTGTAAGCGTACTTGCGAAACTTCCCAAAACAAGAAAGCCTTGCTCATACATGATGGGTAAACTGAAAAAAAAGGAAGCTTAAAGCAAAATAAATGACATAACCATAGTGCTCTTCATATTTCTGTATCACATAACAAACAGATAATTTGGTATGCTTCGGAGCCTTTTAGCATGTGGCAATTCCCTTTATCATCTGTTAATCATTTTAAACAAATTGTTTTCATTATGCTGCATCAGCTTATTTGAGGTAGTTGACCACATCGCATCTGAACCTAGCTGAGAGAAAAAAGCCCATTTTTCATTTTTGAATAAATTTCATCCAATATTCCGGAAGTTACATTAAATGGTGTCCGGGGGGTGAGGGGTGGGGGGCTTACTTTTTGGGTTGTGTGTAGTACACGATAAACTGTACATAAATCCACATACATGTACTATAAGTTGCCACCTGAACACTTTTTTTAGTAGAACAATCAAACTTTTTTATGCACACTTTTGTGCAGCATGGCACACTATATAGTTCACCATGACACTGGACAAACAATACACGACCCTGAGGACTGTAAGAGGAAAAGAAGGAGAAGGCAAACGTCGCTAATGGATTCTCTGCTTTTGTCAGTTAAGGTGGAATTGATGAAGTGTTTCCATGAAAATTGGATGTACTCAGGGTTTCATGGGGTATGCAACATATGACAGATAATCCCTCTTAAATCTCCATGACATCTGTGAGGCTACCGGAGTAGGATGGCATTACCAATCTGCATGGGCCATGCGAGCTTGACCTTCATACTGGGGCGATTCTGAGAAATGTGACCTTGAAATCATCATTTTATCCCTTATTCAATCCAGCAGTGAGAAATCACTTGATAAAATTAAAAACTAATGTTACTTTCTGGTATCCGTATGCCACAATTTTTTTCCCCATCAACTAGTTTTAGTTGTGTACAGTCAGCAGGATAGAAATGCCATCCTTATGTCCTGTCAGACATACTTGGAATCGCAAAAAAAAGAGAAAGACTAGCGCAACAATAAGCGATTTTGTAATTGGCCCATGAGCAACTTTTCCCAAATGACCTTTCCCTTTTTTCATTAGGATAGGCATCTTTTCAAAGAAAGATAATACGTAAGCTTGCCCGACATAGCAACCTACAAAATTCAAACTCTATGAAGGAAAGACATCGTAGACCTGGGGAGCGTTTCATCAAGTGTTCTGTCAGTGATTTTTACCGACAACTGTTATAAGCTACTAAAATACTTGCATCTGATTGGCTGAGAGCAAATTTCTTTGTAAAAATCACCGACAAGACACTTGATGAAACGCTCCCCAGGTGACTAGAATAGCACGTCAATGAACACTTGGGAAAGCGCATTGTTTGCAAGTTGGCTATCATTTGGCAGACTGTCAAATACCAACCATCAATGAACACTTTGTTGCTTTTCAGTGGATTTAATGAAAAGTATAATGAAATGAATATATGAATAATCATTACATCACAGTCGATGCTTATCTCAATGAATTTTAAACGAACATGCCAGTTTATCTCAAATGACCTTTATCTGCTCATGCGCAAATCCTAATTACGAGCTCGCTTGTTGAGAGCCAGAAATTCATTGAGTATTCAAGTACAGGCATTAAGGTACATGTAGTTTGGTGAAACGCAATAGTGCATAAAGACGCGGGAAAGACGCAACGAGCAAAATTTGTTAGTTTTGTCTTTGCTTCTAAAATCAGAACCAGACATATCGGAATAAAAGTTTTCATATTACTTTGCCTAAAAGTATTTAAAGAGTTAAATACTAATTGTACATCCTAATATTTCGGTCCTGCCTCTATATCGGAATAAAATTTTGATTCTGAATAATTTGTCGGATGCTTCTTTCCCGCGTTTTTCCGTGCCATGTTTCGCTGAGCTACCTAATGATCATTTGGCTCTCTACAGACGATACGTTTCTATTCAAGAGGCACTCTTGTGATTCTCATGCTTTTCTTTCCTCTTTCTCTTTCAACAAAACAGGGGAGCGTTTCATCAAGCCTTTTGTCAGTGATATTTACTGACAACTGTTATAAGCTACTGAAATCCTTGCATGTGATTGGCTGAGAGCAAATTTTTCAGTAAAAATCACTGACAAAACGCTTGATGATACGCTCCCCAGGAATATCAGCTGACAGCACAGATGATTGTGATCCACATGACGCATTGGAAGGTATGATGATAGCATGGAGAATGGCGCAGAACCATTAATTTATTCTTATTCATTTTGTATTTTTTTTTTTATACTGCAGAGTTGGTCTGTTCAGTTATGCAAAACCGCTTTCCAAAGGTGCCCTGCAGTTTCAAAAATCATTCTACATGAAACTAAAAATTACAAAATTGGAGAGTGAATTAATGGTATTATAAAGTGTACATAGTTGAATAGCAATGTTATAATTCCATTGAGTCAAGATTTAAAACTTTGCATAGTTCTTTAAACTTAGGGATGTACACGTCTGGGCATTACCAGGGAGTGCATTAAACAAAGAATTTCTTTCATATTGTGTCCTTGGGTGGGGTAGTTGGTGGGGGCATGTAGTGCTCTTCCATTGGTCCTTCATGGTTCTAACGATTTTTTTTTCATCTCTTCTGTACTAATGATGAAGATTTTGCCCTGTTTATGCGCTCATCTACAGAACACGTTGGAAGGCATCAAAACAGTTGAAGATTAGCATAAGCAATGAAACTTTGTTTGCTTCTAGGTAAAACTCATTGAATTGGACATAATTTGAAGTTTTTCCCTTCAGAAGAAGGGATGGGAGGGAGGGAAGAAAGGAGGGAGGGAAGAAAGGAGGGAGGGAGGGAAGAAAGGAGGGAGGGAGGGAGGGAGGGACGGGAGGAAGGGATGGGAGGGAGGGATGGATGGAAGGATGGAGGGATGGGAGGGAAGGATAGAGGGAGGGATGGGAGGGATGGGAGGGATGGGAGGGATGGGAGGGATGGGAGGGATGGGAGGGATGGGAGGATGGGAGGGATGGGAGGATGGGAGGGAGGATGGGAGGGATGGGTGGGAGGATGGGAGGGATGGGAGGAAGGGGGGGAGGAGGGGAGGGAGGAAGGGGGGAGGAGGGAGGGAGGAAGGGGGGGAGGGAGGGAGGGAGAAGGGGGGAGGGAGGGAGGGAGGAAGGGAGGGAGGGAGGGAGGGGAGGGAGGGAGGGAGGAAAGGGAGGGAGGGAGGGAGGGAGGGAGGGAGGGAGGGAGGGGGGAGTCCAGAAAAGGGGTGTGGTTTAGAAAGCATATCTTCAAGTGAGATATATGATTGAATTTCGTTATTTGGATCAAGAGCAACAGACAAAGAGAGATATTGGTATGCAGAATTTCATAACCATTTCTAATTTTCCACAATCTCTTTTAGAGCCAGTCAGCCTGCCTTTGACTATAATTATTGAAAACTTGACATTTATTTTACTAGTAATTCCCTCTACATGACTGCCAGACCAATGAAATCACGTTTGCGTCTAGACATTTTTCAGAGTTCCCCCCAAATCGATCACAAAAAACAAGCAATTATTCATGAAAAAAATAATAAAAATATAATTTTCATGAACAAAAACATGTGAACGCAGATCGCCTCATGTTTTACTCTGTTATATTCCAGGGAACAGCTTATGATAATAAAAGCATCAACGTAATAACAAGATCTGAAAAGTAGGTTACATTGCTTGGGGTGAGCGACATGCTAAGAAATCCTATTCAAGAAAAGAAGACAGATTTTTGATAAATTAGTTTTGTGTTTCGTTAGAGGCATAAAGTCATTGTCAAATGTCCAGCATTTCCCCCAAGATAAAAATGAATGCCTTTGACACCTCTCTCTTTCCTAACTCTCTCTCTCTCTCTCTCCCCTCTCTCTCCCCTCTTTCTGCACCTCATATTCTCCCCTCTCTTTTCCCCTACCTCTCTGATTCTGCCTCTCTAATCTTTCTGCCCTCTACTTTTTACTCCCCATCTCTCTCTTTCTCTCTCTCTCGCATCCACCTCACATTCTCTCTCTTCCTCTTATTTTCTCCACCTCTCCCCTTTTCATCTGTCTGCCCTCTACTGCTTACCCCCCTTTCTTGTCCAGTGTCTCTCAGTTTCTTTCTCTGTCTCATCTTTCTCTCTCTTTCTCTCTGTCTCTGTTTGTCGCTCTATGTCAAATCTTCTCACTCTTTCCATAGTTACTATCTCTCTCGTCTTTTTGCTTTACAAGGAGACAGAAAAAAGAAGAGCTAAAATGTCAGGGGAAAACTGCCAAAGATACAAACAATGGATACAAGATAAAAAGAAATTTGAATTTTTTTACTGTCACGTCACATAGTACGGTAACTACATGTATATTCCACTAGCTAGCGACAGCTACGGCAAGAAGTCAATGTTTTGAAACATTCAATTGACACTCCCAATAGTCTGCAAAAGCTTGCAGGCTTACAGCAAGAATGAGCATTGACAAGTAATTTATTGACTGTATACAAAGAACATTCCCAACCCTAAACATGCTGCTGATATCGTTTCGGGGGAAAAAACCCACTTGTGTCAGGAGCACTTATTCTAGTTTTTTATGAAAGTCCTCAATAACGGTACCATGTTATTTTGTTAAGTAAACATGAACATGGGTGAATCATGCCTAAATCGATGCGATGAATAGGCATGTTGGACATATCTAGGCGCAATGTTATCATATTGAGTAATTAAAAAAGAAACATGCTTCTGTCACATTTCCATACCTGAGACAGTTTCTTAATGCACCTGGGAGAATAAATGATACAATACCCTACAATGTACATATTTCTGAGTAAAAACATTTACCTTTTTTTTTAAAGTGTTAAATGAGTTCCTCTAATACTTTGGAGTAACCTGCTAAGAATAAACAGAGCAAAAAGTTTTTAGAAATCTATCACAACTAGGATTTCATTACACATGTCTTAAATCAAGCCCCCCCTCCCCTCAAGAAAAAAAACAATTACAAAAAGGAGGAACGCACCCTTTATTCTTCCATCCCTGAGGGGAGCATCTTGGTCTCCTCCAATGGACTCTTACACCCGCTGGCCTCCTCTGTTACGACCTCGTCAGCCGTTGTCTTCTCCGCCCCCGTTTTCTCCCCTGCGGACAGAATGAGACCCACCTCCTTGAAGGCTGCATTGAGGAGCTGTTCTTCGAATTTACAGGGCCGTCGGCTAAGCCTTCTTCTACCAGGGTGTAGTAGATTGGGAGCCTTTCTGTGGTGTCCTTATAGAGGCTGATGACTGGTATTGGGCCATCCTCCTGTGACGTGGGAGAAAGAAAAACAGAACAACCGTTAAGGAAGGGAAAAGAGGGTGTGTACCCTCTGTTTATTAGGATAAAGATGGCGAGCGCTCCATGGCCGAGATCCCTGGGCTGATTTGAGCCTCTCCCCCCCCCCCCCCCCCCCCCCCCCCCCCCCCCCCCCCCCCCGTATTGGACCATCCTCTTGTGATGTGGGAGAAAGAAAAAGGAACAACCGTTAAGAAAGGAAAGGGAGCATAACAACCTTCTTCCAACGGAAGGGAAAGAGGGAGTGTACAGAGCTGCCAACCTCACTTGACCAAAAATCCTGTTTTCAGAAAAAATTCCTATTCTTAACTGTCGTGTACTTCCTACACAATATCTCAAGGATTGCGAATTTTGTTTATTTTGTCGTAATTTATACATGTATACAAGTCACATGCGCATGCCGTACATCGAGCACTAAAATTGTCCTTCTTGCTGGCTACTATGAAAGGCCATCTTGAGGTATACTCCGATAAGAATGTTTGTTTCCGAATTCCAGATCCCGATTTCAATGTTATGATCAAAATATTTGGATTTCATGCGACGTTCACAGAATTATAGCGGAGCTTGAAGTTCGATTCCACACAAAACTCACTCGGCCGGTCCTTGAGATCGAGAGCGGCTGCTGCTGGCCAGCACCGCCTGACGTCCCCGGGAGTTAGCTCGCTAGCTGCCGGAGAGGGGTGCACGCGAAACAGCTGCAGTGTTAGTGCTGTGCCGCGAGCGCCTCACAGCTGCAGCAAATTACGCACGCATTAACAATCATGTACAATGTCAACGAGAGATACATAAACACACGGCGACACAGTTATTTTTTTGATAAATCGTATTTTATTGAGAACTAGATGAATATTCGACCGCGCGCGGTCGGAATTTATGCCTCCGCCATCACCAGATTGGAAATGTATGGCATACATGTACACTCTAAAAAGGATTGGTCCAACAAAATGACAAATCTTTTCACTTAAAATGCACAGGAGACAGAAAAATTTATTTCATTTCATTTTCATATAAAACTAGAAATATTTGATAACAAGGCTAAAAACCAGTAATTTCATGTAATTTTATGTAAATTGACCTCTGACCTTTGACCTACTTACCCCAAAATCTAATCAGTTCATCTTTCTATGGGTATGCATACTGGTACCAAGTTTGAAGTTCTTACCTCAAACAGTTCTTGAGATATCGTGGTAACGGTGCTAAAAACCAAATAATGTTTATGTAATTTCATGTAAATTGACCTCTGTGACCTCTGACCTTTGATCTCCTTACCCCAAAATCTAATCAGTTCATCTTTCTATGGGTATGCATACTGGTACCAAGTTTGAAGTTCTCACCTCAGATAGTTCTTGAGATATCGCGGTAACGGTGGTAAAAACCACTAATTCCATGTAATTTCATGTAAATTGACCTCTGTGACCTTTGAACTTTGACCTACCTACCCCAAAATCTAATCACTTCCTCTTTCTATGGGGATACATACTAGTACCAAGTTTGAAGTTCTCACCTCAGATAGTTCTTGAGATATCGTGTAACGGTGCTAAAAACCAAGAATTCTTATGTAATTTCATGTAAATTGACCTCTGTGACCTCTGACCTTTGACCTACTTACCCCAAAATCTAATCAGTTCATCTTTCTATGGGGATACATACTGGTACCAAGTTTGAAGTTCTCACCTCAGATAGTTCTTGAGATATCGTGGTAACGGTGCTAAAAACCAAGAATTCTTATGTAATTTCATGTAAATTGACCTCTGTGACCTCTGACCTTTGACCTACTTACCCCAAAATCTAATCAGTTCATCTTCGTATGGGGATACATACTAGTACCAAGTTTGAGGTTCCTACCTCAAATGATTCTTCAGATATCGCGGTAACGAGAAGTGGGACGGACGGACGCACGGACGGACGGACGCACGGACGGACGCACGGACGGACGCACGGACGGACGGACAACCCGAAAACATAATGCCTCCGGCACCCACCTTCGTGGGCGGAGGCATAAAAATCCTAGTGTCGTATTGTCACTGAAAAATCGTACGAAATACGATAAAATCATACTATTTGGCAGCTCTGAGTGTACCCTCTGTTTATTGGGGGGGGGAGTTGTGAGGTCAGGAGGAGAAAGGGGAAGGGGGAGGTAAAGGGGAGGTAAAGGGGGAGGTAAAGAGGGGAGGTAAAGAGGGAGAAGGAAGGGAGGTAAAGAGGGAGGAAGGGAGGGAGGGATGAGGAGATATGGAGAGGATGGGGAAGCAAGGGAGAGAGGGAAGGAGGAAGGTGGGAAAGAGAGAAAGAGAGAGAAAGAGAGAAAGAGAGAGAAAGAGAGAAAGAGAGAAAAGAGAAAGAGAGAGAAAGAGAGAAAGAGAGAGAAAGAGAGAAAGAGAGAAAGAGAGAAAGAGAGAGAGAGAAAGAGAGAGAGAGAGAGAGAGAGAGACAGAGAGAGATTATTTAAAAAATTGAGGAAGAAGAGAACAGGGAGACAGAAATAGCTTTCAAGACATGAGACTTACGAAAACCCGGACAACTGAAAAACACAGAAACAGTGAGGTTCAAAACAGAATGAGCACGCAGTTTCATGGAAGATGGCCTAGCTCACAGGCTTGCATTTTAAGAAGCTTCAGTATCAATACATACAATGCTCCACAGATCGAGGAAACATGCCTGCAATGGGGGAATATCTATTCAAACTGACAAAAGTTGAGTGCTTTTGTCGATACTTCATACCGTAAATAGGCCCTGAAGAAATCAATGAGCGAGCGGACGGGAGCATTTGGGAGAAGAAACTCGAGAAGCAATGCCCATTTCTGAATTAAAGAAGTTCAGAAAGCAAGAACATAGAAAGACATGGATTAATAAAAGCAGGGGTGTTGGGCAAAATCTTCTATGGCAAGGACTTCAAAGTTTCTGTTTTTGTTTCTTTTCATGAAAAAATATAACAAAATTTACAATCTAGATCGCAGACAAAAAAAAAAAAATGACAGAAAAAAAAATCTTGAAAGTATAAGAATTATACATAGACCAATTTGGTTTCCATGGTTTCTGGGAATACTGTAGTACTTCATCCACCATAGCTGGAGGCTATCCAAGAGCTCAGCAATAGATGGTTCAATGTCTTATGTAAACAGACAGGTGCATGGCCATCCCTGAACTAAAGCAGGAATATTTTGAAACCATTATTTACCATATATGATGGCCCCTGTTGCGGATTGAAGTTTTGATTCAAATATTTTGTGGCACGAAGCTTCCACAGATCTCAACCACTCATAACGCTTCTGGTTTGACAGTTAATCATTGATCAGAATCTGGTGATTTTTATGTACAATTATAAGCTAATCGTTGTAAGTTTCAGACCTGCCGACTCTGCAACCCAGGAAATACGGACAAATGACAAGACAGAGGCTGAAATAGGACCATTTCTACAGACAGATTTTTGCAAAAATAGGGACGCAATGGTAAAAGTTGCTCCTTCTTTTACCGAAAGTTGGGATTGTCCCTATTAAATATGGACAGTTGGCAGGTATGAAGTATTATTACTAATTAGGTAACTTAACACAACGTGATGGCATGTAAAAATGCAAGACAGATGCAAAGAGCAAAATTCCTAGTTCTGTCTGTGCATCTAAAGTTACAATCAGACTCGTCTGAATTAAAAGTTTTTTATATTGTTTTGCTTCAAAGTGTTCATAGAGTTAAATACTAATTCTACATATTTCGGTTCTGCCTCTATGGAATGAAGTTATAATATTGAATAGTCTTTCCTGTGATTTTTAATGTGCCATCACATTTCGCTAAGCTCTCTACCTTAACGTATGTAAGTAACAGATGAGAAATGCAAGATCAAACTAATACCTTTTTCAGCATTGCTTTGTCTTCTTTTTACAAATCCAAAATTTCAATCAATGAATTAGAATAATGCATATATCTATACGTGTGTGAATTGATAATGGAACCATAAAACAAGGTGAGTATAGCAACAATAGTTGTAAAAGCATTTTTAACATATTTTCCCCGAGGAATGAAGCACTCTCTTTTCACCTAATCATTCATGATATGACCACTATTGTGGATTCCCTTGCAAGATCATTGGGAAGAGCATATTTCCACCTTATAACTTTTTCTTGACATTTTTTCTCCTCTAATCTCCTGTTTGATGTTTCACTGAAAGATATCCATTGCATTTGTTACCATTTTTCCTTCTTCTAGCTGTTCCATGATGTGATTTGCCAACTTTGTAGAGGCTTGATAAAATTTAAGCTGCCTGGCCTTATATGCTATCAGTGTATGTAATATGGTGTAAAAATGAAGCCCAGGGGAAAAAAAGCACTTCAAAATCATATCCTTCAAGAAAGTAAACATATATGCAAGTGACCGGAAATGCCAGACTCATTTTCCCCCATAGACTCAGTGTCAGACTAAAACGTATGGCCATACGCTTTCGTAAATGGGAGTATTCAGTCATAGATATCTTAATAATAGCATTATATTTGAAAACCTTTCTATGCCTGGCTATTTATTTATCCTTCTGAACATCATAATACAAGACAGATATAAAAATTCAACAATTTATTAAATCAAGCCTCCACAACGTTACCAAATCCCTTTAATAAACTCTTATAAAACATCTATCCTACTTGTATTTCAAGTTTTATTGTATATTTGCATTACTTATGATCAATGTTAATCCATTTGTGATATTTCACCGTCTCCAAAAAGCAACTGATATGTCTTATTTCATTAGAACGTCAAAAAAGGATCTAGCAACAACAGAAAAAGAGTGGTTTCCCAAAATTTCTCTTGTCTGCTCTGCTACTGTTAAAATATCGACTCGTGTTTGGAAGTGGCGAGCATCGACCAACAGTGACAGTTGATATCATATTAGAAAGGAGATCTTTGGCAAGCACGCAGCTAATGACATCAGATTTCCCTCCTGTATTTCGACTTCCCGCAGGAAAATCAGCAACCAATTCAATGCATTTTAGTTCAGCCTGTAAAAAATGCCATGTTTCTCTGCTTATAATTCCTTTCTCCCTCTTTTTCCATCCATCTTTCCAACTCCCACAGAAAATCAGCAATTGATTCACTGCATCACAGCCTAAAATGTCTTTCTTTTTACAGGCTTCTACTTTTTATCTCTCCTGATCTCTCTACCTTCAAGAGAAAATGTACAACCGATGAGTTAATTGCATTTCAACCTAAAAATATTTCACTTCTTGGCCAAGTCATTCCCCTCAAATTTCCTGTCTGTGTATTTGTTCACCTTTCTGGGTGTTTCTCTAATTACAGAATATTCTTACCAGCTATTTCATCAAATCTCCAATTCAAATGTTAAATTCGTTATTTTTTATCCATGACCAAGGCTCTGCAAACTCTTTTTTTTTGGCACACGAGGGCCAGAGATGGAACATGTAGGATCTTCACTGAGATCAGTGTTACATTATCTTTGGCTTACATTGTTTACCTTACATGTGATTACAGGGTATTGCATTTATTATCCTTTTTGTAAAAAAAAATCAGTACAGTAATTGATTAGTTAGCCTTTACACATACATGTATTTTCATGGTCTAATGGATTATAATCCTGGACAAAAATAAAGTCAGAGTATAGCTACTGATTGATTAGGGCAGTGGTATAATGCAGATATACTTCAAAGGTCATGCAGACAGGTAAATGCCATACAGGTGGGATTTTTTCCGTTGTTGCTTAGTTTTTATTTTCAAAGCTATTTTTAAAGGTGTATTTACATCTCTTACGGTATATGCAGCTGGGAAGTGGGCAGGTCCAAGGTATTTTGTCCAATGCATAATATCAACTAAGATTTCTAAAACCTGATGATTATTAATCAGTATTGTGAAAAGTCCTGCACTTGCATGAATAATACTCATTTCATTACTTCTTTATATTTCTACAAGCTTGCTCTGTAATGCTTTCTATACACCATTTTGCATATAGTTCAATAGATTTCCTATACTTCAGACCGAGTTTAAATGAATTCTATGCAACAGAGGGAGAATCCATGAACTTTTCCTGTTGTCACCAACAGCTGAATTAATAATGATCTTTGTCATACTTGCATGAGGAGAAAAACCCTCAGTTTCCTGATTTTACACCAAGTAATCCGCTTACAAGTGTGCCAAATTTCCTCCCAACCATTGTGAATTTTCAACAGCATGACAAATGGCCAGATTACCAGGCGGTGTCGGAAAGGCTTAATGGTTGTAATACAATTGAATGGCAAGAAATGTGCAAATCTTTAAGAGCCTTAAAGTGGTTTTAAAATCTGTCTTTATAAAGAAGGAGCTATGTACTATGTAAAAGTGCACCAGCCAGTGTACACCAACGAGAATCTTAAGTCTGCAATATTTCATTGAAGTACCAGGGGAGTGTTTCATCAAGCCTTTTGTCAGTGATTTTTACTGACAACTGTTATAAGCTACTGAAATCCTTGCATCTGATTGGCTGATAGCAAGTTTGTCAGTAAAAATCACTGACAAAACGCTTGATGAAACGCTCCCCTGGAATCATATGGAGTAGGTAAATAAGAGCTCTGATTTGCACAACTGCCATGAAATTGCGTTTGCAAAGTCTTGAAAATTTGTAAGAAGAGATCCGTCCAATATTAAAGAGGAATGAAAACTGAAGGAGAGATGCTTCATTGCTAATAGTATCTATAACAACAATAATATTAAAATTGACACCACTTTAAATAACACCCGTCATTTAAAAGAGTAGTACATATGTACATAAATAAAAGAAAAAAAACCCCCACACACACACTAACTTGTAAAAAACAGGAGGAACCCCCAACAGAAATATTCAATTTGTTAATAATTTTGCTCATTGTGCATGTAGTGACTATGTAGCCATATACAATTTCATCGGTATAAGTAAGATTTATATGCTTAGAACATTACGTGTAAAAAAATATTTGTATATATTCAAGGTGTAATAGACTCATCCATGCATTGTTAATATTGTTCAAATCCTTAAAAGAACCTAGAAATATTTGTTAATGGTTTTTGTACATGATGCATGAAGTGGCTCTGTAGCCACATATAGGTGTATACTTCTTCAGGACATTATCAATACATATTCATCCATGTGTTGTTAATAATGTTCAAATCCTCAAAATTCAAAGATTCATAACAGACGTAAAATCCTCCCAAGTACACTATAGAAGAAACAATGTGCCTTCATCAATGTAATATTTTTTTCCTCTTATCCCTACATGCTTTTAAAAAGTAACGATCTTCAAAAGTCAAAGACTTACTACAAAATTCCTTAAATCACAATATAAGTGTTTACAATGTAACAATCAAGACATCAAAAAATTACTACAAAGTCTAAATCCCTCGAATCACAATATGCCTTTGAAAATGTTACGATTATGAGAAATAAGAGAATTAATGCAGAATACAAATCCCTCCACGGAGGAACAAAATGCCAATATTGTAATCTCTCATATTGGTGACATCACTTTCCTGGTGACATGTTCTTATAAATGTTCCCTCAAGATAGCGAAGTAGGACTTTGGAAAATTCTTCACCCCACAAGTAATTTGAATTATCTCAAAATATTACGAGTCTTTCAGACATTTGATACTTCATTTGAATTTCCAAGATAAATTTACTGAATATAGTTTGCTAAAATGATTTGTATTTTTACATCAAAATATTCATAACATGAAATAAATCATGAATATAGTTTCACAATAGTTGTAAATACTGCAAAAAGCATCTTGCAGCTCTCAGCAAAAAGAGAGATATTATTACATCGTTTTCATAAAAGGAAACTGGAAAAAGAGCTCTTGGAGAAAAAAAAATTGCCCGCCTTCGGAATATAGATGACCCATTAACATTATAGCCAGAGGGGCTTGCTCTACCCCCAGATTTTCATGAATAATTAAGTTTGATTTCCCTCTTTGTAACCCAGCCGACTAAAAGTCATCACTCTTTTCCGACCATCAAATCAGCAAATTGCCTGGATGGCACCTCAAGGAATGCTGCTCACATCTAGCTGCCATTTCTCGGAGGGTATTCAAAAAATAATAGGGGTGGCAAGTGACAGGATTTTCCAGCTAACCTTTCCATTTTCTGTCCCTTTAATAGGGGTCACCTCCCAGTGATTAGAAAAGTAATTGCTTGCGTACTTGTATCTGCAGGAATTCGTTCAAGAGGAATTGATGAATAAAGTTTTCTGCTAATCAGAAAAACAAATACTTTCATACTCGTATCTGTTCAGGAGGAATTGGTGGACAACAGAAAAAAGGCTTTGCAACAAGAACTTTGAACACCATTGTGTCTTTCTTTCTCATGATTGCAATTTCTTTTTTTTTTTCAATACTGAATATTGATCATTTCTTTAAAGCTCTCTGGATCATTCCTACTTACATTCTAAGAACTAATAAATAATTCAACTACATTCATGAGTAAGCCTGAGTCGAATCGATTGGTTAGCCGGTGTTCGATCGAAGACATCGACTCCCGAATACGTTTTGGCAAATTCGGTGCATCGATTTGTAGTCCGCCAGATTTTTGACTACCGTAGCCGCCATGAAAAAATCAAATAAAAAAAGAAACTCCGTAACGTACAGCATATATACTAGCAGAGAACGTGAAGGCGACTTCAAAGTTCAAACTGTTGGCTAACTTTCGCTAATTCGCTCGCGGAGGACGTCGCGCTTTACCTGTGCTTTCTCTATGGAAAAGTCGTTTTGTCGTTACGAACTGAAGTTTACGATAATATTCTTGCACTCTCTCTGCATTGTCAATTTGACAATTGTATAATTGAACATGATAAATACGGGCATGAGTACGAGTGTTCCTACTTAATTCGCAATAACTAATATCACACTCTCATCAAATTGGCAATTACTTCTGAATGATCTCTGAAGCTGAATGAAGTCGAGTCTATATTGAGCGACGAAAAGTTTATTTCGTATTGTTTTTTTTTTTTGGCATCGAACAAACGTGTTCCATTCAGCTCTCCAAAGACAAAGTGAGATTATTAATTCTTTGAATTTGAATCATTGTCGGGTGTGTCGACAATGAGCATCGCTTCGTGCGACACTAGTGACATTTTAGCTAGCCATACGGACTAGAAACTTAAGATTTTGGCTCGTCCGCTGTGATTTTTACTAGCCATTGGCTAGCGGGCTATCGTTCATTTCGAGCAGCGAGAGCCCATGCCCGCGATGCCAGCGGACCGGTCACCGGTGCATGGTGCATACACTGCGTGCAACTGTGTGCAACTCTGTTTTCACCGCACATCATTTATCGATTAACCGGTATTCGATCGAATCAAAGCCGTCGAATCCCGGTTTATGAAATATTCGATATGACTCAGGCTTATTCATGAGTATGCCAACATGTCAAGCAGGTTAAAGATGAGGGCTCTGAGACATTCACTTTAGAAAGAAGAAGAGGAAGGAGAAAGAGAATGAAAAAGCCAGGAGAGATTTTGGGAAGGAAAAAAAAGTATAAGAAGAAGGAAAAGGAGAAGAGAAATTATTACAAATTAAAAAGAAAAGGAGGATATGGGGAAGGCAAAGGAGTAAAGGATAAAGGGAAAGAGAAAAGGGGAAAAGGTGGGAGTGGAGAAAAAGAAAAGGTGTAAGTATGGAATGAGAAAGGAAAAGACTATTTTAAAACAACCAATTCTATGAAGGTGGACCATGCAATAATGAATTTATATTTATTGATAATGAATGCCAGACACATCTAATGCTGAATATCTTCATATCCACTACACAACCACGTGCATATCTTTTTGACTAGATAAAAACATTCATTCAGTTATAATCTATGGATAAGGAAATCATGTATGTGTTTATATTTACAACCTTTAATGTGTTCGCATCTACTGATGAGGTATATATTTTTGTGTTCATATCCACAAAGACAAATGTGCTTATATTCAGTGATGACGAATACATTCATGTGTTCATTTAGTGATGATGAATACATTCATATGTTCATAATACAGATGACCACATTCACGTTTTGGACTGCAGCTGACACATTTGCTCGAGTGTACTCGACTGATGAAGAATACATTCATGTTTCTCTCTCTACATAAGCAAATACATTAGTGTACTAATATAGTAATGATGAATACATTCGTGTGTTCATTTCTACTGATGATGATGATGACTACATTTATGTATTCATATCTACTGATGATGAAGAATACATTTATGTGATCATATCTCCTATTTGAAAAATACATTCATGCATTCATGATCTACAGATAATAAAAAATATTTTCATGTTATATTTACTGAATACATTCATTCATATCTGATTATAATGAATAAATTTATGTGAGAATATCTACTGATGAAGAATACATTATGTGTTCATATCTACTGATGATGATGAATACATTCATGCAAGCATACCTATTGATGAATACATTCATTTGATCATATACTAATAAGGAAGACATTCATGCGTTCATATCTACTGATGATGATAATGATATTCATGTGATTACATCTTTTGAACGTTCATGTCTATTTTCTTTTCTACCATTAACATTTTGTTGATGCTTGTATACAGATAAAGATGACCACATTTGTGTGTTTTGGACTGCAGCTGACACATCTAACGAGGAATACATTCATGTTTTCCTCTCTACATAAGCAAATATATTCATGTACTCATATCTAGTGATGATGAATAAATTTGTGTGTTCAAATCTACTGATGATGAATACATTTACAATTTCATATCTACATACAAGTATGATGAAGAATACATTAACCCATTCATAATACGGATGATGAATACATTCTGTGTTCATATCTACTGATGATGATGAATACATTCATACAAGCATAGATGTATCTATTGATGATAATGATATTCAATATTCATGTGATCAAATGTTTTGTATTTTCTTTCTGCTGTTAACATCAAATTTTGTTGATGATTCTATAACCACATCTCCGGCTCCAGATAACATATTTGACCGCTTTGTGCGACAAGTGCTTTATGTGCAACCTTGAAAGGAGAAGTCAATCATAATGTCAACTTGGTTTTAAAAGAAGCAGAAAAACTAAAGACACAGATTAATGAAAGTTTGAGCAAAATTTGTGTTTGACTGATTCTAACATCAAAAATTCATAACTTTCTTATGTTTTATCAGATTTGATCAAAATTTCACTGATCCGTTTCTTTAAAATTTTCTGCTTCTTTTAAAATCAATAAATATCAGGGAAAATCCCCAATGACAACATTGGAACCAGTATACTTAATCCTTTACTTGACAAGACCAGAATAACATGTCTACATATTACATTTCATCTATCAAACAAGAGCACATGGACATATTGAGAACAATACCATAAACAAATGATGACAGCAAGGATGGCATTTCTTACAGCTTTATCTCAAGTTTTGAAAAGGAAGTTAGCTAAGGAAAGGAAAAATTAAGCTCTTGCAAGCTCAAAGACAACTTTGGTTCCCAGAAAACAGCTCTTAACACACACAAAAGAAACCAAGACATTCACATATAACATGATTACAAAAACTTATAAAGAAAGACATTTAACACCATGACAAAGTCTAGAAGATATCAGCCTAAAGCAATTTCAATCGCCTCATGCATCATCTAATGAAAATTGCCAACTTTACAATGACACTTAATCTGAACATGATTTCTAGAGGAAATACAATAGGGTATGGAAATCGCCCTTTAGGTGATTTTTTGAAAGTCTTTGTGATCGGGTTAGACAAACAATTTCCTGTAACTGGATCTAGCTCTTAGAATTTGGAAGCAAAACATTATCTTTAACCCACTGACGACCAAATTCTCTCATTCCATAGGCTTCATACTGGAATGATCTGGGGAGCGTTTTGTCAAGCGTTTTGTCAGTGATTTTTACCGACAACTGTTATATTTTTAAGCTACTGAAATCCTTGCATCTGATTGGCTGAAAGCAAATTTGTCGGTAATAATCACGGACAAGACGCTTTATGAAACGCTCTCCTGGTTCCCAAAGGCAAGGAGTTAAAAGAGAAGGTTGAAATCTGGTGAAGGTGAAAAGAAATTTGTTAGCTTTCTCATTCTTTTTTATGTCTGTGTGGTAGAATTTTGTAGAAAAAAAAAACGTCCCCAAATTTGAAATATGAAGAAACAGCTGAAAAGTTTCTACCAAACTTTGATCCAACATGTGTGTGTGTTATCTCTTATTTCTGTGTGCAGTGCAATTGACTTTCAGAAAGATCAAGTCAATTTCTTACCATTTTGATGATTGGAAAACCTCACAGTATATACAGCAATTTTTTTATGCACTACATAATCAACCTCTCCCAAATGCTTCCAGACAGTTTCTTTCACAATGTTATTGCATGACCAGGGGGACGTTTCATCAAGTGTTTTGTCAGTGATTTTGACCGACAAATTTGATCTCAACCAATCAGATGCAAGGATTTCAGTAGCTTATAACAGTTGTCAGTAAAAATCACTGAAAAAAAACACTTGATGAAACGCTCCCCATAGCTCAACTCAATCTTTAAACACTGGATACTCACCTCAACAGAAGCGACTAGGACTTTGTTGGAGACCATTTCCACAACTCTCTTGATGGCAGCTGCAGGCCATGGTGTGCCTACCTGAAGGGGTGTGTCCGCTGGCAGGTTGGCAGGGGGTTGGATACCGGTCAGACGGCATTGACGGCACTGTAGAGGCAGGCCAAGGAACTTCACAGGGAGCTGCCGTATGCTGAAACGAGAGAAGGAAAAGATAGATGTAAAGATCAACGGAAAAGGCATGAACCATCAGACAGGAAAATAGTGAGACCTGGGGAGTGTTTCATCAAGTGTTTTGTCAGTGATTTTTACCGACAACTGTTATAAGCTACTGAAATCCTTGCATCTGATTGGCTGAGAGTAAATTTGTCGATAAATATCACTGACAAAACACTTGATGAAACACTCCCCTGGAAAGCATATAGCATGTACAAGGGGGAAAGACAAAAATGACAGAGAATAGAAGAGTTTGGATAATATTGCAATTAATATCCATTCTTGCAGAATGTACAATTTTGATTGAATATCTTTTGTCATCTTGTTCTGTTGAAATGTGCAATCTTCCAAAGCATTTTGAAAGCAACAACAGACATTTGCTTAACTCTTGCTGTCTTGTCACATGTGACAAATACAGATTTGATTACAAATTGCTCCGTCAGATAACTGAGTCATGTGGTATTTGAGTTTAATATGTCAATGTGCACAAGAACTTATGGTAATGCTGATTACAAGAAACATAAGTGGTAGAATACTAAGCATATCATTTTGAGCATTTCTGGAGGATCAATTAATTTAACAACGTGCAAAAATGAGCTGGCAATGCAGGTACAAATATGTAAGTAGTCTGGATTAATAAATATGATAACATTGATTCATCGATGTGTGTCGGTGTCGCTGTCATCTCCAAAATATTTGCTAATTCAATGTACATGTACATTTTTGGAGAAAATTGATGACTGTACTTACATGTAAGTTTGATCATTACTAAACAAATAAGGCAGAGAATGCTACATAAAGACTAAAAGTATAGTCATATATTTCACAACGTCTTAGGCATGACATGGAAAATATTAAAAATGTTAAGTATGTTTATATTGCATCTTGTTATGCATCAATAGAGAGGTGCAATCATAATTTGAAAAGTAAGTATCCTTCACATTTTCTTAACCCCTACTACGCTGTGGGCGGCAAATCCAGCCCCCCCCCCCAAAAAAAAAAAAAAATAAATAAATAAATAAAAAATAAATAAATAAATAAATAAATAAAAAAAAAAAATAATAATAATAAATAAATAAAAATAAATTAAAAAAAAAAAAAAATTGTGTTAAACATTTCCTAATAGGCTCAGAATGGCTTGAATTTATTCCTCATATAAAAACCTGCGCCTCCAATATGTTTTTTCCTATGCAATATATCTTTGCCCAGTTTGCTCAAGAAAAAAATCATTGAAATTTAATATTTCAACTCTTGAAGATTCATTTTTGACAATTGCTCCAAAATCTGGTGACATGGAAGGGGTTAAAATCATGACGCAAGTAAATCTCTTGGCACTATAGACAAATATTATCATTCTAATCATTGCTATCAAATCTCAATGGCCTATTTATATTATACAACAGTCATGAATTTTACGAAATGGGGAGCAGAAATGTACACTTGCATCTCATCTTCAAATGCTACGCCTTGAAAGCTGAGAACTAGAGCCCTTGTACCCCTTAAGGCACTTTACTTTACGAAGACCGGGTATATCAAACATTTACACCCTTTGGGGATTATCAATCAGAATATGAAATCTCCTTTTACCAAAAATTATGTCGGCCAGCCTTGAGGCAACTATTTTGGGGGGTGGAAAATGTGCTTCCATTCTTCTTTCGTCGAGGAGATATTCAATCAGTTGTAACTGGGTAAATCCCCCAAAGCTCTTATCCTCTAACATCGGATAACGTTGGAGGGGGTGTACTCACTGGTCATACATTATGGTTAGGAGGCCAGAGGAGCTTTGATAACCCACTCAGGGGATTAAGCCAAGAATAAGTTACAAATATCTAAAGGTATATCAAACTAGTGATCATGTAGGATAAGTGATTTAGAATCAAGCTTACATGTATATGTTGGAACCCTTAATCCACAACAAAAATATAAAAGGTTTGTTCATTTTGCCAATCAGATAAACAGATCATTTGTGAGAGCTTGAAGGTCATTAAAGGAAAGGTTGAGTTCTGGGAGAGGTGGAAAATAAGTTGTAAACTTTCTCATTCATTTTATGACAGTTTGGAAGAACATCATAGTAGATTTCTCCCTTAAAAAGGAGTGTTCTTCAAATGCCCTCATATTCAAAATATGATGAGAAAAAAATGAAATATTTGGGCCGAACATTCATGCAACATGTGTGTACAGTCCCATATACCCATTTCTGTGTCCAGTGCATGAGCTTTTCAGCAAGATGTGTCAATTTCTTATCATTTTGATTATTCCCAAACCTCAGAGTATACACCAATTTTCATTGAGACATGATTAACCTTTCCCAATTGCTTTGAGACAGTTTATTCACAATTCAATTCAAGAACTCAACTTAATGTTTAAAGGAAGAGTCAATGCTCTTCAGGCACTCAGCAATGAAAGGGATTTTATTCCCAATTAGGCTGTAGCAGAGGAGAGAGTGGCCACAGAAAATTTCTTCAAAGCAGGCAAGCAAAAGAACATTCTAGTATGCATGATCAGGCATCTGATTATGGGGGTAAGCTCACTGGATTTTGGCCAGAGACCCAACATGAACAAATACAAGGTACTTCTATTTTCAAGAGAGTGTACTGAGGCAGTAGAGGTTCTTGTAAAGCATACAGGACAGGCACGCATGTCTCTTTTCTCGTGAGCATCAGATTCAGGTCAGAGGGGGGAGGGGGGAGGAGGGGGGGGGAGGGGGGGGGGGGAGGGGGGGGGGAGGGGGGGGGAGGGGGGGGGGAGGGGGGGGAGGGGGGGGGGGGGGGGGGGGGGAGATGTGCCCTCTTTAAAAGAATGGATTATCAAGCCCCATTAGATCTCAAGGACATAGGGGTACATCCTGGTTCCATTGGGAATGAGGTGGATGGTATGTACAGTGTATGTAGCTTCAATTTCAAAGAAAATTGGGGAAAGGGGAATGTTACAAGGAGATAAAACGGACTACTCCTTCTTAAAAGCCTGAATCATTTATTCATTCATAAATTTATTATGCCTTTTGTAGTGACTGAAACAATTGTGTACGTAATGAAAGTGATTGTAATCATAATGACATTGCATGGTTCTTTAAAGTAGAACAGTATTGATATGAATAAGGTTAAATTTCATATCATTGTAAAGGTTATGGTTCATAGAACCGTCTTAAACTATTGTTCAGTTTGGAAAAGTAGTTGGGTCGCCATAAATTACTTATACAAATTGATATAATCTCACCGCGATATTGTATCTGAAACACTCATCTGATATGCGTGTTTGATGATGACATCATCATTGGGTCGTCCAACAATGTGCTGGCGCGCGCGGGTGGTGAGAAAGCTGTACAAACGCTAGGCATACGCTATTTGGATATATGTGCTCGATCAGTATCACCACAAATATGGACGAGATTCAGTTAGATTTAGACTTTGAAATCGAAAGCGACCAAGAGGAAGAAGGAGATGTTGATAGTGTATCAGACAGTGACAATGATAGTGGTGAATTAGGCGAGGGCGAGGAGATAGAAGGAGAAGAAGTTTCCGAGCATGAGCGTGACCACTACAAACTGAAATTCGTTTGTACGTCTTTGCGTATTTTGTGTCAAAAACCCTTCTTCGGGCTATAAAGTCTATCCAGGCCTTTTGATTGTTGTTGAATCTCTCCGTCTCTGATGGCATCTTCCCGGGCATATGATACACTGTGAATCCATCTTTGTTGTATGTGTTGCTACACCCACCAACAAGGCAGCGATAGCCCCGTTTCTTCCACTTTTTACGGGGAGGTGGGTCCGTGCTTGTCGCCGCTACTTCACTGTCAGACGACCTCGACCGCTCAGCCATATTCCCTTCCCTCTACTTCACCAACGTCCAACAAACTCTTGATTCGATTCACACACTCACAAAATTAAATATATAACTGAAATATGTAAGAATTAGCCACCCTAAATCGCAATTCCGGAGACGAAACAGCAGCACCAGCATTCAGCAATTCCGTCCGTCAGTCATGCATGCACGTACATGTACGTAAACAACAGGTCATTGCATGCACGCTATCCACGTACGAGCTGAGTGATAGCGAGATCTGCACCTGAGCTGAGACGACATTTATTTTTGTACCGGAAATGTTCACATTTCTTTACTATAATTTCACCTTGTGTTCTTTTAAAAATTATATGCAATATAAATATTTTTAAATAGAATCTGACATTGACATTTGCAGTAAATAAGTGCGTTAAAACACAAATAAATCTCGTTTGCAGGAATAAATCTCGTTTGCAGGAATAAATCAGTGACGAACAGCAGCACCAGCATTAAGCAATTCCGTCCGTCAGTCATGCATGCACGTACGTAAACAACAGGTCATTGCATGCACGCTATCCACGTACGAGCTGAGTGATAGCGAGATCTGCACCTGAGCTGAGACGACATTTATTTTTGTACCGGAAATGTTCACATTTCTTTACTATAATTTCACCTTGTGTTCTTTTAAAAATTATATGCAATATAAATATTTTTAAATAGAATCTGACATTGACATTTGCAGTAAATAAGTGCGTTAAAACACAAATAAATCTCGTTTGCAGGAATAAATCAGTGACGAACAATTCTTCACCGGTACGGTCCCCGTACACGGAACTATATACATATGCGCGAAATTCGATTTCTGCTGAAATCAAATAAGTTTCTTCGACACTTCATCCAGAGAGAATGTGAGTTATATCAGTTTTCAGAAGAAGCAATTATAGATGACAATATGCCACCATACACGTAGCTTTATCGAATAAGGGGAATTTAGAAGTAAGGCCCAGTATAACAAAATCAAACTCAGTATCGACACGTCTGGAGCTCGGGCCGTGTCTGGAGATGAAGTCTCAGCTCGTGACTTTGGACGTTCTTTTTCTTCAGACAATTACACTCCAAAAGTCCCACAGCCATTTCCATGAGAACTGAATTATATAAGAAATGTGTGAATCGTTTCTTTTAAGTAGTTATGCCATTAGTAGTTTCATAATTAGAGATCTAACAAGCCAGCACCCCGATGATCTACACTCTCACGCCCATCCAATATAAGCGCTGGCATGCGCGCCGTCCAAACGACCCAACGATGATGTCATCAATAAACACTCCGTTCGCAAACGCCAATTCGCAATTCGTCGCCGTCTGAGACGGGCTGATAAAATGTGTTTTTACGTTGATATAATGATATTTATATTGGCAGTAATGAACACCAACGTATTCAACACACATCCTGCTTTACATTCATATGTAAATCACCATATTTCGTGATCGGCAATACTGTTCTACTTTAATCAAATGCAAGAAAGGAGAAAAAGGGGCAAAAGGAAAAGAAAGGGGGGGGGGGAGAGAAAAAAGGAAGGGGGAAAAAAAGGAAAAGAAAGATAAAAAAGAAATGGCCTCATAAAAACAACCCTCTAACCCGGCCCCCCCCCCCCCCCCCCCTTGTCAAAAACAACAACAAACAATGACTCTCACTTGATCTATCTTGGGTCATCTTTCATGATATAATCCACTCAATTTAGTGGACAATATTCCTCATAAATATCTACGTAGTTTGCAGGCACAAACCCTTATCAGCGGTAATGTGTGTCTGAACTGGAAGACTATATAGACCACACAGTCTACTACACTCTATAGGCCATGTGCTATAGCTGCTCTGGACACAGCCAGAGACTGAAACGTTAGGCTAGGCTCAAGACTTTATGGAAATATGTTGTAGTGTCAAAATAGAGTCTGCGCCTGAAGACTAGTAGATATCTGCGCAAGCGGAGGGTGCTTGGGACCGACCTGATGAAGTCCTCAAGCATCAAGAGTGGAAATTATTCATTTGATGAGAAATAATGCATCTGTACGTACAGAGGCGGGACTGGGTCAATTACGAGAGGAGATTAATCTTCATGTCCCCAAAACAAGTAAACAAGATTAAGAATGGGGGCGCAGAGTGACGGATGGGAGGTTGGATGGGGGGGGAAAGTAGAAAATGATGAATACAGTCAATTGAAAAGAAGAACAGAGATGGAGATGAAACAAACTACCATCACTTATGGATCATTCCATGAGGTTGGGGGCAAAAATGATGACACATGTCCATGTAACGCTGGTATGAGATCTTCTATTACACATGGAAGATGAAATCATCAGTTGAAGATTTTTATGCAATGAATATATATGTATAGAGTGCCCAGCCAGAATCATTAGCCATGAAGAGAGATAGCCGGAGACTGACAGAAAAGGAGATCGAGAAAGGAAGAGAAAAGAGAAAAACAGCGAAAGGTAGAAATAAGCAAGGGTAAGGCTGAGAGATAGAGAATGAGAGAGAGAGATAGAGATAGAGAGAGAGTTTTATATCAATCAGTCCATTGAATACAAAGCGCAAGATAACTCAAGTTGGAGTTTTAAAAAAAATGGTACTGTATAAATATACCAGGATCAAATTCTTCTTTAACAGGTTAATGACACATTTGCAAAAGTGGGCCAAGTCAAAAGTTGAACATTACACAGCCCCCCAACTGCTGCTTCATATTCTCGCCATTCAAGAAATATATCGAGTGATGCAAACAAAAGCTACAATAGGGATGATATAGAATGATGGAAACAAGACTACCAATCAAGCAAACAAGTCTAATTGTTTATATCCACAGCAGGAGGAAGAAGATTCCTCCACAAACAAATCCTCCTGAAAACTCCATGCATCTTCGTTCTGTTCTGACACCACCCATCGCTTCAGAACCGGGAATCCATGTTTCCAGGCTGCGAATACCGATGGAAGGTCCTACCACGTTTGTCAGACGGTAATAAGGATAATCGATCATGCTCGGAAGGACGGATGGGGGCCAGACCCCATTAAAAGCTTGGAGTTCTTCAAATAAGCAATTCTTAATAACCAGTCACACCAAATCCTTTTAGCTTCAGTTGATGATGAAAAGTATTAAGGCTTCCTAAAGCATTTCTTGCTTTTCCCCTCAACTTTATATAATTGTCTACTTCCCTCCCCTGCCTCCTCCCCCCCCCCCCCAAAAAAAAACGGTTTGGGCAAAAATGAAGGAAAATGATGGTGATAGTTTCATCCTGTCTCTAAACAGGCCTTCAAAATACACTTCTTGAACTCATCCTAACATCTTCAACTCTGGTCTTTTACAAAAGCACTCTAATAACATTTAATAGGCTATCTTATAAAAAAATGAGGATTAACATCAATCAAAGCTTTTGGTAGGAAATCTAGCCTTCCTTAATGATATCCGGAGAATCCTCCTCACATACATGTACCAGGAAACAAAATCTGGGGAAATTTCTGACACATTAATTTACTCAATTTGTTTATGAGGGCAAAAAGAGAGAAAAAAGTTCAAATTAAGAAACAAGCAACAAGAATCATTCACCTGAAAAGAAAATGTCAATGAGCTTCAGGGATTTACAGGTCCAAGTGTTTGATTTCATTTGTAAAGAGTGTAAGAGTATTTTCATATTGTCGTCTGGCTATCATGTCTCGTGCTAATAGCACAGATATTTTCAGATTTGGACGTTGACAAATCATCCTCAAAAATCTCACTCCTACCTCAAATGGCCGTTAGGAAGAACTTCTGATATTTCCAGCAAAATCAGAAGTCAAAATCATTGCATGCTTACGTACACACAGAGATATAGTATGCATTACATGTGCAGCGCGAGGTCGTTAGGTCGTTACACAAACAATACATGCAGCATGCACGTACGGATGTGATGAAAGAGAGAAATCGCAAGAGAGAGACAAGGAAAGAAAATGATCAGTTGTCAGGTATATAGAGAGGCAGCCGGAGTGAGAGACGGAAAGAGAGTCTTAGCCGACAAAGTCGGAAGTTCAACGAACGTCAAAAAAAGTCAGAAAAGTGGCATCCCTGTAAAATACAAGGAAAAATGAGGGGGGGGGGGGCAAGAAAGATAATGATTTTAGCATTAATATATGTAAATAATTGTAAAATATTATGGGTGACATAATTACTTTAATTTGACCGCTTTTCAAACAAACTTGTTTACTGAAATTCCTTAAACTCCAACTTAAACGGACTCCCATCAATTTAGAATGAAACACAATCAGAGAGGTAATGAAAGAAGATACATGTAGAGAAAAAGAATGAAGCATCGACTCGGGTTTCCAATCAGCAGAAATCAGACATTATTTGAGGGATTTAGGATCTCTGGAGGGAAATATTGATCCACAATTACCTTAAAAACATTTTCTAGAGTACTTTAATCAATCATGGGAAAGGCCTGGATGTTTCATCTTGTAAAATCTTTCGCCTAAACGGAGACAGTCGTTTATCAACGTCATAATCAGAGGCCGTCTTTTTATAATTGTACAAAGGACGTAGTTCTAGTGTCCTTTTATACTACTATGAGCAAGCAGTGAATTTGAAAAAAGTCAGTGAGACTATTGCCATGTCTCAGCTTTCATGTACTGTATGTCTTCCTTAAATGTTTCTCTTCTTTCTCCTTACATTTTCTCTATCTTTCTTCCTTTCTCAGTTGACGCACTTGCCATCATATGACCCTAATAATGATACTCTGGATTTATATAGCACCCAATGATGTCTCTACGTGCTTTACAGATATATTATTACCCCGGTCATCAGATTCATGGCTTGCCTGCATACAATATATGCACCTTCTCCACTCCATGGGGAGCATTCCAGCCAGGCGCCCGTTTACACACGTTCACAATGCTAAACAAACCACAATGACTTTCGCATCCTACCGGGTATCCATTTAACACCTGGGTGGAGAGGAGCAATGAAGATAAAATGCCTTGCTCAAGGACATAAGTGCCATGCCGGGATCGAACCCATCACCTTCGCATCTACACCTCTACATGTATGTCCTGAAAAATTCCATGGTTCCATGAGATCTTTCTTTTTTTGTGTCATTTAAAAAAAAACAAGAGAGAGAGAGAGAGAATATGCAAGAGAAAACAACAAGGAGGAGTGAGAATTCTAAACAAAAAACTCCTTGTCAAACTCTTCGTGATAAGATGAGAAAAAAAAAGTTCACCAAACACATTTTATGAACCTGATAAAAAGAACTTGCACAATAAACACGCGCTTCCAAGATTGGGGGGAAAAAAAATCTTTTATGGTTCGACATCACAGCACTTGAGTACATGAATTTTACATACATGTACATCAGTGACGCAGACAGTGAGATTTATAACCACACTGCATCACATAAATTTATTTTCTGCAATGAAGCCTAAACAAATATTTACAGCAGAGTTGATAGAGTAAGCAGTGCAGCTAGCGCAGTGGGAAACAAATCTCCAGAAACCCAACGATTTATGGAAATGAAGGGGTAATAAACGAGGATATGTTACAATTACTTAAGAGCACATAAATCTATTGATTGAGCCGACTCCTATCTTTCTGAATGAATTCAAGAATAAGGCTGCCCCAGAAGGGAGAGAATTTATGATCTCTTTAAGTAGTCCTTCTGTGTGAAGAAATTCATGAGCAAACGAAAGAGGTATTCATAAAATTTTCGGTAACTGAATTTTTCCTCTCCTCACTTTCTCCTTCCCTCTCTATATCAAGGACATTGGAAATCTACTTATCAATGATATCAACTCCCTTAAACTTTGCAGTGCAACCAAGTTTAGAAACATATTACAAATAACATTTCTCTGTATATTTTCTTTCCTCTTGGCATTATGGTGTACATTTGTAAAGTTACCTGTAGATATTTAAATGAAACATTGTATGAAGATAAACAAGGGAAAATAATAAATAATAATAATAATACCTGCATTCGTATGGCACCTTTCCAGCTAGAAACTGATCAAAGCACTTTACCGTGTATTATTACCCGGGCCATTGGATCCAGTTACGATTTTGTACTTATAGTGTACATTTTCCAATCCACTATAGGGAGCATTCCAATCTGGCGGCCATTTTACAGGCACACATATACTATTTCAGTCACAATGACATTCGCATCCTACCAGGTACCTATTTAACACCTGGGTGGAGAGTGGCAAATGTAGATTAATGTCTAGCCAAAGGACAATAGAGATCTACATCCAGTAAGGTATCCACTAGACCATCATACAAAAATCATCAAAAATAAACAAATTAATTTTTCTTTTCATTTCATGTCATGAGTGACCAAACTAATCTTTTTATTTTTCAGGCCAATGGCCTTCCATAAACTCTTGTATACTTAACTCCATAATATTACCTTGGAAAAGGAATGATAAACAGTGTAGCAATTTCTTCTTCCACTAGATCATGAGCAGTTGCTGCAAAGAGGTAGAATTCCCAACAGAGGAAGTATCAGCAGCGCACGAAAGGTTATTAAAAAATGATTGAGAATGTTCGCGACTGATAACAAGATTGCAGAGGCAAAGCATCAGCCAAATTATGACTTTGAAAGTCTAATCAATATCTTTGATGTGAAATGGCATTCAAGTGGCTTACAAGTTCATCGCCCCTTGTGAGGTTAACGCACTGCAGGAGCCGATACCACCTGCAGGTTTTGCGTCTAAATACTTGAATAGCTTTCAGAATACATACTGTAGACTGCACCGTAAGGCAAATTAATTATCAATAATCATTTTCTTATATTAATGCTTAAGATCTATTCTCAATATATAATGAGTGTAACCAGAAATCAAAATTATGTTGAAAGAAAAAGAGCCTTAGTTCCAACTTGTTCCAACATGTTTGTATCTTTCCTTAATAATTTAGGTCAAAAATAGCATTTTCCCCCAGATTTTATTTGGATAACATATTGCATACCTTCAATAAAATTATTTTCTTATATTTCAATGTTTAATGCTTGATCAATATCTAATCTGATCAGAAAAATTAAGCATGGATAGAGAGATTTATCTGTTATGCTTTAAAGGTTGGTCACAACCGCTCGTGCACCTCCGTGCGTGTGGTCTGTGACGGATTTCGCAGAAAATCCTTGCGTCGCACGCACGGGTCAGCACGTTTTTTTTAAGCACGTAGGAGGATCCAGGACACACAAGGAGGCTGTTGGATATGAGTTCTGATGATCGCACGTGACACACACAGCCATCGTACTTCCAGCACATGCTTCTTGTGACCATCGTACGGGCTCTTTGCGGAGGTCTCACAAAGCCCATGGCTCCGTACATGCCGCGCGTCGGTTGCACGCAACTATACGGGGCTGTACGTTCGCCGCAAGAGTTCTTGCATTAAGAGGGAGTATTATGTTTATGAGGAGGGTGCAAGACGCCCAAGAGGAGGTGCAGAAAGGGGCATGACTGGTTGTGACCATGACAAAAGAAGGACGTATGAATCGCAGGAGTTGGCCCACAGCCGATCGCAGCTGCGGACACTCACGTTCAAAATATATTTGCTTGAGTCCAACTCTTAGCATTATGTCAATTTCAATTAAGTATGGTTCATATGCTCATATATGAGTGCAATGAGCGTATCATCTTCAAAAGATTAAAGAATGATCTATTCATCTACATGCATGTACCTACATGTCTCTGTGTGGTCTGATCATTTTATCTTCCAATTCACTTTTTCTTGTCCAACTAGAATGCCGAACCCTTTCTTCCTTTCAATAGTGGGTTACTCTTAAAAATGAAAGCTAAGATTGCAAATGATGACTGATAGCAAATAGTTACTTTAAATGTTTGTATATTGAACAATTCATCCTGGATAAAACACTTAACTCTTACTGTGCGAACAGGTTTAGCTCTTTTCAAAATTTTGCAAAAATGTGATCAATGCTTACTTTTAAAATTTCTGCACTTCATTAACCATCTATTATTTCACAAAATATTGTGTACAAAACTTGTAGGAAATTTATTATCATTTCTTCTTATGATACCAATCATTATCACTTTACCCAACTTTATGCATAAGAATTATTGAAAATTATGTTTCTTTTTTGTGCATTATTTTTTGGTTTCTCATCTGTCTACTATTGTTGAATGTTGAATTTTTAAAAAATCTGCAATTTTCTCTGAAAACTTTTATGGTAGCATATAATTATAATCATATATTTATAATGCTTGATATATGCTAAAAATTTTGATATACATTGACCACCATATACCTTTCCTATGGTCGAGCAATTGGTGAATGAAAATGACAAGTCCATCTGTCACATATACGTGACATCGGCACTGAAAGAGTTAAATTTCATTCCTACCAATCAAAGCATTCATGATACTGTATGAGGTTATCTTTATATAATAACCTCTATTGTTTCCTAATATCAGGCACCCTCTGTACATTCAGCTTGGATGTAATCATAGGTTTCAACACAATATTTCATATATTGGTCTTCAATTTCTATCGAAGACTCAGCTACCAATTTTAGCGCAAAGGAAAATGCTTTGATAGTAATCGATAGCGACAGCCTCCTATATTTCAAGTCTTGTGACCCAATGGCTCAAAAGGGGAAATAGGGGTGATGTCTCTGGATGGATGTTATTGATTGTTTTCAGGATAACATTATATATCGTCTGTTGAGAGCCATAAAGGCATTAAGTCGTATACTTTAAAACAGAGTTAATGACCTTCTGGCTCCAAACAGACGATATGTACATGTATGTATTTAACTGGCTGTGCACTTCTCTGTGGTTGGTCCATGCCAGATTTTGCTGAAAATCCGTGCATTGGATGAGAGGCCTCAATGATTTTTGTTTTCCAGGCCTGCCTGCAGAAGCATGCAGGAGGGTGCGTAGGAAGCAGTTCTTGGGCACATTGTTCATTAATACATTGTCTGTTTGGAGCCAGAAGGACGTTAACTCTGTACAAATGGGACTTAAAGGGGAAGTCCACCCTGATTACAAGTTTAGTTATAAAAGAAGCAGAAAATTAAAGAAACAGATCAGTGAAGGTTTGAGCAAAATACGATAAGAAATAAAAAAGTTATGAATTTGTTAAAGTTGTAATCAATCCAACACAAATTAGCAACTCTGTAACGTACATGTATATTGCAAGCTCCTCTCTCATTTGCCCTGTACCCCCAAAACCATTCATTTCCATTTTCTCTAAAGAAAATACTCAATCGTACATGTATGCATCTGAGATATAATCATTGCTCATATGTTTTATCACAAAACTGTATGAAACAATTTTTTTTCCTTCATCAAAAACTAAGAAAATGAAAATTTATGAAATTTTCGGTACTGAGCAAATGGGAGAGGAGCTCACAAGAGAGTTGCCAATTTGTGATTGATTGATTACAAGTTAAAAATTCATAACTTTCTTATTTCTTCTTAGGTTTTGCTCAAACTTTCATTAATCTGATTATCTCATTTTTCTTCTTTTAATCAAACAACTTAATACCAGGGTGGAATTTCCTTTAACGCCCTTCTGGCTCCAAGCAGACGATATTATGTCAGCCGTGTCTCCAAGTTCACTACGAAAATGTCAAAATTACAATTTTGATTTTGGGTCACTTTAATTGTACAAGTTTTCAGGGTTGGAAAAGACAATCTAGCTGTTATCAGGAAAGACATCCTAATACATTATTGATACGGTAGAGCAGTATAGCAACCTAGGGCACGAAAGGAGTTGATTGCATCAATAACTAGAAGAGCGGAAATTCCCCAAAGCAGCAAAATGAGTAGTGGTCTGAGAACACAGAGTTCAGAAAACCTGTAAAACCTAAGAACAAAAAAAAGATTTGTAAAGAAAAGCCTTTTACTTTATACCAGTAAACTGCCAACATACTTTTGTGTAATATCAAATACCAATCTAATATCAAATACATACATACATACATACATGCCATGTCATACAGTATGTCATGATCATGAAAAACAGGTGTGAGGTTACAGAACACCTGTGTCTGGGGAAAAACCCAAAGTTACTGGCTTACGAGTATGTGAACCTTTCCAATATCAGAATGTATGGAATTTCTTTGTACAAAAAGAAGGAAAAAAAGTTGAATGTGAATGCTATAAGCTACGTTCACACAACAGTTCTAAACTTTAAGTTCAGCTCATGATTTAAATACTTATTTAAAGTTATTTATGTTTCAGATTATGTTTCAGATAGTGCAGACGCACTCATGATTTCTAAACTTTTTAGTTCACTTTGGGGGAAGTTTCGAAATCATGAGCGAGCTCGTAATTAAGGCCAAAATTACAAGCAGCTGGGGGTCCTCACTTGTAGTTATCTGCCGTGCGGACAGAATAAACTTGAAGTTAAGCCAAGGTCACTGCTATGATTGAGCTCGTAAACTTTTGGTAAAGTTTTGCTAACTTAAAATTTCTAAAGCATAATGGGCCCATGCGAATGTAGCTATAATCTTTCTGGCTTCTTTAAACTCCTTTTTTGTTGTTGGTTTTACTTCCTAATCTTTCTACTGATCTCCCATTTTAAAGGGGTACTCCGGCCTGAAATTAATATGAATTAAATAAATAGAGTAAAATTAAACAAACAAATCACTGAAAATTTCATCGAAATCGGATGAAAAATAATGAAGTTATGGAATTTTAAGTTTTGCTTTATTTTGGTAAAACAGTTATATGCACATCATCATGAATATGCAGTGAGTGAGCTGATGATGTCATATCCCCACTTTTTCTTTTGTATTTTATTATATGAAATTGCAATTATTCAAATTTTCTGCTCCAAGCCTATAACTAAAAGGACTGACTCCTTATTTAATGTGTAAGTTCATCATTGCTGTAACTTATCTTGTAACAAGGGAGATATTTTTTATAGACATGTATGAAAAAATGAAATAATGAAGATTTCATATAATATAGTTAAAAAAGGAAAGTGGGGACGTGACATCATCAGCTCACTCATTACATATTCATGAGGACATGCATAGAACTGTTTCCCAAAATAATGCAAAACTTAAAAATTCAATAACTTCGTTATTTTTTATTGGATTTCGATGAAATTTTCAGTGTCTTGCTTGTTTAATTTTACTCTATTCATTCGATTAATCTTATTTTCAGACCGGAGTACTCCTTTAACAGTGAAGTTTTATAAATTCCCTTTTAACAATTTTTGGATGAGAGAGTATCACGGGATATAAATTAGGAAGTTTAAAAATACTGTTGAGTACTAGCAGAGGGAACAATGAAATATGTGAGCTTTCTTATCATCTTTAATCAAAATAATTTTGCTGGCAAACAATTTCCCATATAGCATCAGGGGGACTGGGTAGATAGCAAATCCCTTCGCAAGTTCTATCCATACCGTTATGAATGTCCAATGGGCAATTTGTACCAGATTTTACGAGATAAGTCTCGGAGCAAATCTAAGCTCTTCAGTATTATCCTCAAGAGCAATTCCAACAATTTATTCAATTTTGATTGTGCAAGGGCAAATGATTACAATGTAGATATACTATTTTTAATGGACTTGAACTATTTTTCTCATGAACTCCTAGGACCAAGAAGTTATTTATCACAGAGCGTGATAACTCCTTGACAGAACTACAAGTAGAATGATAAGATTATAACTAAAAGAAAACAATCGGTGTGGTGGTAAAATACAAGTGTCCCAACTCATTTTCTGGTGATTCTTTGTTCCTTCACATTTTTGTAGTTAACTCATTGCCTACTTGGACCGGGTGGTCCCAGGGCAGCGTTTCATCAAGCGTTTTGTCAGTGATGAGAGAATTCAGTAGTCAACGGGTTAATGACTAATTTGATGTTCGAATAAAACCCTCAAGGCCGTCAATGCACTTAATGTGTTAACCCTTTCGAGTCAATTGACATTTTGTGGTTTGGCTCAATAACTTTTGATTCAGAGCTCTGAAAATATACCAGATGCACGAGTAGAAAGAGCAAAAATCTCTGCACATACTATTTCCATTTTTGTTGCATGACCATATTACATTTGATGCCTGGAATTTAAAAACTTGAATAAGCTTTAAAAGCCTTAAATTGGCAACACATTGAGAGGTTCAAAATCCTTGTTTTTTCAATCAAAATTGGCAATTTTTTAACTTCCTACCCATGTATATTCTTTTCAAAAACATTACACGTTAGAGCCATATGGCACAAAAGAAAAATATTGTTGCCAATTTGAAGCACATGTGATCAATTTAGCCCTTAAATAAGGTTAATTGTCAAAATGTTTTTTTTCTCTCCTTAAAAAAGAAAATCTAACATTTTTGAGTTACGAATTGCAATTAATTAGCAACCAAAGGATGATGCAACTTGTTTTTCTTTTTTGTAGGAAAAGCATACAAGCACTGGAATAATCTGAAGGGAAATGTTTCTTTAAAAAAACACTGAAGAGGTTTTTTGATGTTATCAATGACAGTGTAACATTGCTAAATTCCCCATAGTACAAGCAAGTAGAGGAAAACCCCTGAAGTAGGAGTTGGCATTCAAATAAATCAAAGAATAATCTTTGCGAAATCAAAAGCTTACGTTGCTTCTCTAATTAAATCTCCATCTCACTCTTTTCGTCTCTCTCTTTCCCACACACTTTAAAAAAAATTCTTTTGATATCTCTCACAGTGGCATTTAGTTAATTTACCTTCATATTTGGTTTTACATGTACATTTCTTTTCGATTGCACGCATAATTTTCTTACACAAAAAATACATATATTTGTCAACATAAGTATTTGCAAGTTTTGGCTACTAGAATCATCATAGTGATCTATAAATGATGACAGAAAAGGGAATGATATGTATTAATATTTGCCATATGTGACCCGCCGCCTCAAAACCTACAATAAGTCGCACAGACCACAACGTAGCAAACAGCCCAAAATAGTAAATTTACTTGGATCAGTCGATTTTCTCTTTTTGATAGAAATGGGTAGTTTCATTATAATTCTATCATGTCTCAAGATTGCGAGTCGCAATTCGACTTAGAAATATATGTTTTGGGCATTTTAAAATGACTCCTTTTTTTTCACCTGTCGAGTTAATGAATGTTTGGAGAGCTTTTGTAATACTTTCATTCAATGCCAAATTACTACTTTACCTCCAAAGGTATTAAATTGATTTTTGGAGTGAGTAATAAATAGGTCCTCCTGGAGCAGTGTGTTAAAATTCAGCCTAATCTGATAATCCCTTCATACCGGTTGATATGGTCATTTGAATACCCAGTTTTACTTGGGCGCACACAGAAAGTGAAGGTTTAGCACTCTTTTGTTCCGAACTTAAACGGCCATTTTCTCTGAATAGGAGTTATTGATTGCTTGTTACATACTGATTCTAAATGTGATATTTTAAGGTGTTATCATTGAGTAAACTAGGCAAGTGATATACCATTGGAAAGCTGAGAATCTCTACTTTTAGAAAATGTATAAAACAAAAAAAATAATTTTGGCGACTTATTGTAGGTTTTGAGGCGTCGGGTCACATATACATGTACCTCGTCCTTTAAACTTCAAAATCAATTTTTTAAAAAGGCATGGTTTGTACAAGTCGGAAATGTTATACATATGTAACTGCACAATTTTCAACTTTTTACAGTGTACCAATTACCTAAAATAATTTGCATACAGCTAGAAAGTATAAAATCAACTTCAAAAAACTTTATTTGGCCTTCTACGGGTCAACAGTTAAGGAGTATGAAGGAAATAAAGGATAGCATAGAGGTGCTCGTGCAGGAACTGAACTCCGAGATTGGTTCCACGCGAGCTGTTATCTTGGCGCGTCGAGTAGTCTACTCATAAGTCGCTGTTACACTTGGAGAGAGTGTAATCAAACTTGCAATATCTTGTTATAAAAGTAATATTTAAAGCCCAAATTTTAACGACATGGAACCTCTAACATACAGAGCAAAATATTTTTTTGTGATTGGCACCCTTTAACCCTTTCGAGACAATTGAACACATTTTGTGGTTCGGCTCAATAACTTTTGATTCAGAGCTTTAAAATATATACCAGATTCATGAGTAGAAAAAGCAAATCTTATGTCCATTTTTGCTGCATGATCATATTGCATTTGATGACAGGAATTTTAAAAGAGAGAATAACCTTTAAAATCCTTAAATTGGCAACACACTGCGAGGTTCAAAATCATTTTTTTAAAATCAATTCCGCAATTTTCAACTTTGACAAAATTTGTAACCTTGTATATTGTTTTCAAAGACATTACACCTTCATTAGAACCATGTAGCACAAAAATAAAAATAATTCCTGTCCTGAAAGCGTTATTTATGTTGGTACAGGTGAGAGGCAGAAGACAAAAATATGGAAAGCAACAAAACTATCATTCAAGAATGGCTGCCAGAGAGAAAATAATCATTTTCCTGATGATTTTCATGATGATTCAAAAAAGGATCAGTCCTATAATTTTATTTATTGTTTCTGTTACTATTTCTAAATACAGAAAATACTTCTTAACCCGTTGGCTACTGGCTTTTCTAATTCCAATATGCTTTATACAGGGGCCACCCAGTTCCTGTAGGCAATGTATTTCTAGATTTGCACGTAAGTTTTTTTGAAATGTTTGTCAGTACCAAAGGAAAAAAGTCGCATCGTTCTTTCTTCCTATTTACATGCTAATTTCTTGCGTAGGTTGACAACTTTGATTTTGGATGTACTGTACCCGAGGATAAGAAAAATAAGACAAACAGGATTAATTAGATTGTTTCCATGACAAATGATTTTTTTAAAAATGGGAGGAACTGAGCAAATACATCTGCTCATTACTAGTTAAGCTGATAAGATGTCATAAGACAGTATAGAGAGGACAGATCAACTGAAACCACAATGCCCCTATAACCCGATGCCCCAAATACATTTCTATCATTATAATATCATTTTTCAATTTTCCAAATTTCATTTTCATCTCTAGAAACAAATATAGCAGTCACGATAACAAAGCTTACATGGTAGAGAACAAAAACAAAATAAATCGTCAGATACTGATCAGGATACGAGAAAGAAAGAGATAGTGGGAGGGCGATACTGATAACTCATAGCAGTTAAACAAAAATATCTTTTGATCTCGATTGCTGGGAATTACACGTTGTACATGAGCAGGAAGAGCAAAATTTACTGATAATTTTAAGTCTATTTCTTAGGCAGTGCCTTTTATAAACAAGAGCGGTTTAATTGTAACTAATCATAAAACTTTCTAAATTGGCAATGCAGTTTTTCTGTAAAATTTTAAATTTTTTATTCACATTGCTTCATATTAATCAAAATATGTAGGAGTGAAGAATAAGAATAATTGGTGCCAATTTGAGGAGGGACAGCTGATTAATTTAGACTTTTAGAAAACTCTGAACTGCTATACGGTCAAGAAACCTAAACATAAGCCCAAGTCAAGACAACAAAGACGAAACACACACAAAACCTAGGGTTAGACATACCTGTTCAAAGAGAGCCATTCCACAGTGCCATAGTCGACAAACCTGACATGACACATGATAATATCTTTCCTGACCACCTTTGTGATTTCTGCTCTATACCACCTCGCATCCACACTGTACTGGGCACAACACGGCATATCTGTAATAGGAACAACGCACATTTTATTACATAAAACTCTATTTACTCAACTTGACATAACTAAGCAAGTCTGTGATGAACAACAAATTAAAGTTAATTGACTTTAGACGATCTTTGTCTAGGTTTATATACAATCATGTTGATTAGTTTTATCAATTCTTCATATTCACATGCACTGTGTATGTATTATGTATTTTTGAAATTGATTTCAGTGAGCATAAAAGAATCTGTCAAAGCAAATCAAGCCGAGATTATAAAAAAGAAGACATGTATGCAAATATATGTACATGAGGTCTACATGTATTTCAGGAGTTCTGGGGGCAAAACCACCATTGCACAATGTACATGAAGCTTGCTTTAAATGAAAACTATAGAAGTTCTCAAACACAAGCACATGTATATTGTGCATTGATCGTGAAAAATGTTCTCATCTTTAGGTACATGTAGCTGTGCGAAAAGTGATGGCGCATAAGAACGTGGGAAAGACGCACACAGCAAAATTATCTAACATCATAATTTTATTCTAGAGGCAGAACCAACATATTAGGATGTAGAATTATCATTTAACTCTATGAACATTTTTAAGCAACATAATATGAAAACTTTTATTCAGAAAAGTCTGATTGTGATTTTGGAGGCACAGAAGAAACGAGCAATTTCGCTCTTTGCGTCTTGCCCGCGTCTCTACGCGCCATTGCGTTTCACTAAGCTTTCTTAATGTGCTCTTCTTAATACCTCAAACTCCTATTCTGTTCCTTTCCACTATACTTAAATCAATTAAAGTTTTCTTTACAAGCACAAAATTACTCGGCAATGATTTGATTAATGTAAGTACATTTAAAGGGGAAGTCCACCTTGGAATTTAGTTAATAGTAAAAGCAAAATATTAAAGAAACAGATTAGTGAAAATTGGAGCAAAATCCAATAAGAAATAAGAAAGTTATGAATTTTTGAAGTTTTAATCAATCCATCAAACACAAATAGGCAACTCAGTGGCATATCTTGAAAGCTCCTCTCCTATTTGCTCAACTTACAGAATTTCATAAATTTAATAAATTTAATAAATTTAATAAATTTTCATTTTTATAGTTGCTGATGATGGAATAGATTTGTTTCATGCAGGTTTTGTGTAAAACATATATATGTGCAATGCTTATATCAATGGTGCATGTACATGTATATGGTTGGATATTTTCTACAGAGAAAATGGAAATTTATTATTTTTTAAGTACAGGGCAAATGGGAGAGGAGTTCGCAAGATACGTCACAGAGTTGCAAATTTGTGTTTGATCGAGTACAACTTTAAAAACTCGTAACTTTCTTATTTCTCATCGGATTTTGCTCAAACCTCCATTAATCTTGTTCTTTTATTCTTCTGATTCTTTGAGAACCAACTTCAGGGTGGACTTTCCGTTTAAGGATCAACTTCAGCTGTATGAGATACACATATTTTGTACAAATGTGATACCTGATGAGAAACAAGCCCTCTATGCCCAAGGCAGAGAAAACCATATTAATCTGATAATGTACCACAGAAGTGTTTTGTTCCCTCGAATGGTTTCCCCAAGAATCAATCAATGAAAAAGAGCAAGTAATTATTCTTAGAGCTGTCATCCCCTAGGTATCTAGTCATTCATCATTTCATGAATCACTAATTATGTTAAATTATTAAAGAGGAAGTTGTTAAAAATCAGAATCACAGCAAAATATAAACAGTACATTAAAAACTTCTGGATCATTTGCGTTTGAAAATTTGCTAAATTGTTCATTTGTAAATTGAGAGGAAATTGATAAAAATCAGCTTTGCAGCAAAATATATGCAGTACATTACAAAGTTACAGATCAATTGTGTTTAAAATTGACTTGATTTCAAAAGTGCTAGATTGCAAGTCCACCCTGATATCAAGTCGAGTTTAAAAGAAGCAAATCAATGAAAGTTTAAGCAAAATCCGATAAGAAATAGGAAAGTTATTAATTTTTTCTGAAGTTGTAATCAATCAAACACAAATTGGCAACTCTGTGACGTATCTTGCGAGGTCCTCTCCCATTTGCCCTGTACTAAAAAAATCATAAATTTCCATTTTCTCTAAAAATATTCATTTTCTGTAAAAAATATTTAATCAATTTAGTGTGTCAAAAAATGAGATTCTTGCTCAATCCATTGTCCTCTAATCACATTAGTTTGTTTTTCAAATTATTCAAGAAAAGTATAAACCGGTATAAAAACCATGATAAAATATGCCTTTGCGTAATTAGTATGGTACAAATTCCCCAGATTTGTAAGCGCACGTGCATCTGTTTGGGTGGATGCGCTACTTGTTTACCAACTAAAATCACAATGGTGTGTGTATCATGGTGCGCACACCATGGCAGTGTATAGAATTCGCTTGTACTAGGTACAAATGACCTTTATCTTCGCATGTGCAGATTCTACTTACGAACAGGCTTATCTGATCAACAACTGCCATCATAAGTTCACACTTTCACTTGATCTTAATGATGAAGTGAACAATACTTTATATATACCTAAACTTTAAGACTCTTTCCTAATCCTGTCATCTGATTGGTTGAAAGTGAAGTCGTGTTTTTAACCATGCCCGCAAAAATGAACTATGCCCAAAGTCAGAGTTAAATTTTGCTGCGATCGCCACTGGTTTACGTGTAAACTATTACTCTGTGCGAGCGCGGATATATATGTACCATAATCGCAGTGCTATTTGATCGCTAAATTTAGGTTACTTGCTCAGACGACCGGCGATCTCCTATCTCGATTTATCTCTGATTTTTAGTTTATTAATTTTATTTTCATTCCAACAAGCACCCCATGATTGGTAAGTCGCACATGTATTCTTTGACTCTTATATTGTTCGGTATATAAAACATATATTGACTGCTTTAATATTCGCGGCACAGTTGTTTTTGTAAGCTCAAGGGGACCTCACATCCTGCTATAACCTGTCATAGCAGGATGTACATGTAAGATCCCGAGAGCCTATAGAAACAACTATGCCTCTCATAGCAGTCAATATATCTATAATATTGAAGGGGATAGCCTAATTCTTTTATTCTTTTTGTTGTTGCTGTTGTTGTGTGTAGAATTACATTATTTGCCCATAATTTGTACTCTAGGTGATTTTGTTCCTTGCATTACTCCAGGTACATGTAATACATAAAGGAAGAAAGAAAGAAAAAAAACAAAATAATCCATACTGGGTACCATATCTATTCAACTCAACTGAAATTTACAAAGTCTGAAGATTATCCTCCCCTTCAAGGTATTCATTTCTTTCCCTAAAGTGAATTCTGGTATCGAAGCTTTATTCCCTCATCTATTAGTATCATCGAGAGCATGCATATGGCATGTGATTGCTACGTGCGCATCAAAACGTCTCAGCAATGGTCATTCTGCCCTGAGCGCTTAAAGATAAAGTTGAGTTCTGGTCGGGTGATTACACTGAGAAAGAAACTGTCTGAAGGCAATAGGAAAGGTTGATTATGTTGTATATAGGAACTGGTGTATACGATGACATTTTAGAATCATCAAAATAATACAAAATTGACTCAATCTTGCTGAAAGTCACAGGCACTACACACAGAAATGTGCATAAGAGACTACGCATCCACGATGCATGAAAGTTTGGTCCAGCCATTTCTTGTCATATTTTGAATATAAGGGCATTTATAAGGGGCAATCCTTTTAGGGACATTTCTTCTACGATATTCTTCCCAACTGATAATAAAAGAATGAGAAAGCTCATAAAGCATTTTTTAGCTTTACCAGAACTCGACTCTCATTTTAAGGATACGAGTACGTGCTTTTTGCGGCGTACTTTCTGGGCCAATCTCTGAAACCAATGATCACTGTGTGGGAGCAAGTTTACTAAGCTCCAGAGACACCTAATAGGTTCATAGGAGTTCAGAAACGGCTTTAAATGGTAAATTCCCGTAAGCCTTTCAAGATGCACTGTATAAAGTATTAAAAGTAGTGAGAAAGTTTTTTTCCACCATCAGTTTTTGGCAAATTTTCGCTTGCTGTGATGCAAGCTTCTTCAGACCCTCATTATAGCTTAATTAACTTTTGAAATCCATGTTGAAAAATCAGTCATAAAGTTGATGGAAGCAAGACGGTTCAACAACGGTATGGAATTCCTTTAAAAATGACTCATCCAGTTATGGTCATATCTATGATTCTAGCATAATTTATCTTGCAGTACAAATAGAACTCTTTATTATGACCATTAAACACCTATCATATTTTGTAGAATTTCAAGGGAAGATTTTCCTCATATTCTCAGTATTAATATTTCAACTACATGTACTACCAACTGTAGACAATTTCACGTTGAATAGCCCATGAACCTTTAAATGTGCACCTCTATATTCATATATACTTTGCTGTTTACTATTTGGGAGGTGGTTGGAAAAAAAATGGAATTTTTATCCCTTCTCCCAATGCGCCACTCATAACACTAATCTCTGCCTGTAGCTGGTGCATTCTCTGGATGTAAAAGCTTTGCACGCACAAAAGAGTGGGATAATTATATGAAGACTGACGTCTTCAAATATAAGCATGCATGTATCATGTGACTGGAACGTGCCACAAAAATACTCTACCAAAAAAGTGAGATCCCCCTTGACCCGTTTAGATAGAACTTGAGAAATATCTGACGAAATTTGTTCATTAAAAAACCAAAGCATGCAGAATTTTCGTACCCACATTTGTGAACTATTAATTATGATTTTTATTGCGGTCACTACAAGAAAAAATTTGCGTTTCATAATGCAATGGAGGGTGTATATCTCTGTACAATATTCAACTGTTTATATGCAGACACATAACTTGAAATTCAAATTTATGAAACTACACTGAAAAAAAAATCATGATTTTAAATGCAGTTTCAGTTTATGAAATGCTAAGTGCAACTTTTTTTTCTAGTACCAACTACAATAAAAAGCCATTTCATTTTGGAATAACATGATCAATTGTTCAAAAATAAACAATAATGTGTGTAAGAAAATTCTGCATACATTCCTTAGAAGTGCTTTGTATTGAAATGTGTCCAGGGGAACTTAAGTTTTGTGGTTGAGAATAGTTCATGGGCTGTGAAAAATAAGAGTAAAATGACATGTTTGCCTTGACAAGACGAGGTGGAATTACATACAAAGAAGTTTAGAAGTGCTGTCTACACTCACAGTATCATATAGTTGCTACAGGGCTAGTAATTGAATAATAAATGATTCTGCGGCTAAGATGGGGCTGTCGGGATTTGCGTCCTTCCTCATTCAATGCCTCAAATTTTGTCAGAATGCAAATACCCTCAATTCATTCTTATCCCCTGGAATCTGTGAAGACGGCAACTGGCTCTGGGACAAGTCATGAAAATCGAGGCTTTGATAAATTCCAAAGACAGTTAAGCCATCTTTTCATTGCCAAATGTACAACAATCACAGCATACACTATTCTCCTGGTATTTTTAAAATGCCTTTTCTTGTTGAGACCTATGGGGTTGTACTGTAAGACACCATAACTTACATGTAATGTAGCATGAACACCAAATCTAAGGGTATCACTCGAGTGTTTTTTTTAACCCGTTGACTACTGAATTCTCTTTCTCATAGAGTTAATACAGTGACAACCCGGTTCCAGTAGCCAATGGGTTAAAGTAAATTTTCAATAATGCAACAAAAATTAGTTGCCACAACAACAACAATAAATCAAAATCATGCAGGACCAAAATACAAATTATATTTGTGAAGGCTACTCTACATGCAAGTCACAAAATGAAATTTTAAAGTTGCCTTAGAGGGATTTGGTAACTTTGTGGAGGCTTGATTTAATAAATTGTTGAATTTTGATATCTGGTCTTGTATAATGATGTTCAGAAGGATAAATAAATAGCCAAGCATAGAAAGGTTTTCAAATAATTACATAATGCTAGTATTAAGATATCTATGACTGAATACTCCCATTTACGAAAGCTTATGCCCATATGATTTAGTCTAACACTGAGTGTATGGGGAAAATGAGTCTGGCATTTCTGGTCACTTGCATGTTTACTTTTTGTGAAGGATATGATGATTTTGGGCTTCATTTTTACACCATATTACATACACTGATAGCATGTAAGGCCAGACAGCTCAGATTTTATCAAGCCTCTACAAGGTTACCAAATCACTTTTAAACTGAAGCTCCTAAATAGCGCCATCTTCTAACATCCCATTCTGTGATTCTTATTTTCTCATCATGCTCTATTTCCCCTTGGAGAAACTCAAAATGTTTTTGCAGGTAATTTATTGTCAAAAGTCAAAAGCCAAAATAAAAAACGTGCTTATCTTCCAAGCGAGTTGTTAGTTAAAATTCCAAATAAAATGCAGAGGAGGTGGGGGGGGGGGGGGGGGATTGATGAAGGAGGATGGGGTTTTTCAAGCTTTCTCATTCCTTACATGTCGGTTTGGAAGAACAATATCGAAGAAATGTCCCGTAAAAGGGATTGCTCTTTAAATGCCCTTGTATTTGAAATATGACGAAAAATCTATGTGTTCGGGCCAAACATTTATGCCACATGTGTGTGCAGTCCCATATACCCACTTCTGTGTGCATTGCATGTGCTTTTCAGTGAGAACGATTCAGTTTCTTATCATTTTGATGATTTGAAACATCAATGCTTATGTAGACATTACCAACCTTTCCTAATTGCTTTTGAGACAGTTCCTTTCACAATGTAATTGCATGACCAGAACTCAACTTCATATTTAAGCTTGGATCAAACACTCTACTGATCTCCACCCCTTAATGATAAAACCGAACCTAAAACCCAACTGCAAATCCTGACCCTAACCCTGCATCTTTCATGACAAGAAAAAGCTCTGAGGAATTGCTATCAGATCAAAAGTATGTCTGAGCAGGGGCGGATCCAGGATTTAGTACAAGGGGGGCGCACAAATGCAGGTTTGTCAAAGCCAGACCTCCGAAATTGGCTCAGTGGGGAGGGGGTTATGGGGTCCAGTTTCCCTCCATAATTCTCTGACAAGCACAAAAAAAAGAAAGAAAAAAATAAGGTCTTCATTCTAAAAAAGGGGGGGGGGGCACAATCGATAAAATGGCGGATCGTCTATGGTCAAAATGTATACTTTTCTTCCAAAAGGGGGGGGGGGGGGGGGCACGGGCCGGAAGTGCCCCCCCCCCCCCCCCCCTGGATCCGCCAATGTGTCTGAGCACCATGAATTCATCAGACCATTCCTCACCTGGTTGTGGGTTGAGTAGGAAAGGCAGGTCAGGGGCCATGCCGGCTAGTTCAGCGATGAGGGCCTCCGACATGCGGCTCTGTTGGGCAGCCAGGGCAATGGCAGGGTCAGGGTCCTCTTCTGTCGTTTGGGTGTACTGGATGTACAGCTGCAGCAGGGGTGGTAAGCAAGATAAATTTCAATACATGACTCATACATGTAATAATAGTAACAATAAGAAGAATAATATGCAACTGTATAGCACATACAAGTATCACAAGTCATTATGACTCTACATTTAATGAAAAGAAGATAGAGACAGAGAGAGAAAAAGAGAAAGAAAAGTGGTTTAAAATAAGTATAATTTAAGTTTGAAGAAGATATGTTTTTAAAGGGAAACCCAACCTTATAGCAAGTTGCTTTGAAAGAAAGAGGAAAAATCAGAGAAGCAGATTGGTGAAAGTTTGAATGAAATCGGACAAGCAAAATTAATGAAAGTTATGAATTTTGAAAGCTGTAATCACTATACATATGGGAATTTCAAATTGGCCGAATAGGTAAATGTCACTGTGATGTAGATGTGGACAACTTCCCCATTCGCTCCAACACACAAAATGACTAAAATGGCACTTTTTTTCAAAATGGGTTACTCAGAAGGATCTTTTTCTTTCATGAGGACCTTTAACAATATGCTATCTCCAATATATTATGAGTACTGCCCCAAGGGTAAATGCGCCTCAAATTAATGATATTAATGATATTTTTGTGTACGACAAACTGGAGAGTTGTCCACAAAAATGTCACAATGGGCTGACCAAATTGCCAATTTGAGATTTGCATAGATGTAGTGATCTCATTTTTCAAACATCCATAACTTTCTTAGTCCTTGTCTGATTTCTTTCAAATTTTCACCATCCTATTTTTCTTATTTTTCTGTTTTCACACAAATCATCTTATTACCAAGGTTGGGTTGCCCTTTAAGTTGCCCTTAAATTGTTTTTATGTGGGTGCCTTTCTCTAATTTAATTGGAAGTTTATTCTAGAGTTCTGCATGCTGGAAAGATCTTTGACCATATCTTATTTTAGAATATTTACTTGGAACTAAGATTCCTAGTAGATAATAATAATACTATGGTTGTACAAGACAAGACAAAACACAGCATATCATGAGTGGGTACAACTACATTTAGTAGGAGTTTCCAATCTTCCCTTGCCCATTAATAAGCTATCATATGACCCATTAATAAGCTATCATATGACTTTCACAAAAGTTTCATGTCGCAAAATATCCTTTAAAAATTTGCAATTCATAAAACTTTCTTACTGTGAAAACGATTGATGTTCGCACTCTGCTAAAGTTTTATTTCATTGAAGTTTCTTTTTTTTTTTTTTGTTCTTTTTCTTCAGGGTATCTATCATTCACTCTTTTGTTCAAACATTCTGTGCATTACCCAGAGAGGCCGAAGACAACCAATAATATTGTACAAAGTTTACTGAAACAGACAAAAGTTTCCTCTGATAGGTTTAAAGAACATGTACACCTACCAAGTCTGGTTCATCTAGGTGGCTGACTGTGACCCAGAAATAAACCCCGGCATCAGGGAGGTCAGTGGGTCTGAAAGTTTGACCCGGTATCGCCATTGTGGCTTCGCCTTCTTCAGCCGTGGCTTCGCCTTCTGCAGCCTCGGCCACGCCCTGCAGAACGTTGACGACGGAGCGAGGGATTTCAGGGTTGAAGAAGGTGCTGTCATCTCCATCCTGTTATCAGGAAAAGAACAAAAAGAAGGAGAATTTGTTAGACCCCAAGCCTAGATCTTAGCAAGCTAACCAGCTAATTACACAAAATGAAATGAATAAAGTGTGGAATGAATGTACAAGAATGAACTTTAACGATTCTAAGTTTGAAACTAGGTGAATCTTTGTTTCTGTCGTGTGGTTGATACATTAATAGATCACTGCTTCCTTCAGCCTTCAGGATATTCACAAATACTCTGCACATATCTTCAAGAACATATTTTACTGGAACATTCACATAGGTCTCTACTGTAAACGGAGCCTAACTTTAATTGCACCTAATCGATTCTTCTAGAAGGTTGAAAGCCATGGAATATAGTGAACGATAGTATGCTCATACAGTAAGTCAATGAATTGTCATCGAACCTTGGAGGGGCAAAATGGTGAAATTCAATAGCTGATTCACTGCCAAATGTCCATTGTTAAATCTATTGTTAAAAATTTGATTAAAAGATTATGAACATTGGAATAAACCTTACAATTGACTTTTCGCAAAGAAAAATTGAGCTTTTCCTTTTCCTAACAAAGTCACAACACTGACATTCCTGTGTAGGGGATAGAGGATAATGCATGGAAGTCCATTCAAACCTTGCCTTAACTGACCTTGAAAAGCGAGAGGTGCGAGGATCTTGCAAAAATATCGCCCTTATCACCTACAACTCTTGTGCAAATATGGACATACATTGTATACTCCTTTTATGGTTAACCAATTGTCTATGAGAACCGGATGGTTCCTGCATCTAGCAGGTAGGGAATGAGCAACTTCAGTAGTCAACAGGTTAACCGGAATATTTACAATAATACCGTTTCCATCATATATCTTTGAGAACTTCAATTTCTGGAAATGTAATGGAACTAATTGGAGGGAATCTGGACATAGAATCTGGATAGAGTTTGACTGCTCTGTGTTTTTATTAAAAGGAATTAATCTTGCATGTATCATTAACAGGAATATTTTCAATAAAGTCCTGTTTGCATAAATCTTCAGAGAACTTAAACTTTCCAGAACTTGTATGAAGCATAGGCAGGAATCTGGACACCGAATCTAGGTAAAGGTTGATTGCATGGTTTTATCTCTTCAGAAAACAGAAAACATGTGGTTATACATCATCATACTGTTTGTCCAAGTCCCAGCTGCGAAATTAAACTTTTCCCCACCCCTCATGGCTCCGATTTCTATGGCCTCCGGTAATTGGAGGGACCTCAACTGATGAGGTTATAAAGAGAGGGTTGGGAGACCAATCGTTCCTCTTCTTGGGATGTCCAATCATCGGCAGGGGGCCAATAACAGAACAAAGCCACAAGAGCATTAATGGCACAATGACATTTCAAGATGATACTGCGTTGCGAGACAGAAGGGTATTGACTCTGTATTAAAGGATATGAACTAGTAAAAACATCCTTCTTCCTCCCTCCCAACAAAAAAACAATATCAAAACCTTGCACTGATTAGTTTTCTTGGTAATAACACAAATCTGGGAACCCATTTCCTACAATGCAATTTTCTTTTAAAAGGGCCCTTAATCATAAAGTTCCATGAGGGGAGAAACAATATATTTCAGAATACATGTAGGTACTATATGGGTGTGCCCAGGCTCTGAAAAGATACTAATTAAAGTGAGAATAGCATGCCCAGCAGCCAGAGCATCATATCAAAGCTTACCGTAAATAACGTTCTATAGACCGCACTTTTTTTCCCGCCGAAAAATGTGAAAAGTCAGGGGTGCGGTTTATAGATCGTTATTTACGGTAGATTTGGGGGGATCTCAAGGTCAAAGTTTAAGGGTCTATTTTAGAAACTTCAAGGGGACAGTGGTCTATTTGCTATAAAATATCTATTTCCTTGGTGTATTTGATGATTGTAAGTCATCAATGGTAGTTAAGTGTTTTATTTGAAAATAAAATGAAATAAATTTTCTGTCTCCTGTGCTTTTGAAGTGAAAAGATTTGTAATTTTTGATGGACCAATCCTTTTTAAAGGTTTTTTTTTTTTTCACCGTGGTGGGGTCAAAAGTGGCTTATACACGGGTGCGGTTTATAGAACGTTATTTACGATATTAAGAGTTAAGTACATGTATATATGGGGGTATGAATTAAATATCTTTGTACCCAATTCGGTAGCCGACACATAATATGATACTAAGACAAAACAAAAAAACCAACAAAAACAAAAACAAAAAAAAATAAAAAACTAAAATCCTCACACCTTTGTCTCCATATAAAGAGACACAAAAGATATTGAAAACACACTGCACACCTTACGATCTGTCTCCAATCATTTTGACAAATGAAATCTACCCTATTCAGGTTCTGAAAACTAATACGAATACTAAACATGCTTTTGGGTGAGCTGTCAGCTTTCTACAGGGAATAAGGGCAAAAGTAGTTTCAAATCGTAGGCAGTCGATTTTTGTGACGTCACTACGACTCAGAACCGATTTGGCCATTCCACCGACTAGAAAACGCGGCAAAGGCCATATTCTCGATTTTATCATCTGTATGACTATTCAGACCCTCAATCACAAATATTTGTTGTTTTTAAATGATTTGTCAAATGATAATACATTTTCTTCTGAAACTGGATCACAGACCGATCGTAGGGTGTGCGGTGGCCTTTAAACCCGCAGATATGCTTTCAAAACTACACACAAGGGAATTCACTGGAAGTAGAGGTCACGTAGTCGAGTGGTTTGAACACTTGACTAGTGATGCGAAGGTCATGGGTTCGATCCCGGCATGGCACTGATGTCCTTGAGTGAGGCATTTTATCTACATTGCTTCTCTCCACCCTTGTGTTAAATGGGTACCCGGTAGGATGCGAAAGTCACTGTGAATTGATCAGCTCTGTGTCTGTAAAAAGTGCCTGGCTGGAATGCTCCCAAGGGAGTGGAGAAGGTGCATACATTGTGTGCGCGCAAGCCATGAATCCGATAACCGAGGTAATATGTCTGTAATCTAATGCATTTAGAGACATCGTAGATGTATTAGGCGCTTTATAAATCCAGAATATCATTATTATGATCTAGGTTCCGGGAGGAAATTCATAACTTTGAATAATTCTAAGGGAAAAAGTCTATTCAAGAATATACCATACATCAAGACTTACTTCACTCATAGCTCGACTGAACGCCGGTGTGGACGTCCCATCGGTGATGGTGCTCGCATCATCCAAGCCCCCTTCGTCCAAGTCCTCGCAATCTGCTAGCAGCTCCGCGAGCCCCTTGCTCAGCATCAATCTCACGACACTCTCGCCAGTGGGAAGGGTTAACTCAACTGTTAACGGCTCATCCTTCACGCAAATCGCCTGCAGGTGTTAAAACATAATTTGTTAAAACCTCTCTGAATCGTATATCCATAATAGAATTTATGTTGGACAGTGTGTCCTGCAGGGGGGAGGTAAAATTAATGTTGGAAGGCTCATCCTTCACGCAAATCGCCTACAGGTGTCAAAACGAAATGTGATCAAAATTATCTGAATCATATATCCATGATACAATTTGTATTGGACAGTATACAAGTATCTCACTGGGGAAGAGTTAAAATGAATTGTTGAAGGCTCATCCTTCAAGCAAATCGCCTACAGGAGGCAGAACAGAATTTGATTGAATTCTCTGAACCATGTATCTACGATGGAGATCATATTAGACAGTAAGTCTCGTAGGGATGAGGTAAAAATTGTTTAAATGATCGTCCTTCACAAAAAATGGCCTAGGGTGGATAACCGAAATTCAATCAAATTCGTTAAAATCATATCTGCAATGGAGTAGACGGCAACAAAGCTTATATCCTTCACAAAAAGTGCCTACAGGTGTGAAAACAAAATTTAATAAAATTCTTAAAATAATATATCCTTGAGGACAACACAATAGACAGCACTTCCCCTGTGGGAAGAGTTGAAATTGACTGATCACGACTAATCTCTCACAAAAATTGCCTACAGCAAAAACACATTGCATTTGAGCAAACATGTACATGTCTATTTCGCTCTTTACATCATGCATCCATTGAAACAGTCCGCATTTTTCCCTCGTGGGAAAGGTTTCGGCCATTCCAGTCTTCTGGTGATCCATACTTCAAAGAATTCTGCTATAAATTCATCTGTTATTAACAACAAATATAAATAGTTCCTTTTGAAGATATCTGTAGGCTTGCATGTCAGTATATTATCAATGAATCTTCCATTCAAACATAAACAAAACAAACAAAACAAAAAAAAAGAGGCTAGAATTACAGTCAAACAAAGAGAATAACGGCAATAGAAACAAATAATACAAATAGGAAGAGTGTCTTTCGTGTACACGTATGTAACTGTTTTCCCAGGAATACCCTTTTATTTCTTTTATTCTGCGTTGTTCCTGTGGGAAAAATATTTTCGAAAATGCTTTAAACCCCCCCCCCCCAAAAAAAAAAAAAAAAAAAAAAACAAACAAACCAAACAAACAAAAAAACAAAAAAACACACACGCACAAAAAAGGCTAGAATTGGTACAGTAAAACAAAGAGAATAACAAAAATAGACACAAATAAGAATACTTGTTTTCCAGGAATGATGCAGACCCCTTTTTATATTTTTTATTCTGCATTATTCCTGGGGAGGAATATAAAAAAAAAAATGTTTTTCCGATTTTTGTTCCTGTTCATCCCTCTTTGCAGTATCTTGAAAGACCGTTCCCACAGGCTATATATTTCCTAAGAATGGCATCTCGAGGGAACAGTAAAAGGGGGCATCTATAGACCTTTTCAATACACCGGAGAACTTATCTACATGTAGGCTATCCTCCATTGTCAGAAGCAAACCCATCTCTAAAATGACCAATAATTCATAATTCACAGAAACTTATCTTGAAGAACAGTATAGTCCTATGGGTATGGCTTTGTAACCCTATCATCAGTATTCGGACAAGTGGCATGCAAATGATGCAAGACAATACAAAAGAATTAAAAGTGATTTTCCCTTGAGGAACAGGTTCATCAGTGTGTCAAATTTTTTCAGGTTATGTGGTTGTGCTCCCCGCTCCCTGCAGAAGGACCCAAATTTCAGTCAATTCCTTGTTTGTGTTTTTTAAAAATCACTTTTACATTTCATGTAAATTGCTTTAATATTAAAGGAATATATAACAGATACTTCATACGCTGTTATTTTTGTGAGGGTTGTTATTTCTACTTTATATTTCGCCAATTATCTTAGGGTAGCGAAATTAACAACATACAAAAATAAACGGGCAATAAAAATAGGCAGTCATGTACTGTACAGTTGTATATCAAGTAGTCTGTGGTAATCATTGTGAAAATGTCTGTGTTCCGGTCATAATAATAATAATAATAATAATGTGATTTATATAGCGCCAAATCCACTCTGTGGAGTGCTCAAGGCGCATTCAAGAAGAAAAGTAGCTAAGAAGAGAATAGCAAAGTTTTTAGAAGTTTTTTAAAGGACAATGAGGTCGAGCAACTTTTTATGTCTTTTTATGTCATCTCAAAAAAAAAAAAATTGTATGCGAAAATATTGGCTTATAGAGTTACAATATAAACCAAAATACTAGACACTGGAAGCTCATACATGTATATCGCAATACTGGTCAATAATTAATTGCCTCAAATTTAATATTCCACGAGCACGACAAAAAAGGTCTTATTGATGTACTTAATTTCCTGACCCATGAATAATAAAGTTGTGATTAAAGAGGCAATGTTACTGCCTGAAAAATCTTTTCATTCATCCTTGAAAAAACAACAACATAGCCATGGCAGAACAGAATGAACTGAAGTCACATTACATGTATGCCAGGAGCTATTACTGTTTTACTAAATTATATTCAACATTTCAATTTTCATCACATCAACAAATTTGCTTTATGAACCTTGTTACACGTATCAACAAAAGATTAAGTTTAAAAAAATTCTTAATGATACAACATAAATGTATACATGTACATTATAGAGAGCAAATTACATTAGTTGGCTCTGCATATTTCTATTTTTATTACTCTCTTACTTATTATTACCCTTTGATTAGCTGTAATAGAATATTAAAGAAAGAAAAAAGATTCCATTTTACTATTATCTTTATATTTCCCCCAGAATTTTCACTTATTAAAGAAAAGCCAACAATGCTCCTAATTTTGGACATTGTACTGCAGTCATTCTATTTTCATAGGCTCGAATTAGGCTGCATAATTTGTCCGTTATAATTTCTCTTTTTATGTGCATGTTTATATGCAAAACTCTAATCTTGACGAAAATGGCAATTTAATTACCAACAAATTTCATTGTTTAAAATACAATGCTGTCATGTTTCATCTTAGTTACGTAGTTCTTGATATTGCATCATAAGCACAAACATGCAGTACCGTTGATGAGCTAATAACAACTTCATTATGCTTGCATTGTTCCCATCTTTATTACTAAGAAAAACTAAAACGTGGTAGACTTCAACAGAGAAAATGGCTCATTATGGAATTAATTGAGCAATTTCTTAACTATAATTACTTGATATCAGAATATAAATGTCATGTTCGGGGTAATTACATGTGAATTATGTGCACCCAGAGCCATCTTGCAAGGATGTTAATTCACAGAGAGGTTAACCCTTTCAAGACAACCGACCACATCTTGTGGTTTGGCTCAATAAATTTTTATTCAGAGCTCTAAGAAATATACCAGATGCTTGAGTAGAAAGAGCAAAAACTTCTGCACACACTATGTCCAATTTTGTTGCATGACCATATTGCGTTTGATGCCAGGAATTTAAAAAAACAATAAGAAGCATTAAAATCCTTAAATTGGCAACACACTGAGAGGTTCAAAATCATTGTTTTTTATCAAATTAAAAAAAAAACTTTTCGACAAAATTTGTAACCATGTACATGTATGTTGTTTTTACAGACATTATTACTAGAACCATGTACATGTAGCACTAAAAGAGAAATATTATTGTTGCCAATTTGAAGAACGAAATGTGAGCAATTTAGCCTTTAATTCCTGTCCTGAAAGGGTTACAAAATTTATCAAACATTTACATGTAGGTTATTATAATACATTAGTCATTACAGTCATATTGTTATCAAAATCCAATAGTAATTACCAAGCGAGTTTTGTTGGAGATGGGAAAAAATGACACACATAAACTTACATTTTTACAAATGAAAATAAAAGTTATAATGAAGCTAATGATTTTGCTTGTTACATTGTCATAGTTGTTCGAAAACTTGCCTTTTACACAACAGAATCCAATAACAGTAAAATGTGGCGCACCTTTCCGAATGATATTTAAGAAAGGATAACGTCTGCCGAATCAAAACAACCATGTTTCGAAAGCTCAGGATTCAGCAAGCTGGGGCGTGCACCAGACATACACATAGTTCATGTTGTTAATGCGGTTTTTTTACAGACATGTATCAATCAGATGATTATTTACGTCTGGGACCGACCTTTATAGGTCCTCAAGAAAGAAAAAGAGTAATACACTTTGAAAAAAATGACATTTTAGTCTTTTGTGTGTGTTGGAGCCAACTGCAACTACTAGTACATCACAGTGACATTAATTATTCGGCCAATTTGAAATTCCCATATGTACAGTATAGTGATTACAACTTTCAAAAAGTCATAACTTTCTTATTGCTTGTCCGATTTCATTTGAAGTTTCACCAATCTGCTTCTGTGATTTTCCCCCCGTTTTTTCAAATAAGACCTGCCATTAAGTCTTACTGTGCCAAGGGTTTTAGCCGTCTTCAAAGTATTACCGAAATGTGATCAATGCTTACTTTTCAAATGTCTCCACTTCATTAACCATCTATTATGTCACAAAATAGTGTGTACATAACTTGTAGGAAATTTATTACCATTTCTTATGATACCAAACATTATTACCTTACCCAACTTTATATATAAGAATGATTGAAAATTACAGTTGAGTTTCTTTTGGTTTCTTATTTGTTTACAATTGTTTAATGTTGAAATACGGTAATATCTTTTTAAAAATCTGCAATTTTCTCTGAAAATTTCTATGGTAGCTTATAATTATAATCATATATTTAGAATGCTTAATTTATGCTAAAAGTGTTGATATGTACATTGACCACCATATGCCTTTCCTGTGGCTGAGCAATTGGTGAATGAAAATGACAAATCTATCTGTCACATATACATGCCATCGGCACTGAAAGAGTTAAATGTTGGTTTATATTGTGCTTGGTCCAATGTTAAAGTCAGGAATTTGGTTAGAGTAGGATATCAGCCTCAGCCATCTTCATTCAATGGCTCCAAGATATCCCAATGAATCTCTGGTAAAGTATGTACCCTCTCGCAATCTCAGATCAGCTCAGAAGGACCGTTGGCATTGTCCTGTTGGAGAGCGATCGTTAGCTCACACTGCCCTATCACTTTGGAATACTATCCCATCTCATTTGAAAAGATTCATCCACAATAAGTTTAAAACCGTCTTGAAAACGTCTTTATGTTCAAAAAGCATTTTGAATGAGCTATATTGTGCATTTTACAGCATGTCTTTCCTTATATTTCCCTTTCTATAAAGCGCATAGAGACCCATGGCAGTGATATGCGCAATAAAAGCATCGTTGTACAATTATTATTATCATTATCAAGCGCAGCTGTCGCTGGAGCATATGTCGTACAACCGTTGTGCTAAGATACGAATATCTAAGGGTAGTTTCTTACCCTGATGTGAACCACACAGGTTTTCTCTACCAGTGTCTCCAGGAGGAACGAGATTACATCTGCCGACCACGTTTTACTTGGTGACTTCTGTGGACAGAAACAAAGGAATATTACAAATACTAAGGGTTTAACAGAGATTGCTTAGTCAGAAAGAGATCTAGCACAGAAAATGTTCGATATACAGAGCCGCAGATGGGGTGGCCAGTGCTGATAGTTGTGTTCCGCAAGCACCATCATCCTTATCATCATCATCATTAACATTATCATCATCACCACCATCATTAACCCTAATTAACATCACCATCCTCCTCCTCCTCCTCTTAATCATTATCATTATCATCATCATCATCATCATCACCACCATCATTAACCCTAATTAACATCACCATCCTTCTCCTCCTCCTCTTAATCATTATCATTATCATTATCATTATTATTATGTCATTTTGACAACCAACTTCTATTAAAATGGGCATCTACTTGAAAACTTACTTAAAATCTAATTTATAAAGAGGTCACAGAAATAAAGAAGAACAAAAGAATGGGGCCTCAATAATTACAGTATATTCATATCTACTCAAGATCCATACATGTAAATCAAATGGAAAAGAATTAAAATATACTAAGAGCTAAAAAGGGTAAAACAGCATACATTATTAAACACAGAAAATGTCCTTCTCAGACTCTTGAAAGACACTAAAAGTAGCTACATAACAGTCATTGTGGCTTGTTATTGATTTATACTAAACAAGTTTATGAAACAGGGCCCTGATTGTGATTGGGAGAAATACATACATGTACAAAAAATACAAAGACATTCTTTTGTTTTGGTTATATGCAGAGCGCCACATTAACTCTTTGCAAGAAGTCCACACTGACAGTTTAATGGTCTGTAATTAAATTTTGAATGTTGGAGGGTCATGAGTTCAGATTTGAGTGCCCATGCACAGTACAACCTTATTAGTGTGAAGCCTTCTTGTATCTTCCTTAAAGAGAATCCATCCTGCGAAGGAACACTAAAGTACAGTGTTAACAAGGACATCCTATCAAAACAAATATATTTTCCCTGTGTGCACTGATAAAGGTCAACCAAACAGACAAAATGTGTCATGCAAAATGTTGTTTGACCAACTCTTATTGGCAGCAACGACAATCTAATCTAATTGAAGATGGGCGAGGAGTGTTTACAGGGTTAATCGCTCATGTGGGACAATTAAAGAGAGCTGTGGGGGAAAGGGTTTAGCTTGGATGTCCCGCCAAGTTTACATACCCCTACAGCAGGGCACTGACATTCTGGTGCCCGTGAGGCATCCTGTCATTTAAGGTGACTGGCTGCGAGAAGATAACATAATTACACAGCGGTAAAAAAAAAAAAGAAGCAAGAAATGAGGGTAACAAGTTTAATCTGCTTGAGTATTGCTCTACAGCACAGGTCAGCATTTACCTTGTATAACGGTTCGGTAAAAGAATCATTAAAACATAGCTGAGCTGCTATGTCACCCATTACTCTGTTAAGGGATAAACGGGTGATTTCCTTCATAATAAACACTTATTCTTTATGGACGGTTGAATTATTTAGAACTAAGTGAACAGATACTAAACATTGAGTATGAGATCAAAAGAGGGCAAAAGAGAGAATGGGAGAAAAAGAAAGAAGGGGGGGGGGGGAGAAAAAGAAAGAAGGGGGGGGGGAGAATGTGGTAAGAAGTGAAAGAAGAATCATTTTGAAATTCTTTTGCTTTGTAGAAGAGATAAAATGTGACAGGAATAGAGTTGAAGACGGTAAATTTTGTTCTTATACCATGTCATCATGCTGTACCAAATGCCACTAGTTTCAAAGTTTAAACGGGAAGTTCAGTGCATGCTGAAGTTGTTGGGAGTTTATATCCCTGACCCGGCACCTAAATTATTGTCTGCCTCTCATTTATTTAATATATGCCACTTTAGTACGTGAAATCTTCACAGCATCTTTGCACTGCTATTATCTTGCTATTTATCAACAAAAATCCAATAAATCCGACGAAAAGATTTTGAGGGCTTATACCAAAACTAGACATTACCTTTAAAAGGAGAAAAATTAATGAAACTGATTAAAATAGTGAAAATTTGAGCAAAGTTCGATAAGGAATAAGACTGTTTAGAATTTTTGAGGTTGTAATTAATCAAAAGACAAAGTTGCAACTCCATGACGTATCTTGCGAGTTTCTCCCCATTTGCTCTGTATAGAAACCTTTATAATTTTTCATTTTCTTTGTGGTTGAAGAAGAAATAGATTTGTTTCATACAGGTTTTGTGTAAAACATATCAGCAATGATTACATCTAGCAATCATGTATGATTGAATATTTTCTTTAGAAATAAAAAAAGGAAATTAATATTTTAGTAAAGGTCAAATGGGCGAGGACCTCACATGATACATGTATGTCATGGAGTTACCGACTGATTACAACTTTAAAAGTTCACTACTTTCTTATTTTGCTCAAACTTTCAGTGATTTGTTCCTTAAAATTTTCTGCTACTTTTAAAACTAACTCGATATCAGAGTGACTCCCCCTTTAAAAGGGTATGGAGGAATAATTACATGAAAGTTTCTCTGACTAAATACTAGTACACTAGCCATCATAAAAACACCTTTCATGATTGTGTTTCCATCAAGTGTTATTTAAGAGAGGGGGAGTACACTCCTCTGGGTTCAAGCAGTTTCATATCGACCCCAGATGAACATGGCGAACAAAGAAGCAGACAAAATATACAGCTCCTCATTGAACCTTCCACAATAAGCCACTTCGGAGATGCAATCTGAGCATGAGCAGATAAAGGTCATCTGTACCAAATTCTAAAACCCACTGACACTAATATTCGATGTGTGCTCATGAATGTCATGTAATCATTATTCAATTATGCACTAATGGTGCATTCCATGATATCCAGGTGAAAGTATTCTTTTTAAAGGGGGAAACAAAAGCTATTCATGAGGCACCTCTATCACTCCCAGAGTTATTTTTCTGAAGTGCACATAAAGGGACCCTCCATGTCTAAAATATCTGTGGATATTTGGGGTCATTTGTACCATGCGCTAACCCTGAACTGGCTTATTGCTCTGGAAGACAAAAGAACATCCCTTGATTGATATCATGTAAAATTATGTAGAACAGGTGTCACATGCATATTCACCTGTAATACTAAGTTTACATAATAGCAATAAAGGGATGTTCTTTTGATACCAGAGCAATTGTGGAGGGTACAATGAAGAGCTGTATGTTTTGTCTGCTCTCTTTCGTCATCGTGTTCATAGTGATATCATTGTCTGTTTGGAGCCAGAAGGATATTAAACTCACATACATGTACTTTAACACAGAATTAATGACCTTCCAGCTCCAACAGACATTACATTCTACAAGTATGTTATTATTTGTTAGTCTGCAGATCTACAGCACTTGCAATACAGTGCAATCTGACTACGAGGAGAGCACAAAGCTCTGAGAAATTTATTTCGCATCAAATAAAATCAAACCAGGTAGATTTATTTCTCAATACAAATATCCAGTTTCATGTTACCACCACCGCGACCACCACACACACAAAAAAAAAAATGAAATGGAAATATATACATGTATAAAGAGGTATAATAACAGGAATAACAGTACAATCACATATGACAAAATGACAAATGGAATGCAATTCATTACCCTAATGCATGTACATTTTCTTGATTGTAATAGGACAGAAAAAAAAATATTACAGCCTCCAGCCAAATGTTTTTATGTGTCAGAGTAAGTATTGATTACAGCTTCCAAATCACAACAAAAAGGTGACATTAATATCATCTTACAAACTTTTTTTTTTTGCTGCAAATAAAACAGAAAATAGAATGCCTGATGTCACCAAATTTCTTTGTTTCTTTCTTTATTTCTTTATAATGATTTCTTTTTAGTTTTGAGTTTTTATTAAATTTTTTTTTAGTTTGCTGTAAATACAACAAAAAACAGAAATGCCTTTCGGAAAGTCATCAAATGGCTTCTTCCATTAGTAAATCACATTCAGACACTCAAACATGTACTGCTTTTGTGTACAGTTTTCTTAAAGTAGAACGTTAATGATTTTAAATATTGGCTTAATACTTATTATTGCATAGATGGCATAAATTAAACAAGGTTATCCAAATTCAACGCTTGGAAACATTTGAAGTAATGATTATTATCAATTATAAAACGGTAAAATACAGCCCCCGATATAGCAGCTGAAGAGCTCCTCGAACGCTGCTGAGATATGTGACGACACACCCTGGACCAGTCCTGTCTAAGCAGACGATGTCCCATAACATCTTACACATTTTTCAGAGCCTATTTTGTCATCTCCTCTTCACTTATTTCTCTTCCTTCACTAGCGTCAGTCTTAATGTTAGTCTTAATGTTAGTCTGTTGCCTCACTCTTAACTTCGTGTATGGTATTATTTTGATGAAAAATGCAGCGTTAAAAAAATAAAGGAATCAGTCACTTGTAAACAAAATAAGACGCCATTGTATTTTCAGCTGCTTGCACCGGGGCATGTTCGGCGTTTCAAGAGGGAACGAATACCATCCTGCGATTATTCGGAGGGCTTTTCAATTTGAAAGTGGGGTTTATTTCATTGATCATTGACCCTTCTCCTATGTATTTACAATCAAACGGTTTTAGCTATCAGAATCAGTTTCACTTTCTCTTTATAATGGTGTGAAATAAGGTCATGTTTAAATACACCAAACTCTTTATAATTTGATAAATAATTGCATTGCAATTACGTTCATTCATTATAGGACGTCGTCTGCTTAAGCAGGATCGATCCCGAGTGTGACGACATCAAAACATTGCTATATTTCTGGCGAATCCTCGGATATTCCAGATGCTGAGAAGAGCTTTTATTTGTGTTGTTTTTATAATCACCAGATACGCAGTGGACATAAAACTTATAAGATTGCCATCCGTAAGCTTCCCAGTTTCTAGTGATACATTAATTGCCATATTTGTGATTTTCTTTGAATATCTACTTTAAAGATCAATCCTAAGGAATGCAAGCTGGAGAAGCATGAACACGTATACTAACCTCAAGCCTACAGCGATCATTCATTAAATGGATCAGTTGGATACTACTGAAGTTTCAAAATTTGAGAAAAAATAATGAAGATATATGAGACATCAGTTCTTAATGAACTTGTGAAATGACAGGTTCACAGAAAGAATCAAGAATTTGAGGCTGGTATTGCTTGATAAAAGTTTTAAAAAAGAAGATAATTATGAGACGTAAGTTCTTAATGAACTTGTGAAATGACTGGTTGACAGAAAGAATCAAGAATTTGAGGTTGGTATTGCTTGATAAAAGTTAAAAAACATTGATTTATGCTTGCTTCTGTAATACAGCTTCAAAATGAATTAACCACTTATAGTTGCAGTTGGGTTCCTCAAAGCAAAATTCAATAAATGTGCTTGGGCCGGAAATGGCACTGAATTTGAAATCATTTTTCACCTCTTTCCACGTCCATGTATACATACATGAAGAAAAACGAGATAGAGAGAGATAGAGAGAGCTAGAGAGAGCTAGAGAGAGATAGAGAGAGCTAGAAAGAGATAGAGAGAGCTAGAAAGAGATAGAGAGAGCTAGAGAGAGAAAGAGAGAGAGAGAGAGGAAGAGAGAGAGAGAGAGAAAGAGAGAGAGAAGATTTTTTTGTTTCTTCAAAACATTAACAAATCTTTGAAGATAAATGAATTGCCCAATTTATATTAGTTTACGCCAGCATTGTTTCACATTTGCACATGTATATCCAGCCTTCTCTGGCAATGCTCTTCCAAAATGATTCTCATGGCTACCAATGGTATTTGCTAGCTATAGAATCTGAGTTTCTTGCTCCAATTGAAGAGGAATAAAAAAATCCCAGGAGTGACTGCGGCAAATTGGTGCAAATTTCCAAGAAAAGTATTTTAAAACTAGCGCAAAAAAGAAAGAAAGGAAAAGAAAAAAAATCCCAGAGGTGACTGTGGCAAATTGGTGCTAATTTCCTAGAAAAGTATTTTTAAAATGAGCATAAAAAAGCCACATCCATAAAGAAGAGAGAAATAGAGAAGCCAAGACCGCATATATGTACATTGAATAGCGCCCTGCTTTTTGACCAAATTGAATTTTATTCCCATGTGACAGTACATCTATCACAACTCAAAATTGAATTATATGTCACACGTGTGATGTATCAAAACTAGCCTACATATATACATTCCAGGGTCAAAGAATTGGGTGGGAAAAAGTCCTTGCATCTATCCACCCATAGACTTGTGCCATTACATGGGATAGAGCGCTCCAGAGCATGCCACCTCTATTAAAGGTGAGAACGTGGCGACATCGTTTCGGTGCACTCCACGGCACTTCTGAACCCACCTCTGGGGGGGGGGGGGGGTGGTCCACGGGGGATAGCGCGATCTAGAGCAGTTCACTGAGCAGAGAGTGCTAAGATAGATCGCGCTACAGTACCCTCTGCAGGTGTGAACGCGCAGCGTGCCAGTGGACCTCCCTGCCGCACCCCACGATAGAGGGATCCACTTTCTAATCTCGTAATGAGAACGGGGTCGAATACAAGAATACTGCAATTCATTGAAATATCCATCCTGTTGGGACATCAAGATATCCAATAAAAAAAACTAAGATATGGCAAAGTAGTTACCAACAAACTTGGTTGATAAGTTTGGCATTCCCTTTAACTCTCTTCAAAACAAAGACATATAATGGACAGATACATATCTAGATACATTTCTCCCAATGCTATGAGCCTGAAACTTTTGAATAAACCCATTTATGCATTGAAAAGATTAATCATGCACAAGGTATTTAAAATAACTAATTGTACCAATGAAACTCAGAGTACACAATTTCTAAAGCATTATAAGTAACATCAAGAAGGATCTAATCTACTAGTAAAGCAGTTTCAGCTGAACACACACAAAAAAATACATTGATCTCTTGATGGACTACCACGCTTTCTTATATTTTATATGATGGGGTGACCATATTTCGCGCACATTCAGATTTTTATTAGAAATGTGATATTCGATACTTGATTTCTCATATTCTACAATAATTTATTGATAAAGTTTTATACCAAACGGAAAGCCAAATTCTGGACTAAAACTTGATTCAACAAGAACATTAATCGACGAAGAATTTCGGAAATATTGCGATCTCAAAACCCAGTGTCGGATCGCAAAACACTGAAAAAAAAAAAGGGCATAAAAACCACGAGACCTAAGTTCGCGCACGTAAATTAACATCTAAGTTATCCAACGTAGCGGTCCAGCAAAGGGAAGATAATTGCATCATTTGTAAGACAAAATATCATACAATCATTTGGTATCACGTTTTACCTACAACTTTGATGACATCTTCTATCAAAATGAGGATTTTTGGACCGTTGTCGGTAACTTCAAATTTTTCGGAAACTGACGCAAAAAGTAGCAAAATTGCCGATATTTTGTCAATATCTTCATAATTTCTCACCCAGCTTAAAAGAAAATACAGTGCATATGTAATTTTAGCTTCCTCTATCTAATAGCGCTATCAGATTTTCGAAATCTTTTGTAGTTTTTTAGATATTGCCCTGTGCGCGAACTTAGGTCATGCGCGAAATATGGTCACACCACCATACATGTACATGTACATTCAAGATTTATTTGCCTATTTATGTTTTATACAGTGATTTTTGTTACATGTTTGTGGCTTTGAAATACATACATATATACAAGAAGCAACAAACGAACACATCACGAGGGTTATCTCTAAATCTCCCGACAGTTAGATGATGCTAGATCTAATATTCAAATTATTTGGATAGCTTACCGCCGATCGGTAATCGAATACCACTTTTCTCCCTATTCAAATATTCGTCCAATGACGAACAGTGATTTGGACATTTGATTACCTAAAGCATGACAAAAATGATCTTTATAACATCAGAATATACTGCATAACAGATGATAAGCACATAAAAGGCGTAAAGAGACATTTTACTTGCTAAAATAATACAACAGAGGTCCAAAATGTGCCATGAAAAGTTTTAAAAAACATGAAAGTAGAAGAGTTATTGCGTCAATTCGACTGTCACAATGAAACACACAAGCCAGTCAGCCACGATCAGTCTATACATGTAGTCACCTGGTACGATCACGGCCTAGCTCGCTACTGTCTGTGCAGAGCTCTGCGCCTGTGTATTGTTGCTAGCTAGTTCAGCTCCGATATGGAGTAAGATGCATGTAATTTTTCATATATGAAAGATCGTTGCAAAATAAAAATCGTCACTGTACAATAATCCTGTGTTATAGCTGTCTCTGTGATATTATTTGTTTTTTGTTTTGATAGTCTTTGTGATCCTATTTCGTCTCGGAAACGTACGTTATGTGGCTAGCTGCTTTGCTTAATGTGGCTTGAATGTTTCCTTAGAGGTAGTGTACGATAAACTTAACAATGATTAACTTACGAATATCATTTCACTGCAATTTTCTTAACGATTACGTACAGAATTGTTTAAATATATGAAATATCACTTTACGTGAAATTTTGTCCATCTGTGTGATATTTTGTTGTTGTTATGATAGTCCTTGTAATCCTATTTCGTCTGGTATTCTGTGGTTTCCTTGCTTGTGTTAGAGCATGCGCACTGTGGCTTGAACGTTTCCTTTGAGCTGTACGATAAAGTAAGAATTATTTTAAACTTTCGAATATCATTTCACTCCAATTTCATTGACCCTTGTAAACAGAATTGTTTGAAAATAGAAAATACTATCACTTTACGGTAAACTTGTGTTGTAACTGCGTCTTATATTATTATCTGATATTATTAATTTTTTTTTAGTCCTTGTGATCCTATTTTGTCTTGAAGTTTGTGGCTTTTTTCCCTTGTGTTTGCGCATGAGGTTGTTACTCGATTGTTTCGACATTTAATATGAAATTAACCTTCGAATTTAAAATCATTGTAATTTTCTACTCCCCTACATTTATTGCTAAACCAAGTAAGGTACATCACCGTACGGTAATCATGTCTAGTAATTGTCTGTTTGATATTTCATTGTTTTGATAATCATTTTGATCCCATTTCGTCTTGCGTTTGGAAGTAACTTGACTAGACTAGAGTGAGCGTTGCTGCCGTCAACCGGAAGTTGAGTTGGACGTAATACTTTCCATTTCCCAACATTTCTTGGGCATTTTCCAGAGCGATGAAAATTCACCTTAGTCTCAGTCTCAACAATTAAGAATAAATTCACATTATGTTTATTTGATTTCAAAATTTCTTAAGGTCTATTATTATCGCGACAAAAATCTGCAGCATCTGAATTCGAACGTGGGGTGGCATATTGATCGCAGGGGTACCGCCACGACGGTACCGACGCGTCGGCCACTGTAGATAGGTACAGTTTGTCATGTATCACATAGATTTTGAAACTAGGTAAATATTCAAATATCTGTTTGCTCAAATATTTGAAAAGTAAAAATGGTATTCGTCCCAGGCCTAATGTACATGCAAAAGCAGTATGCAGGTACAGAGAGCTGTTTCCTTCCTATCTGAGGTGTACATTTAACAAGGTTTATGAGTACGAAGGCAAGTCATCCCTTCAACCACAAATGGCCAAGGACAAGTGTGACACACCTATCCTTACACAAGCTCTCCTAGGAAGGAAATGATGCTCTACGTGAGTGATTACGTATCTCATGAATAAGACCATACCATTCCCTCTGGTCCCTCACCGTCCGACAAACAACGAAATGACCCTGCCCGAGCCACAGGATGACAATTGCCAATTTGATGATGGCATCGCAGGCCTCGGGCGCCATACCATTCCCTCTGGTCCCTCACCGGTCGTTGAGGGACCAGAGGGAATACCTCTGGACCAACAACGAAACGACCCTGCCTGAGCCACAGGATGAAATTGCCAATTTGATGATGACTTTGCGGGCCTCGGGCGCGCATCAGCAAAGTGTCAAGTGGCGGGAGGGCAAAACAATTTCACGAAATTTGGAAGGGAAGAGCGATTATGGGAAATGTTGGTTTGGACACAAAATTAGCAGGCTTTGGATGATACATGTATGTTCATCTCCACAGCCACCCCCTTGTTAAAAGGTAGAGAATAGAGGCTGGCAAAAGTTGTAAACACTCGGTAATTCAATCAAACTAGAACCAGAATGTAATGAGAGATGTTATTTCCTAGAATAGTGTCAGTTAAATTGTTGTCATTGCCGATTTCTGTAGACCCAGAATGTAATGAACGATGTACTTTTCCCAGAAGAGTGTCAATTAAATTGTTATCGTTGCCCAATTTCATCTAGTTTACTTTAGATTCTGTGAATTGAATAGTTTATAAACAAATATATGTGTGCAAAGAGGTTTGTTTATAAAGTACTAGGTAAATCACATATTAACAAAATGAAATGTTAGCCTTTAGTTGTCAAAAACATCTTTGCTATCCTTGTTCTTGCCTGCGGTGAAAAGAAAAGAAAAGAAATTTCCATAGGGATACACCATCCATCTCTACCAGTGGATAAAGCATGTTTGTTTGATACGACCGGTCGCCATATCATTTACGGATCACAGAATAACACCGCTGCTGTACTGTTTCAATACAATTTTATGCATGAATTTATAGAATCAAATAATTCAACACTGTTAAGTCTTTACCACAAATTAACTGCAAAAACAATCAAAACAAGTTTATCTTTATAAATTCTAAATGTGATTTAATGTGACAATCAATATATGTCTTTTTAAATTAAAAATCAAACCACGTATCTTTTGCATAGGAGTACAATGGAATCGTACACAGCAGACGTTGTCCCACAAACTGTGTTTGAGTGTAGGGCTCCTAATTTTGGTTGTGCCGCCGCATCAACTGCTCGCAAAGAGCAGTGCGTACGATGCTATACCATTGTGGTAGAGATCGATGGGATACACACACTACGCAAATCAATAGGCTTTACTTAGAATATTAAATACTGTTTATCTTGATGAGAATCACCTCGGGGGATAATCCAACATAATGTACATACAGACCACCTTAGGCGGAAAATTTCATTTTCATCTTTAAACTTTGAAGGGATGCGTTCATTGTGATATATTAATTAAGGAATCTTCTAGAAGGAAGTTATTTTTCCAGTTTTCTATATGATTTTATGAACACAGAAATTTCCAGAAGAGAGAGTATTATTCATGTGTGAAAAGGGAATATAATGTGTAGCAGTAAAAATAATCAGAATGCACATCCAGTAGAGAGAACATTCTAGATCTTTACATTGTGTGTGATGTACTATAAGATAAATGCAATGTATAATGTACATGTTGGAATGTGTTGATTACATGTATCCTGACCTTTACATGAACCTCTTAGTAAGAGTGTAACATTGCAATGAGTCTATTTATAGAAAAGGGGAATCCCCTTCCTTTGTTTGTTACAACTAGAACTATATGGAACTTACAAGAGAGTTCCAAACCTTCATGAATATTGTAGTAGAATGTAGAAAATTCTAATTAAGGGTTGAGATTGTATATAAGCTGGGAGCTTGCACAGAAATTTCAGAATTTATACCCTGAGTACATCGTGGAGCATATATTGCATAAGTTCTCAGTTAACACCATCTGATATTGATATCAACCTGTGGAGATCATCTTGGACCTCATCTTGGACTTCATCTTGGACCTCATCCTTGACATATTTGACGTCGTGTTCGACATCGTTATTGACATTGTGGTCAACATCGTCATTGACATTGATTATCGAGATTGCAGTTGACACTGTTATCGACATTGTGATTGCCATCGTCTTGGACATCGTCATCGACATCATTATCGACATCGATGACCTCCTGAATTATTTTGGATATTCTTCGGCTGGATCTGGAATCTTCTTTCGCCAGTTGGACAACATACCGTTTGGATTCAATATTTGGATTAGCAGCCAACTTACTCTACCCTTCAAGAACATTCTGGACTATTTATAGGAATTTCCCAGCTGAGAAATTGTAAGTCTTTACCAGTTTAAGTACATGTAGTGTATTTGTACCTAGAATCTGTAATTCTGTTATATTTGGTGTTGGTAAATATTTAAATTAAACCATAAATCATCTAAAGTTAATATCTTTTGTTTGATTCTTATCTTTTGTGGATTTTGGATCATAACAAACTGGGGGCTTGTCCGGGAAACGTAGCCATTATAACAAGTCAAAAACATTACCAAAATTTATAGAGAGCTTTTGGAAATCTCTGGAAACTTCTAGAATACATATTGCAGATAAGTTCTTAAATTCTGTAATTGTTTGTTACATGCTTCATCATGACAACAATAGATGTTGAAGTGTTTGTTAAGAGGACAGATTTGTCCCTTGGTCAGTTGAAGTCACTCAGAAAAGATGACTTGAGAGCTGTTTGTCAGCATTTGGGAGTAGTTCTTACCCCTGGGTTAAAGAAGGCAGAGATAATTGATCTGCTAGCTAGTCACATGAAGCTCAGTAAAGAAAGTGAGGTTCCTTCTAATGTTTCAAGTGATGTTCAACTCCAACTAGCAAAACTTGAGTTGGAAAAGGAGAGAATGAAATTAGAATTTGAAGAAAAACAAAAACAAAGAGAAATGGAAATGGAAGAAAAACAAAAACAAAGAGAAATGGAAAGAGAAGAAAGGGAGTACCAGTTGAAATTGAAAGAAATGGAGTTAGCACATGCAAATACTAACTCTACCAAAGAGAAATCTCCCCAAGGTTTTGATGTAGCGAAGAACATTCGCCTTGTGCCAAAATTTGATGAAGAGGGAGTTGATGCATATTTTGTATCATTTGAAAAAGTGGCCAAGAGGTTGGAATGGCCTCAGAAATACTGGACTCTGCTTCTTCAAAGCGTTTTTGTGGGAAAGGCTGCAAAAGTCTACTCGTCTCTCTCTGAAGAGCAATCATGTGACTATGCTACAGTGAAGAATACTATTCTTAATGCATATGAGTTGGTCCCCGAAGCATACAGACGCAAATTTAGGAATATGCAAAGACAATCAGGCCAGACCTATGTTGAGTTTGCTAGGGAACAAGAAATGATGTTTGACAAGTGGTACAGATCACTGAAAGTTGACGAAGATTTCGCCCAACTGAGAGAAGTTGTCCTCTTAGAGGAATTCAAAAAGGGTGTTCCTTTTGGCGTTAAGTCTCACCTAGATGACCAAAGAATTACTCAATTGAGTAAGGCAGCTGTGGTAGCTGATGAATTTGAGGTCACACACAGAGGTAGTGGGGATAGGCTTCCTTTCAAAAACTTTCAGAATAAGAAGGGAAAAGGGGCATTTGAATCCCACAAGAAATTTGGTGAGGGAAAACACGCTAGCAAGGAGAATGACCCTGACAAGTCTCAGGCAGATAGAGGCGCGAAATCAAATGAAAGACCTGTTGGTCAAAGTTCCAAAGTCTGCTTTCATTGTAATAAGCCAGGACATTTGAAAAAGTCCTGTTGGGAATTGATTGGGAAACCGACCAAAATTAAGAAAGATGTGGGCTTAGTCAAGCAATCAAGTGTTCCACCCAAGGAGTCTGTCCAGTTGGAATCAGTCCAAGATGTTGAGAGTGTTTCTCTAGTATTTGCCGATAAGGTCAAGAAGGTTGATGAGAGTTTTAGAAGCTTTTTGCATGATGGTGAGGTATCCCCCTGTTCGACTGGTGATGTAGGTAAGCCAGTGGTTATCCTTCGAGATACAGGGGCTGCTCAGTCCCTGATGATGTCAGGGCATTTAACTCTCCCACCAGAGAGTTCAGAGAATGCTAAAGTTTTGGTTCGAGGCATTGGTCCGGATTATGTGTCGGTTCCTTTGCATAAGGTCGACTTAAAGTGTGACCTAGTTAGTGGTCCTGTAACTGTTGGTGTCGTACCGGAATTACCCGTGGACGGGGTTGACTTTTTGTTGGGTAACGACTTGGCTGGAGAGAAAGTTGTTGCATCTCCAGTGGTTTCAGAGAAGCCGGTTGAGGTAGCTGAAACTGAACGGTTGCAGGAGGATTTTCCTGGAATTTTCCGGATTGTGTTGTCACGAGGTCTCAGGCTCGTAAGGCTGAACAGGAAGATGCGGATTCTACTGATGTGGAGGAGAGTACTGATGTCTGGTTAGCTGAAACCTTTTTCAAGGATTTGGATGGGGATAATGTTGAAGGCTCTGTTGCAGACAATGATGGGTTGTTTAGCAAATCTTCCCTTGTACAGGCACAACAGGCGGACCCAGAATTGAGAGGCTTGTCACAGAAGGCATGTTCTGAGGCTGAGGCTGAGGCTGATAAGGTTCCTGAGTGCTATTATGTCAAAGGTGACATATTGATGAGGAAGTGGAGACCTCCCCGGAGACCAGCTGATGAAGAGTGGTGTGTAGTTCACCAAGTTGTTGTTCCTCCCTGTTACCGCACAGAGATTCTGAGGATGGCTCACGAGTTGCCTATGGCAGGTCATTTAGGTATTCGGAAGACGGAGGATAGGGTCATGAGGCATTTTTATTGGCCGAAGATGCACAAGGATGTTGTGCAGTTCTGTAAGACATGTCATACATGTCAGGTGGTTGGGAAGGCACAGCCTTCTATCAAGCCTGCTCCCTTGATACCGATACCTGCATTTGATGAACCTTTTACTAGGGTTCTTGTTGACTGTGTTGGACCCTTACCCAGGACTAGGTCGGGTCACAAGTATCTTCTTACGATTATGGATTTGTCTACACGTTTTCCAGAGGCAATACCGTTGAGAAGTATCACTGCAAAGACAGTAGTACAGGCGCTAGTGCAGTTTTTCACTAGGTATGGTTTGCCCAAGGAAGTTCAGTCAGACCAAGGATCGAATTTCATGTCAGGAGTGTTTCAGCAAGTGATGCATGAGTTAGGGATAAAGCAGATCAAGTCATCCGCTTATCATCCACAGTCCCAAGGTGCATTAGAACGCTATCACCAGACCCTGAAGACCATGCTTAGGGCTTATGGTGAAGAGTATCCTGATGACTGGGATAAAGGTATCCCATTCTTGCTGTTCGCGACCAGGGATTCCCCAAATGAGTCGACGGGCTTCAGTCCATTTGAGCTGGTCTATGGTCACGAGGTTAGGGGTCCCCTTAAGCTGATCAAAGAAAAGTTCATGGGTCAGAATGACGAGGTAAACCTTCTTGACTATGTGTCAAAGTTTCGAGAAAGGCTCTCAAAGGCTTGTGAGGTAGCCAAAGAACACTTGAAAGTGTCGCAAGCTAAAATGAAAACACAAGCAGACAAGAAGGCAAAAGAGCGCAACTTCAAGTCTGGAGATAGGGTGTTAGTGTTGTTGCCTTTGCTAGGTGAGCCCTTGAAAGCTAGGTTCAGTGGTCCCTACACTGTCAAAAAGAAACTGAATGATGTCAACTATGTGATCAGTACCCCTGACAGAAGAAAGAGTCAAAGAGTATGTCATGTAAACATGCTGAAAGAATACTTTGAACGTGAGGCTAATCAGCCAGTAGGTGTAGCACATGTTGTAAAACAAGAGAAGCTAGAAGATGTAAATAAAGGCAATGTAGGGACAGAGAGTGAATTGTCTCACACAGATGTGTCTACAAATGAACCATGTGGAGTGAAATTGTCTAACTCAGAAATGTTAGAAAATTTGGATGATGCACTGAAGCATCTCTCTGATGAACAGAGAATTGACATATCTGGCTTGTTGAAAGATTATAAGCATGTGTGTAAAGATAGACCAGGTCGTACTGCCTTGAATGTACATGATGTAGATGTAGGTGATGTAAAACCTATCAAACAACATCCATATAGACTTAATCCAAGCAAGTTGGAAAAAGTGAATGAGGAAATCCAGTTCATGTTAGATAATGACATAATTGAACCAAGTCAGAGTAGTTGGAGTTCCCCTATTGTAATGGTCCCAAAGCCGGATGGCTCTCAGAGATTTTGTATAGATTACCGCAAGGTAAATGCAATCACTAAGACCGACTCATATCCAATTCCTAGGTTGGAAGATTGTATCGATAGGGTTGGGAACTCTGCCTTTGTCACTAAGATAGACTTGTTGAAGGGATATTGGCAGGTGCCACTGACTGACCGAGCCAAGGAAATATCAGCCTTTGTCACACCGGATGGCTTATTTCAATGCAAAGTCATGCCGTTTGGAATGAAAAATGCACCAGCAACCTTTCAGAGATTGACAAATCAGGTAATTGCTGGGCTTGACAATTGTGTTGTGTACATAGATGACATCTTAGTGTATAGTGATACATGGAATGACCATCTCAATCATTTGAGATTACTGTTTGATAGATTAGATGAAGCCAACTTAGTGGTTAATCTGATGAAGAGTGAGTTTGGCAAGGCAAAGGTCACATATCTTGGTCATGTGGTTGGTCAGGGGCAAGTGCTACCAAGAGAAGCAAAGATTCAGGCAATCTTAGACTTCCCCATTCCCACAACTAAGAAAGAGTTGCTCAGATTCCTAAGTATGAGTGGTTTCTACAGGAAGTTCGTTCCAAATTACAGTACTGTGGTTAGTCCACTGACAAACTTGCTGAAAGCAAAAGTGAAGTATGTATGGTCTGATGCATGTCAGAGATCATTTGAGAAGTTGAAGGCCATTTTGGTGAATGAGCCTGTTTTGGCAGCTCCAAACTTCACAAAGCCATTCAAGGTGGCTATTGATGCCAGTGATGTTGGAGTGGGAGCAGTGTTGCTCCAAGAGGATGAAGACGGCTTTGAAAAATCAGTCTGTTACTTCTCAAAGAAACTCAACCAATATCAGAAGAAGTATTCAACTATCGAAAAAGAGGCTCTGAGTCTCGTACTTGCTCTTCAGCAGTTTGAGGTGTACCTAACCAACAGTAATGGTGATATTATGGTCTATACAGACCATAATCCTCTTGTGTTCTTGGAGAAATTCAAAACAAAGAACCAAAGACTGTACAGGTGGAGCCTTATGCTCCAACCTTTCCCCTTGAAAATTGTACATATTCGTGGAAAGAATAATGTGATTGCTGATGCTCTTTCAAGAATGTAAAGAGAGAAATTACTCTTTTTTGTGACAAAGTTTGTCATAGCATAATTGCATTTTCCTTTTTTGATGGTCCTTAAATACATGTGTGATATGACTTGTAATGCCTTTGTACAGGATGAAAGGCTTATCTGGATAATTTGAAACAGGTTGAATCTTAAAGAAACCTTTACTACGGTAAAGCTTTCTTTTTCCCGGTGGGGGAGGTGTGATATATTAATTAAGGAATCTTCTAGAAGGAAGTTATTTTTCCAGTTTTCTATATGATTTTATGAACATAGAAATTTCCAGAAGAGAGAGTATTATTCATGTGTGAAAAGGGAATATAATGTGTAGCAGTAAAAATAATCAGAATGCACATCCAGTAGAGAGAACATTCTAGATCTTTACATTGTGTGTGATGTACTATAAGATAAATGCAATGTATAATGTACATGTTGGAATGTGTTGATTACATGTATCCTGACCTTTACATGAACCTCTTAGTAAGAGTGTAACATTGCAATGAGTCTATTTATAGAAAAGGGGAATCCCCTTCCTTTGTTTGTTACAACTAGAACTATATGGAACTTACAAGAGAGTTCCAAACCTTCATGAATATTGTAGTAGAATGTAGAAAATTCTAATTAAGGGTTGAGATTGTATATAAGCTGGGAGCTTGCACAGAAATTTCAGAATTTATACCCTGAGTACATCGTGGAGCATATATTGCATAAGTTCTCAGTTAACACCATCTGATATTGATATCAACCTGTGGAGATCATCTTGGACCTCATCTTGGACTTCATCTTGGACCTCATCCTTGACATATTTGACGTCGTGTTCGACATCGTTATTGACATTGTGGTCAACATCGTCATTGACATTGATTATCGAGATTGCAGTTGACACTGTTATCGACATTGTGATTGCCATCGTCTTGGACATCGTCATCGACATCATTATCGACATCGATGACCTCCTGAATTATTTTGGATATTCTTCGGCTGGATCTGGAATCTTCTTTCGCCAGTTGGACAACATACCGTTTGGATTCAATATTTGGATTAGCAGCCAACTTACTCTACCCTTCAAGAACATTCTGGACTAATAGGAATTTCCCAGCTGAGAAATTGTAAGTCTTTACCAGTTTAAGTACATGTAGTGTATTTGTACCTAGAATCTGTAATTCTGTTATATTTGGTGTTGGTAAATATTTAAATTAAACCATAAATCATCTAAAGTTAATATCTTTTGTTTGATTCTTATCTTTTGTGGATTTTGGATCATAACATCATATAAAAGCAAAATAGGCTGTCTTCCTGCGTGGTAGACATCATTACCAAAAGTGAAATAAAAGGAAAGAATAACTTGACGAAATTTGCATAGGTTTTTATAGGTTTAGGCATTTAAAGATATATATCTAAAAAGCAAAATTTTTGCAACAAAAAAGGTATTTTATTGAAAATGCAAAGAAAAATCTGAAATCCATATTTAAATAGAAGGAATGAAAAGGAATGGTACATAACCACATAGTTTGGGAGTGAGAATAGCCTTACACCGATTCACACTTTTTAACTCTTTACCCCCGGGGGGTATGTCTCATTGAGGCCTGTACGGCATCCGCGTCCATGAAAATGAGTAAAAAGGGTTGTTTTTTTTCAACACCAGATCTCGTTTAGGGTATCAAAAACAGGAAAATTCAGAAAAAAGGGTATCAAATTCACGAGTGATGAGAAAATATCCTCGAAAATGGTAGAAAATTTAAATTTGAGAGTATTCGGGAGCCGGTCAGGAGCCCAACGAACAGCTGCATGATTTATGCTTATAAACCAGCTGTCAGCTGTCAATAATCTCTGGAATCTTCATTATTTCTGTTTGGTCTATTTTCGGCGGGATTGGGCTTTTTTCACTCGAATTCCATGAATTTCGCCCCGGTTTTGGCAAGATTTTCGCGGTTTGGGGTTTTGTGCTACGGTTTTTTGAACGAACATACGATCGAGCTCGCGCGCGCAGTTAGCTAGCTTTATAGCGCGATATATAATTTATAATTATTCGGGATCGAACAGTACAGCTACGTTTTACAAGGTTTGTGACGCGATTTCAATATTTTTTCCCCCTTTTTCCTTATTTTCTGGTCCAGTCTGCCTTAATTTTGCCTCATTAAATGGATAAATGTTCTTACAAAGTCAATTAACTTAACCAGTTTGTGGACGGCAGAAGGGTGATATGAAATCTGTAGGCTATTTTTATTTACGAAAATTCAAAAATATTGATACGGCTACACACTGAGGCTTACAGTTACAGATCGTAATTGACCAGCTGCCGTCATCTCGGCGTCATCTCTGGCCATGCAGCTAGCCTCACACCTTGCTGGTTGTGTTGCAATTGCCATGCCATACACTGACCGTGACGGAACAACCCCTCATTCTAGTTTCTACCCTTCACAATGGTGTTCTGGTAACATCCCTTCAGTCCCCGGGCTTCAGTCCCTTCACCATGTTCACTGCTATTCTGTTTAAAATAACAGGTATCACATGCATATTCACCAGTTCTACTTAAGGAACACCCCTTCATTGCTATGGCAGTATTATGTATTAAAAATAAGTAGAACAGGTGAATATGCATGTGATACCTGTTATTTTTACAGAATAACAGTGAACATGGTGAAGAGACTGAAGCCCAGGGACTGAAGGAATGTTCTTTTGACTACCAGAACCATTGTGAAGAGTAGAAACTTCACAATAAGGGCTTGTTTATTTTGTCCACTTTCTTTGTCCATCATGTTCATTTGAATGAGTGTTTTTTTTTTGTACCCCCTCCCTATCTTTTCATTTGTTCCTGTTGTGAAAGGTCCTAATACTAGCTTTATAAACTAGCAAAATAAGCGGCATCTGAAAATCTTCCCGTGGATATTTTTTCATTAATCTAAAGAGGTTCTTTTCTATTCTTTCAATAAAAACATCATTCAGCAATGTGTTCCAAAGTAAATATTTGCCTTTAACTCTTCCTTTGTAACAAAATAAGGGCCAAGAAGAACCAATCCTCGATTACGGTGTACAATACTTTGCAAAATCTAAAAAATCCCTGTTAAGGATCTAAAAATCTGAAAATTGTCGCGGGTTTCAAATCAAATATAAATCTCGTTTAGGGTGCTTTTCAGAAAGTCACGGACGCGAATGCTGTACAGGCCTCAATGAGACATCCCCCCCCCCCCCCCCCCCCCCGGGCTCTTTACTGGCTCTAGTTGACCAATGGAACAAACAGGGGACTGCCACAATCGACTTTTGGCACTCATGCAGTGCACATTGCATCAGCATGTATAGCATACTCCCAGCAATGTGGCAGTCCAGGGTTTCAATTCATGGTGAATGAAACGTTAACAACTTTTTTAGAATTTGCTTGAAATATATCTACATGTACTATTCTGTAACAGTATCAACAGGTTCGTACAGGACAACATTCTACGACAGATTGACACAGAATCCTCAACGTCTTGCTCTCAAATACTGTGAAAATAAAGCATTAGGGAGCTACGCTTGGTTATTGTACCCTTTAAGACATCTACAAAAGGTGCTGTTTTGGAAGCAAAGAGGAAATTGGAAAGAAACATGGCTGCTTAATATTGTCTCATGTTGTTCTCTCTGTATCAAAAGAGGATTGGACATGATCATTTGTGACCCTCCACCACAAAACGACCAATAAGTCGCAATGGGAGTTTTAGAGTAAAGAGCTAAACAGGTTGTTTGGGGTGGAAAGTTCTATTTTAAGTTTTTGGTATTTTCTGAAAGTTAATTTATTAATCTACCATCTGACAAAATTTCGGGGTAAAATACCATGCTGAAACATGTTTTTACTCTCATTCAAAATGACCATGTTTTCTTTGATATTCAAACTTTAATAGTCGGCTTGCTGGGATCGTACTTCACATCGCTTTTCTGGTATAGCTCGAAAACTATGCACTGTCTGATATTCAAAACCTACAGAAAGAAAGAAATATATCTATTCTAATGGTATGGAAAGTTTCAACCCAATCCAATAAGTACTTCACAGTGTAAGTTTTCGAGTTTTGACTCAACCTTTTGTGCGACAAACAATAGGACACAGATTAGGCGCTCTTAAATGGTCACTTTCTCTGTTGTTTTGGTCAATTAGCCTGTCTGACACTCTCAGTGTAATCTATAAGGGTTTGCTTAGTCTATGCAGGACAAGTTATATATCGTTTCAAAGCTAAGAATCTAAGCTTTCAAACTGTGCTGAAATTTAAAAACCCAAATTTCCGACTTATTGGTCGTTTTGTGGTGGAGGGTCACATTTGGACTGTAAAAGTGGAAATTTTCACGCGATAAATTTTTCGCGCTCGGCTGAGTAAAGTGAATGTCGCAGGTTTTTAATTTCACCGAAGCGCTAGGCTCATGGGCAAAAGAATGCATAAACAAAAATATTCGCTTGTTTATATTTTCGCGCATATTTCATGCTACGCAAAATGCGTGAAATTTCATCACCGCAAAATATTCCACGTTTGCTGTATTCCATCCATGATTTCCAGCGGAATTATTTTTTGCGACAGATGAGGTAATTTTGTAAACGTTTTTTTAATACAATTCTCTTACATGTAACAGTCTACAAAACTTTTTAAAATTTTTTGCTACGTACTCTACACAGTATGGAATGTTATTCCACACTTGAGGCATATATTCTTATTCTTTTTATTTAATAAAACATTGTTGTTTTCCCCTGCTCATTTTGTGTAGAAGTCAGTTTTTCTTCATTGGCAAAACAAAAACATAAACAAAAACGAACAGACATCCCTGGACATCAAAAGAAACACCTTGCTGACCATAACCACAGAAATACGCGCATCTAACAATTACTTCAATGATATACAGAGGTTTTCGTAAGAGAAATATCTGATCTTCCTACTCGATCGTAGAACTGCGCATCATGTAGAAAGCCTGGGGCCGTTTTCTGGAAACTATGTTCACTTTTATGTTAGTAAAACGATGTTAATTGTCATAACAAATCAAAATCAGGACAAGTCATTGGTTAATGATTACGCAAAGATGGCTGTGCCCGCGTCAAGTTAACAGCTCTCTGCGTAAGCACCAATGATTTGTGTTTATTGCGCGCAATTTCAATTTGTTATGACAATTAACATACTTTTCCTTAAAGTAGAACACTAATGATTTTAAATATTGGCTTAATACTTATTATTGCATAGATGGCATAAATTAAACAAGGTTATCCAAATTTAAAGCTTGGAAACATTTGAATTAATGATTATTATCAATTATAAAACGGTAAAATACAGCCCCCGATATAGCAGCTGAAAAGCTCCTTGAACGCTGCTGAGATGTGTGACGACACAAGAGGGGCGAGTCCTGTCTAAGCAGACGATGTCCCATAACATTATACACATTTTTCAGTGCCTGTTTTGTCATCTCCTCTTCACTTATTTCTCTTACTTGACTAGCGTCAGTCTTAATGTTAGTCTGTTGCCTCACTCTTAACTTCGTGTATGGTATTATTTTGATGAAAAATGCAGCGTTAAAAAAATAAAGGAATCAGTCACTTGTAAACAAAATAAGACGCCATTGTATTTTCAGCTGCTTGCACCGCGGCATGTTCGGCGTTTCAAGAGGGAACGAATACCATCCAGCTATTATTCGCAGGGCTTTTCAATTTGAAAATGGGGTTTATTTCATTGATCATTGACCCTTCTCCTGTGTATTTACAATCAAACGGTTTTAGTTATCAGAATCAGTTCACTTTCCCTTTTAGAATGGTGTGAAATAAGGTCATGTTTAAATGTACCAAACTCTTTATAATTTGATAAATAATTGCATTGCAATTACGTTCATTCATTATAGGACGTCGTCTGCTTAAGCAGGATCGATCCCTCGTATGACGACATCAAAACATCGCTATATTTCTGGCGAATCCTCGGATATTCCACATGCTGAGAAGAGCTTTTATTTATGTTGTTTTTATAATCATCATATACGCAGTTGACATAAAACTTATACGATTGCCATCTGTAAGCTTCCCAATTTCTAGTGATACATTAATTGCCATATTTGTGGTTTTCTTGAGTGTTCTACTTTAACATAAAAGATAACATAGTTTTCAGAATACCGCCCTTGATTACTCTTGTGAATTACAATGTACGCTTTGTTTTAATCAGTGGATCGGCACAAAATTGTCAAACTCAAATATTCTGTTACAAATAAATAGTCAACCCCGGGGGTATGATCAGTCACTTTTAGTAACACTAGACATTTCTCAGAAAAGTCTTCACAAAAGTTGGACATACATGTACGTGTATCAAGAATACGGTTTATTTAATAGATAGAAACGTGATATTTTTTCTTGAGGGCATGAGATTACATCACTACTCCAGATCGATACCTTCCGATGAATGAGAAAGAGTGAGAAGTAGAATGAATGTGGGTCATTGTTTCAGCCTATTGTACATGTACTAGATGATTCATTGCATAAAGACAAAGCTGAGTTTTGGTCAAGTGATCACATTTTGAAAGAAAAAGTCTCAATTTAATTGGGAAAGGTTGGTCATGTTTACATGTACATAGCCATTGGTGTAAACTGTGAGGTTTTGGAATCATCGAAATAAATTGACCCACTCTCGCTGCAGCTCACATGCACAGTACATAGAAATGGGTACATGGGACTGTACATACGTGGCAGAATGTTAAGCCCGAACATTTAAACGATTTCTCATCATAGTTTGGATATTAGGCCATTTGAAGAGGAATCCTTTTCAGGGAGCTATTTTAATATGATATTCTTCCAAACTGACATAAAAAAGAGAATTGAGAAAGCTCACAAAATATTTTTTCACCTTTCCCAGAACTCAACCTTCTCTTTAAGAACGGTAAGAGCTTCCTGTATACATGCCCACTCAATAACACAAAAGAAAACCAAAAGGAAACAAAATAAAAGAAAAGATGAAAGTCTGCATCCGGCTATATTCAATTCATTCATATTCTCATGACAATCATTTTCCTCTAGCTAAAGAAATGACAGGGCCCATACTTGTAATACAGTCTTGTTTCCACTATAAATAATTATGTACATGTATTCTTAATGAATTCCACATGGAAAAAAGAGAAATTTGCATTAATTTTTTTAAAGTTAATGTACAGTTTTGGTAGCATTTGGTAGTGCAGTCGATGCTGACAAAATTGAAAAAGATAATGAATTGGAATTGGAGTAATCCAAAAAATCATTTCCACTGCAAAGTCATTTCGCTAACAGCATCCTTCTGAGAGATGAAGATATACATATTTTTTTCCTCCGTCATCTCTTCAAATTTGGACGAAATAAAAATGGCCGCATGTCCTAACTAGAAATATCACTGAAGATGATGATTAATACCCCCGCCCCTTGACAACAGCCTTTCTTGACTTTTGGTCGAAAACTGAGGAAGTAGTTCGATCCGCAAGATTTTTCCCTGATTTTACTGCCATAGATATGCCGTTCCATGGCAACGCAGCTTCCGACACATCAAAAAAATATGTTGTACACATCTTCCCAGTAGGACCAATGTGTGTACCAAATTTCATGACTTTCGGTCAAAAACTGAGGAAGTAGTTCGATCCGCAAGGTGTTTCCTTGATTTTCTGCCATAAATATGCCATTACCATTTTTTATACACGAAGGACAATGTGTGTACCAAATTTCATGACTTTCGGTCAAAAACTGAGAAAGTAGTTCGATCCGCAAGATTTGCAACGGACCGACGGACCGACCGACCGCCCAACCGTTGACTGATTCCTATATACCCCCTTCAAACTTCGTTTGGCGGGAGGTATAAATATAAAAGTAATGAGTCAAAAAATAGGAATTTAGTCTTAAGTGGCCAAATTCTTCCTCCCTTACTCTACGTGTCAATAAATTATAGAGAATTTTTACATGCACTGCAATTATAATGAACATCAATTCTGATCAATTATTGCACTCAATTCTGGCTTAAATGCATTTAATTTCTGGTTATAAACCACTCAATTCTGCCAAAATGTGACAGACCAGATACCTTGGGAATATTGAATACATGTGTAACATCTACAGGTGTATATTGATATACTAATACATGTAGGACTGAAATACATACATGTACATATTAAATGAATGAGATAAAAAACATGAATAGTTAGATATACACGAAGTGGACATCACACGGTAATTTCTTAATGTGCAACGCCATTTTGTTTGGAGGAACGCCATTTTGTTTGGAGGAACGCCATTTTGTTTGGAGGAACGTCATTTTGTTTGGAGGAACCTCATTACAAAAACACTGATCTTACAATAATTTGGCTCCTCTGCATATATAGCAATGACAGAAGACTTTGCACTGCATACTAATCAGAACTGTGGAAAGCAACAACATCAAGTGTACACAAGTCACATCTCACCAAACGAGCAGCCAATGCACAAGATCTCATCATCATCATCATCCACCTACAACATTTTGAATAAATCCACTGACAAACCAAAAAATGGACAGACAAACAAAACAAGACAAAATGGCAGCTACATGTATTCACACAACCTCCTCCTAGTATAGAAGAAATGACAACTTACCGGTTTTACGCCATAGAGTATGCATTCTCTGCTGTATTGGGGTACGTGAAGCTGGAATGGTGTCGGGTTGATTCGATTGAAAGGCAGTGATTCTGAGTTTCCGAAGTCAACATACTTCACCTGTTTGTGGGCAAATATATTAAACAAGAAATTAATTCTCTTAATTTAGCAAAACTGTATCCATGTACAATTCATAAGCAGAAGATTGCTCCTTAACTCTTTATGTGCCACTCAAATAACGTGACACAGTATGTTTCTCACAAGGGGTAGTTTTACTAACATTTACAGATTTGGTCAATAATTCCAAGTATATATAGGTTATTAACCCTTCGCCTACGAGAACTGGGTGGCTTCTGTAGAAAGCAATGTGAACTCGAGAATTCAGTAGCGAACAGGTTAAGGGATTATCAGGTAGTCAATTAAGACTGGAAGTAGGTTATTATACAAAACTTCTGTAATGCAATGTGAATATCCTTCTGTTAATTGGTTCCTCTTATTGTGCCAATTTGCATGTGTGGCACGTCAGCGATTGTGCCAATTTGCACTCATGGCAAATGAACGGCAAATGAATAGTTTAAATATCATTGTCATAGTCATATTTCCTTTAATATCTGTCTTACGTTCTCATCCATCTGTCATAAAAAATTAATTCTGGGAATTTCAAAAGATATGATAGACAATCTTATTAGCTGATTAAACATGAAAATGAATATATGGTACACTGTTTCGTAAGTGAAGTAAAAGAGATGCATCTTACTGCAGAGACAAAAAAAAATATCACTTTAAAAATTCTATACAGTAGAAACTCGTTATAAAGAGCTCTGATATACAGTAACAAGATTCCTGATGTAACAAGGTAATTTTGCTGGTCCAAAGTCTGTTCTTTTATAGTTTTACCCTAATATATAAGGAGATTCCTGATATAACAAGGTAATTTTCATGGTCCCAAGATCCTTGTTATTCAGTCAGTTTCCACTGCACTAAGCTTTAACCTGACCGCAAAGACTTTCAAGAAATTAACTGAAGGACAACGTCAATACCATAGAGTATTGCCTGTGGAAATCAGGTTTAGATTGTGTAACGGGTCATTGCAATGTTCGCATATATTTCAATCGATGTACAGTGTACAAGGCTATTGAAATTGCCTTAGTCTGATTTCTTAAGTCTCTGCAATCGTGTTCTTTTCACCTTATATGTACCTTCATAGGTGTTAAGAGCAAGAAGAGGTTGGACCAAAGCAATATAATGTATTTTGCAACATAATGAGACAAGACTGCTTTCTCGGATTAACATACCACAAGTTTCAAGTCAGTGCCTATACAAGAACATGTAGCAAGTCTTCAAATACTCCTTTTGTCAACAAAAGATACATGCAACACCAGTGAATAAATGCGTATGACGATATAAGTGTGTAAAAGTGCAAAATTTCTGGCTTTGCTGATCATGTCTGCCAACACAGCATAGAGTATTTGGTTAGATTTAAAACTGTAGATCAACAATAAAGAATTTTCAGATTTGTCAAACATCTGAAAATTGATGTCTGGTGGACAAAGAAAAATATCGAAAGTAATTTCAGTTCATTTTTTTTTTGTCTTTCTAATTTCGTCGAGGGATAGTGATTTGGAAAGAACGTACCCTGACGGTGTCTTCGGTGATACCGATGATCTTTGCCCTGTACCACTGTTCATCCAGGGTGAATCTAGCACACACACATTGGCAGAGGGAGAGAGAGCTGGGGTCAGGAGGGGCACAGTTCTGGCTATTACAGGCTACTTGCTGGGCTGCCATCATCTGCTGAAACTCATCAACTGTGACAAAGAGGGACAAAGAGAGAGAAAGAGAGAGAAAGAGAAAGAAAGAGAGAGAAAGAGAGAGAAAGAGAGAGAGAGAGAGAAAGAGAGAGAGAGAGAAAGAGAGAGAAAGGGAGAGAAAGAGTGAGGGAATGGTAATGGTCAAAATTAGTACTAGTGTGTCTTCTTTGATATACAGAAAGATTATGGTTAAAAAACACCAATGGATGAATTGACTCAAAGGGGGAAACAGAAAACTGTCCCACATGTGTGCTTGTCACAACATGCTTTGGGGACATGGTGGGTTTTTTTTACTCATTGTGAGCTTTCATACGCTTTATGTGTAACAAATATTAAATCAACCACTAAAAAGCACCAAATTGTAGTGCTGTAGCTCGGAACGCAAAACTCGGATCGTTTTGGTCCGGCGAAGTATTTCTTTAATCTCGACCAGACCGGTCTGGTCCGGGAACTCGAAATTGAGTTACGGCTGATTTTATGAAAGAAAAAAGCTTACACCTCCCGAGTCAGTTATTGTTAGTGACCTTGACCTTATAGTAAGAACAGTGGACCGTTACATTCTTATCTCACGGTCTGCGGTCCAGACATGCCACGTGCCACAACTTTAGGATCAGTTGTGAAAGTTATTGTCTCTAACCGACTGCCCACATGTCAGTCACCCGATCATATTCACGCCACTCCTGTAATGAGCTATATATAGAGCATAAATTTAAGTTCATACACATGAGTGGGTGCGTGTCTCAATTTACCAAAGCTGAGTCTTAGCTCCGTCTTGCAAGCTAATGGCAAACGGGATTTTGCTGTTTAACAAGGCTGGTGCCCAGTTATAATACGATTGGTCCATTTGCCTGGCTAAAAAAAAGTGTGGCACGTGACTCCATGGAGGTGGGAGTAATGCGGCCAACCGGCATGAATTTATTTGCATAACATCGTGGAATGTGCTTGCCACTCAAACCACGCACTCTCTGTAAAAAGACCGCGGTGTAACATGACACCCAAGCTGGGCGTCAGCTGTCTGACATGATGGCAAGCTGAAATCTTTGCTCAAATAATTCCCATAAGCTTTGATAAGGAATACTATTGTTTTGATTCTCCATGAAAACGGAAGTCGGCAGGATAGCGAACGAGAAAAAAGAAAATATTGGAAGAGGAATGATATTGATAAGGATAACGAGAGTATCAGAAAGAAGATCGTACCATGGACTTACTAGAGTGTAGGTCCATGATGGAATACACTCCTCTCACATCGATAAGCATAATATGAATAATGATGAGTTCACCAGTGATGATACTCGCTTGGGCTAACGCCCTCGCCCATTGTCCGTACCGTCTCCATAACGCGATTAGTAAAAGCAGGGAAAGTCTCTCTAACACTTCCCTGGTTTAAGTAACGCGATTAGTATTCATGTAGGTATACATGTAGATCGACTTGCCAGAAAGCCCGACGCATATTGTATAGGCTAGCGTGAAAAAAAATCTCAGCAGGTCATAAATCATTAACTGGGTCAATGACATTGAGAGACTCTTGGGAGCCATTGTCTGGCAGCTTGTTGATATCACGGTTATTTATAAATAGTACGCACGTGCGCGGTAGATCAAACAATCCTATATGCAATTTGTAAAAAGTACTAAGAGAGAGAAAGAGAAAGAGAGGGGGGGGGGGGAGTTACATGAAGTCCGTGTTGTATCGACGAATTGATGGTTCGAGAAAAGGGGTAACAATGAGCTAGGAAAGAGGGGATCATGAAAAAGCAACGAGAGAAATATCGTTAAAATGAGTTGAGTTAATTCATTTACTTTTTAGGAATTTGTCGATGGCCGGTGCCTCTTTTTATTCTGTCAGCTTTTCATTCACCTTCTCCGATGTTTCTCTTTAATTTGTCATTTTCTTCTTCTATCTATCACATTGACACCATTCCATTTTCCATGTATTGATCATTCTCATCAGTGAATTTATTTAAAGGCAACAAAAATATACATCGGCCGTCATTTATTCATCTGTCTAATACTCTAGTAATATAAATATTATTTCTTTGGGCGATCGTAAATCTGTATCATTTAGCGAGTGCAATTTAATTTCATCTGACGATTATTACTTTATTTCATATGATGAGCTTCAATTTCTTTCACCGTTAAACCTCCGCATAATTATTGCGATCCATACATTTCATTAAAAAAAAAATCAGCTATTTTTTGCATCTTAATATCGGAAGAAATAATGCGCATTTGGGGCTCAAAACTCAATAATCGTCGACAGCCCTTCGTTCAATCTGGCAATCGTATTCTTTTTTTTTCATCGAACGGTCGACGCTGTATTTTATCTGGCGACCGTCGCTTTACAGTATTCATAAATAAAGCAAATTCACTATAGTATATGGCATCACCATAATCTTCAAAAATAATTCTTCCGATCCTTACAGTCAAAGAAAGGGAAATACTTAACGAGATTATATATTTATCATGCCGGCATGCTCGATATCGCAATAAATGAAGCACCTTCGATTGCGCTGCGAGTTTCTGACAAAACATCATCAACATAATACAAACACGTTGCCTTACTCTCTGGGAATTGTTGACAGTTTTTACAGGTCAACAAACTTTATCAACTGAACGCCCTTTTCACCCTTTCCCAATATATCCCCCTAGCCCTGCTCCGATCACATCCCACATCTCGACTGGGTGCGTGCGCGCGCACGCAAAATCATCGGCAATGCAAGTGGACCAAGCTAGCTGCCAGGCACTTGGGTCACCGGTCACCAAAGTTTGCCGAACTTTCATTTATGTTAATTTCAACATCTCACTCCTGATTGGTCACTAGGTTTCACAACTTGAGCTTGTTACAGTGAGCTGTGTGCACAGCGCAGAACAGCGATCTTGCGTACGTACGTTTGTGTATGCAGTGTATGGATAATGCAAGCATGGACCCTACCACATGCCATGCATAATGCAACGGTACGGCAGGTCAAAACAAGGAGTTATCACACCGTATCTGTGATAACTCCGATCCTTGCTTGGTCAAAATAGCTGTGGATTTAAGCAGCACTTCCCTGATTTAAGCAAGACACGTATGCGTATGCGCTCGTGGCATGATGATAAACGGCGACGATTAATGACCTTTTTACAACCGGTCTCTGTTACCGAGCTGACTCAACTCTTGCCTCAGCCCGGATCGGAATGCTTTGTCCGCCGGACCAAAGACCGGAAAACGGTCCGAGCTACAGCACTACCAAATTGATTAAGGAAACCATATTAATAAGTACAAGGATAAGACATGAAAAAGAGTAGCTATAATAATACATTCATAAAAGCAACTGATACGTAATAATTAATCAAAAAGTGAGGATAAAATGGATGATAAAATGGACGATAAAATGAAACAAAGATTGTGAAAAATGAATGTTAAAATGGGCACTACCTCCGCACATACATGTATACAGAGGTCAGCTAGAAATGTGAAACTTAAAACAGATGGCATTTCTTAGACAGTTACTACATGTACCACATATATGTGTCAAATGGGTACCGGTAGGAAGGAATTCCTTGACTGCTGTGAGCACCGAATTCGGTAGCCTAGCTAGAGCCGGGGTAATATTGGAGCGCCTTGAGCACCTTATACGTGGTGGATATGAGCACTATAAAAATACCCAATATTATTATTATTATTATTATTATATACTTTATGTCAAGGAAGACTATACACCAATGGCCACTATTCACCATGGCCTTCATTGAGAGGTTACATCTATGGCAGGTTTAACCCTAATAGAGCCGGGTTATTTAGACCCATCTCACAGCCGGGGGGGGGGGGGGGCTGATTCCGCACCCCCTAAGATCTCGGCCGTCCACTGCGCATTCGCAACGATAATCGGCACACACGTCGCCGACCACATAATCTACAAAACTGTATAGTCAACTTTTTTCCGAAAAATGTCACAACTAATTAATTATGTTCATTTATGCAAAAAAATAATGGTTTGCTCTAATTAGTTAAATAAAGCCCTAAAACTGCTAATTTTTTGTATAGAGACTCTTTGTCAGATTCTGATCAAATAAACCATAAAAAAAATTCGGTAAAATCCTTTTTTTCTTATGTATTTTATTGTTTTTTTAATTTCTTATGTATTTCTTTGTTTTTCGACTTTTTTTTTTTTATTGTTTTTTTGATGGAATTCGTCGGCGACACTATTTTAATCATAAACAACATAAAATTAATTGTTTTTAAACAGTAAAAGTAAAAATAAACATTTATGAATTTTAGCTGGAAACACAATTTGCATTGGATTTGTACACGAAATCACGTTTTTGAGCAATTTTGGGTCCGAAATGCACTTACGAAGTGTTGCGTAACTCCAGAACCGCACGCGCTGACATCACAAATTTGGTCTCAAAAGTTGCGCAAGACTTGAAAGAAAAAAGTAGTGAAGCGGCGTGGTGACTGCTTTTCGCGATGCGAACATATTACGCGAAACGTCGAGGGCGTATTAGGGTTAACTGCACACTGGAAAAATCAGAGAAAGAATGTTGGATCATCACTTACATTTATCTACATGTAATCCATGAATGACCCCCTTGTCGCTCACATAGGTAATAATCAGCTGCATCTGGGAGGGCATCGGCAAGGGCGAGGCTGGATACTGGGGGAGAGCCTCCTGGATACCGGTCCCCTCAAAATTCTCAAACTCATCCAGGAGCATCGGAGAGTCTGCAGGCATCAACGGACATCCTTCATCGGGCGTGGTGGGCGCGTCCACCGACGTGGGGGATGCGGTGGTGTTGAGGGAACTTATGCCACTGCTTTGGGGGGTGAGAGGGGCAGAGTCTGTTTTGGGACTTGGAGTGGAGGCGGTGGTGGTGGTGGTGCTGCTGGGAGTGGTTTTGGGAGGCTGGTAGGAAGGGGGTGATTCGGCTGGAACACCTCCTTTGGGACTTGGAGTGGAGGAGGAGGAGGTGGTGGTGGTGGTGGTGCTGGTGGTGGTGCTGCTGGGAGTGGTTTTGGGAGGGTGGTAGGAAGGGGGTAATTCAGCTGGAACATGAGGTGTAATCTTCTTGTGGATGTCAGGACTGGACATCTTTCTCCTGTATGGACATATAAAAGATTACAAACATGATTTATAACATAGTGGATTCTCCATCAATAAGCCAAGTATTTCAGATAAAAGGTTTCAATATTAAAATCTTCAACGGGTTAATTTGGTTCCTCACATATAATTTTGAAAAGGTAAGGGCATAGACAAGAAAATTATCTGTAACATTTTCTGATATTGTTTAGAAACACATCTATCATCTAAAATGCTGTTAATAATATATTGAGTTTATAGAATAGAAAAAAAAAGGAATTATGAGAATGTTGAAATGATCTGTACTTTGATCATACCTTCCTAAATTTCAATGGCAGTACTACCTGGTATTATTTTCTGTTCTTTCAATATTGTATCATCCTACAAGCCTTCCCTGCTTGTCCAAGACCACACAACTAAACGTTTACTCATTGGCAAGATTAAATCAAAATCAAACGCGCCTGGCCGAGCAAATGATTCTAATATTTTGGTGATTTCTCCACTAACCTAATGTTAAATCGAAGCAAATCTCATGCTAACCCCTCCCCTCCCCCCACCCACCCCACCCCTCCACCATCTCTGCAAATCACCCGTTCCTACAAGGTACGATAACTTCACCTCTTTCTGAGTGCTAAGCCTTTCTGGACAAGAAGCTCAGCGATGCTTGCCAGATCTTCTGCAGACTCTCTGGCTACCTTCTCTTCATTGGTCAGCTCATAGAGTAGGTCTATCGGGAGAGAGCCATTCTCGACATTACCCTGCGGATCAGAAAAAGATATGCCTGATAAGTCAGCTCATAGAGTGGGTCTATGTAGAGAACTGTTCTCAACGTTACTCTTTGAATAAAAACGTCACCCTGAGGATCAGGAAAAGAAATGCCTGACAAGTCAGCTCATAGAGTGGGTCTATGTAGAGAACTGTGCTCAACGTTACTCTTGAATAAAAATGTGCAGCAATTGACAGCAATTTACACTTTTATGTTACACATGGATTATTCCACCATTTGTGTTTTTCCCAATCTCATCTTTTCAAAAGGTACTTAAGTTCTACCTATCTTTCCTCCCAAACTCATAACAAATCTTCCACTGAACAGTATTTTGTCCAAACATCTTTAAAGATTCATGACATTCATAAATTCATATTCAAATCCCACAGCCCATTCTCAAGAACCCTTATCCCCTGTAGTACACCAAATCATTCACAATTCATAAACCAATCAAAACACATTTTTGTTACATTATTTCTTAAAGTAGTCACCCGAAGAAAATTCACGACAACTGAAAATTAGTGACAAATTTATATATGGATGGAAAGATTAAAACCTGAAAAACACGTGCTGAAAAGTCCTATGAATATCATGGAAAGGCTTAAAATGTAATTTTGAAAGACCCCCTCAGACCCCCAAACCAAGCCAAACAACGGTCGTAGCGAGGTCTGAATTGTGACGTCACAGCCTTGGCAGATATACAGCCAGGTGCGCACGCAGCCAGTTTACTCTCGTTTGTTTACCACACGTATCTTTTCCTCTGCTATTTATTGTCGTTTCACGTTTATTATTCGATACCATTCGACAAAATTATCACTCAGGAGTGTGTCATCTTGAAATGTTATAGAATATATCTGCGTTATCATTTCAACTTTTATGAAGCAATAATCGGCTAGAAGTATAAACCGATTTCGCGAGATTGAAAACTTCAGCTTAGTTGCCTACTACTACAGTACTAGCACACGGTCTTGTGACTGATTTCTTCGCTTTCGTATTTTTGGAGAGAATAATCAGACTCACTCAGACTGTCAGACAGCCGCAGGGATTGTTAAAAAGTTGTCATCACATTTTCTTTTTCAGATTTACACTTTCAGTACCAAATCCAAATGTTACAATATTAAATAAATTTAAATGTTCATGAAGGCCTATCGTTAACATACTGTGGCCACGGGTGACAAAAGCTAATTATGATCTACATGTAGAACTGACATCCATTCATCGAAAAATGATTCCATAATTATTTGCAGCAGGAGTTACAGGGCATTTTTCAAAATAATTACACCCCTGGTGTACAGCTGACAAATTTGCAAAAAGTTACATATACATACAGGGTGCACGAGTACGGCAGGTCTCGTACCGGTACTACTACTGGCCTACATATACACTCCTTCTTCTCCTTCAATCTCTCCTACCTCCCCATCATCATCATCACTGTTGCTATAAACTGAATCACTTTCTTCACCAATTTCTGTGTCTATATTGAGCTCAGTTTCCTCGTCTACAACCAACATTTTGATCTCTAAGTCTCAAAATATCAATGAGAAAACTGCGTCACTTGCGTGTATTTTCAATGCATGCGGCGCGCCTAGCCAGTAGTTCTCATTATGTTGCCAAGCTTGTGCTGTCACGCATCGCAACACTCCACGGACGAATGCTGAAAGCAGAAAATCTGGATCTCACAAAAACCATTTTTGAAAGATGATTACTGCGGGCCCCAAACATATCTTGACCAGGGAAGTTGTTTAATATACAATCAGTAAAGCTTCCCCTTCGTAGTGATATGAATTTTGCAGCAATTCAAAACACTTTTGACTCTTCGGGTGACTACATTAAGGATATCTATGTAGCACTTCACAACATTCATAAATTCATAGTCAACTCCCACAGCACAGTTCAAGGAGAAATATGCATGAACAAGTATGTCTTCCAAGAACCCTCTTCAAGTTTAAAGTTCCAAATCATTCAGAAATTCAACCCCCAACCCCCATCTTTAAATGGCCTCTCTACATATGTAGCACTCTGGATTATATCCAACTCCCACTTTGAAAGCAACTTTCAAGGGACGTTGCTGTTTCATCTTCTTACAGTACATATGGAGCACACCAGGTGGTTCAAAAATATATACCCATCTCCCTATGCACTTCCAGTGAGCATCTTTGTCTTAATTCTCTGCAAATGTACATGTTAACACTCTGCAAGCAATTTTCAATAACACCATTTTTATAATATCTTACAGATACACTGTATGGCACTATGGATAATTCAAAAATTCATAACCAACTCCTGAGGCCACTTTCAAGGGGTATCTTTGTGTTACCTTCTTACGGATGGAGCACTCTAGATTATTGAGAAATCAATAACAAACTCCCTTAGACATCTCCAATGTAAATTTTCTGGATTATTTGCAAATTCAAACTTAAACCTCTCTATGCACTTTAAAAGAACACTTTTGATCTATCTTCTTACAGAAAGAACATTCTGGATCATTCACAAAATCATAATCAGCTCCCTCAAAGGCCACTTTCAAGGGGTATCTCTGTCCTACCTTCTTACAGATGTAGCACTCCAGATCATTGAGCCTCTCTTCTAGGAAGTCACAGGATGTCTTGGTCCACTTTGAAGTCCCTCCAGCGGGTAGAATGTCCACCAGGTGACAACGGATGGCAAAGGGAGATTCCTTCTGGAAGTGCTCTTCTAGGGGACGGATGTTGGCGACAGACACCACCTCCTCATTACCGTAGTCAGTGAACAGCACCTTGACATAAGGAGGCAAGAGATGGCAAACAGGTTATTCCATGGGGTTGGGGAAAATTATGTGACATACATGTACCAGAAGTGAGGAACTTTGTCTTCTATCAACCATAACAATGTTTGCTAAAACTGAGTTCAGTGTAAAAAAACTGACACTTATGTTGGGAATTACTCTAGCTTCATGGTGAATCATTATTGCAGACCAAAATTGTATGTAATGTTATAAAAATGTGATGTCCATGTAATGGTGGTAAAAAAGGAAATGAATTTTAAGCAAAGTTTTTAAAGAGCACCAACTGAAACAGGAATGATTCTGGCATATTCACTGCATAACAATCTTCAATAGATGATTTCATCTTCCATGTGTAATAGAAGACCTCATACCACCGTTATATGGATATCGTCATAATTTTTGCCCCAATCCCATGGAATGACCCAAATATGAGAATGCCTATTCCTTGTATGCAAGAAAGGTGCTGTTTCACAACATATATTTAGTCCATCCATTTCTTTTTCATGCAAAAATCAAAGAAAACAACCTCCTTGTTACCGCTATCAGTGAAAAAGACCTTGAAATATGCAGGCAAGAGATGGCAAATGTATGAATGGGCTTGCGAATTCAATGTCTGCAATATTATGCTTCACAGAATACATTTAGTCCATTTGTACGTGATAATGCATCCCTCTGTTTCAATTTAATGTTGTCTGTGATATAAAGTTTTAAAGTGAATACCCTGTCATGTGTGAACGAATCCTTACAATCCAAAATCTTTGCAGTTTGGGACTGTTGTCATGAATGATCAGAAATGGTCAATAGGTGTCGGACCCCACATCTACAGACGTGCTAAGGGGTTGTAGAGGTGTCGTGGTCTAGTGTATACGTCACCGGACTGTGGATCTCATGGTTCACAGTTCGAGTCCCGCGGCGCTAATGTCCTTTGGCAAGACATTAATCTACATTTGCCACTCTCCACCCAGGTGTAGTAAATGGGTACCTGGCAGGAATTTATTCCTTGAATGCTTTCAGCGCCTTATAGGGCAGCTGGGCTAAAGCCAGGGTAATATTGGAGCGCCTTGAGCACCATCCATGGTGGATATGAGCGCTATATAAATATCCATTATTATTATTATTATTATTATTATTATTATTATTATTATAAAGAGGAGACTTACTACAGCATTATTATCAGGAAGAATGCACTGGATCTTCCCTCTGCACCAGACACCTTCCCTGACGAGCAAAGCACCACAGATCTCTCCTTCCTTCCAATCTGTCTTCTCACATTCTCCTTGCTCCTTGTAGAAGAGGGTCATTGCCTCCAGTAAGCTGTCAAATCACCATATCAAACAAAAATTAGTTTGAAGGACAATCCTACCTTTCCAACAAATTGCATTGGGTGATGTGATTAAAGAGAAAATAAGTGAAACAGATTGGTGAAATTTTGAACAAAATCGGATGGAGAGTTATGAATGTTTGAAAGCTATATTCACAAAGAATCTCAAATTGGCAAATTGCAATGCAGTCGTTCTACTGAGACATTCTTCGTGACAACTGGCCATTCTTTAAAACTAAAATCTCATTATAAGAAGGCTTGCAATATACCGAGATATTTATTATACTCTCCACATGATTATCGAAAACAAGCTGCTGAAAACTGCTTATCCAATAATAGCGAGTAAAATGGAGTCAAAAGGGGCCTGCGCTTTCAATCAAAGCAGAATCTTCGTCAGAGGCAAAAAGACCACATGATTATTTAGAATCTCGACCATTAAAGGCCAAGTCCACCCTAACAAAAAGTTGATTTGAATAAATAGAGAAAAATCCAACAAGCATAACACTGAAAATTTCATCAAAATAGGATGTAAAATAAGAAAGTTATGGTATTTTTTAAAGTTTCGCTTAATTTCGCAAAACAGTTGTATGCACATCCTGCTCAGTATGCAAATGAGGGAACCAGTGACGTCACCCACTCACTATTTCTTTTGTATTTTATTACATGAAATACGAAATATTTTAATTTTTCCTTGTTATAATGTGAAACAAGGTTTGATACCTCGCTGAACATGTGTAATTGCCATTGTTGCAACCTATACACAATTCAATGAGAGCTTCCTAATTGTGAAATCTGCAGAAATTAAAATATTCTATATTTCACATAATAAAATACATAAGAAATAGTGAGTGGGTGACGTCACTGGTTCCCTCACTTCCATCCTGAGCAGGATGTGCATATAACTGTTTTGCGAAATTAAGCGAAACTTTAAAATGCCATAACTTTCTTATTTTACATCCTATTTTGATGAAATTTTCAGTGTTATGCTTGTTGGATTTTTCTTTATTTATTCAAATCAACTTTTTCGTAGGGTGGACTTCGCCTTTAAGATTTGATATATTAAAGGTAGATTAGCGAAATGCGGTGCCGCATAAAGACGCAGGAAAGACGCATAGAGGAGAATTGCTAGTTCTGTCTGTGCTTATAAAATTAGAATCAGACAAATCTGAATAAAAGTTTTCATGTTATTTTGTTTAAAAGTGTTCAAAGAGGTAAATACTAATTCTACATCCTAATATTTTGGTTCTGCCTCTATAGAATAAACCTATATGTTCATATCAAATGCTAAACTTGCAATTTGTCCCCAATTCGGAATGCAGTCATATCTACAGTGTGGGGCAGACTTTACCTGTCTAATCCATCTTTTCCTGCTGTGGAAAGCTGAACATAAATGCATGATGGCTCCTCAGCATGGCTCACATGGACAGCTGTATAGGCGCTGTACTTCCCAGAGAGTTGCGAGGATATACTTGGTGCCCTGCCGCATCCTATGGTGACTGCAGACCCTCTGGACGACCTCCCTGCGGCGGCAGCAGTTCTGGCCGGCTTGTTCTCCTGCACTGGACCTGTTGAAGCTGCCTCCTGCGAGGGTTCGGGTGGTTCTGAAGGGTTTGCATCGGTTGGAAGGTCTGTTGTTTCACCTGTGATCTTGTCCCCGCTAGAGTCCACAAGGTGAGGGCTTTCTGATTGCGTGGAGATGTCCGGCAAGACGGAAGTTGGCTTAGGAGAAGGTCCTCTCAGGATTTCTGCACTCATGGAACTGTGAGCAGAGGGTAAAGAACTATAACTATGCACTGCAAGAATAGAAAGCTAACAACTGAGGAGATACATGTATATCTACATTAATGTACCCTTAATTAATTAGACTTCACGTTCATTGATGTGAGAACAGAAAAACCAAAATGTATTCACAGTGCCTAAAGTACAAAAATAATTGATGTCCACAAGCTCAGCTTTAAATGGGGTCCTTTATAATTAGTCCTAATAAACGAGTCTCCATATTAACATCAGCCATGTTTTAATACTTGATATATTGCTTATATGCTACATGTATAATTTCAATTCGCAATTTTTTTAAAATGCTTTTGTATTTGTGAAATATTGTTTTCTTCTGTAAAATATGAAAATTAAGTAAATATGAACTTGATTCATTGCCAAAATTTGATACAAATCTGATACAAGAGCATATAAAACAGATAAGAGTGACTTACCCAGGACCTGTTGTTTCTGCAAGGCCTTTTTGAACCAGGAGGGCATTCACACTGACCTGTTGACCTTCGACCTCATCGTAGGCTATCACACGGATCACTCCTTCCTTCACATCTACCCATGGAGAAGAGAAGAGAGCATAGCGTCAGATAATTGTAAACAATTGAGGATATCCTATCTAAACACTAACCACTCAAAATTGCAAAAACCTAACGTGCAGAAAGGTTGACTTTATAAAGCTCTAATGATTTCTGCAAACAAAACCCAGTTACATTTTAAAAAGTTGTGATCCACACAATCCCAAATATTTGAAGATGTCCACTTTCATAATGAACAATACAGAAATACTTTAGGAATAGAAAGTCTTTTTTTCTTTGGGGGGGGGGGGGAGATTGCATGTTCACTGCTAGCACTAACAGCCATTTATTTGTTCCTCCTATCAAATCCAAGGTGTTAGTCTAATTTCTGTGACTTTCCATCAAAATTGGTTGCTTACATTTAATTTCAATCACATCAATTGACTAGCACCACAAAAAAATGAAATGATCTTTGGTTCATTCACTGTCTTTGCATTAAACATTATCATGCAGAAAACTTACCCATGACAGACACATTTAATGGCTTGAAGCTCACACATTGAGAGAAGACTATCTTAGCCTCATCTGTCCAGCCTTTCTCTGTGTCCTTGGGTTCAACATCTACCAGCCCACAAGGTAAGGACTGCATTGTTAAGATGAAAAGTAAGGAAGAGACACATTACAAGACTAGCAAATTTCAACAAGGTGATGTCCATTGGTTTGGCCTACTCCAAACACAAGATTAAACAATAATATCAGGTCTGCCAAAAAGAAAAAAAAAGAAAAAAAAAAGTTGCTGTTTTTTAATTAGTTCTCCTAATCTACAAAATCAAATGACAGTTTTACTTTCACATCCATGTATCAATACAGCATTCATGTACAGTATGGTGTAAATATAAATCTGTGACCAAAATGTGGAAGAAATAATGCAATGAGGGTAAACTAGTTTGTTGCAATATGTGACAGGGATAAATGTACATGTATACTGCATTCTGTTTTTTAAATCATCTTTTTATGGTTTACATTTATGAAAACTTTCAATACCTTACTGCTTGGTGAATGGTAAAGGGACAATGTAAGTTTTACTCTAATTAATACTGAATCTGGGACATCTCAAACTGATCAGAATTGGGTGGAAATGGGAATATAAAATAGGAATATGGCTCAAAACTAACCTATTTTGGCAGATGTGTAATTTATGTTAAGTTTGCTGGAGGAGTGCACCTTTGAATGTTTTTTTAAACTGATATATGGCGATATATAAATGTTGTGAATCAAATTATGAAGAGGATCATTCTTATCGACCTAATAATATGAGATATCCTACCAGTCTGTAGAGTTTAAGGAAGTCATCCGTCATCTTCTTGAGGTGTGTGTAGTGGATGGTAGAAGTGTTTCCATAGTCAACATACAGGACCTCCACTTGTTGATTGCCTGCAGCATCTATAAGAATGAATACACAATCAAACATCTCACGATAAAGTCTACAATTGAAGGGAAGCTTGAGTTCTGGGAAAGGTAAAACATAATTTGTGAGCTTTCTCATTCTCTCTATGTTAGTTGGGAAGATTATCATAGTAGATACATGGATGTCCCCTGAAAAGATGGATCTTCAAATGTTCTCACATTCAAAATATGACAAGAAACAGGTGAAATGTTCGGGCCGAATATTTGTGTGTTGTCCCATATACACATTTCTGTGTGCAGTGCATGTGACTCTCAGCAGGATTGAGTCAATTTCTTTAATATCATTTTGGTGATTCCAAAACCTTACAGCATACACCAATTTTCATGTGCTATATAATCAACCTTTCCCAATTGCTTTGAGACAGTTTCTTTCACAATTCAATCTCATGACCAGAACTCAACTGTATCTTTAAACCGAAACAGAGATGATTTTATTTTCCACAGTTATATCGCAAGGGTTCCAGCCAAAATTATCTAAAGACTTAGTCTTCAATAAGTAAAGAAAAATGAATGAATATGGTTTTGGTTTAACAAATTAATTATTTCCCCTTTCCCTCTCTCCCCCTCATCTGTCTCGATAATTTGTATTCAACCTTCCAGTAGCCCCTTTCTGTTATAAATCATCCACACCTGATAAAATTACTCACTGATATCTCCCCTGTGCAATTTGTTACATTCTTCCTATCCTACCCTACTCTATGCTCCAAGTCTGATTTTTAAAAAAACTGTTGATTGACTTGTCATGACTTCAACCTTGATCACCTCAAACTTGATTCTTACCCTTCCGGTACATCGTCGGCCGAATACCAAAAAGGCATTGAGAGTCATTTAATATCTTTCTTGCTCTCGGCAGATAATACGACACATGATAGATTACCCTCTTTATTTGTTATTAATCATCCACTTCTGATTAACTATGTGTACCTCATCAACTTCTCCCCTGTACCACCTTTTTATTTTAACTTTATTTTCCTTTTAACAGTTCATCACCTACTGCAAACCAAGGTGTTATGAGATATCCGTAAACACCCTTCTGATTTTCAGCAGACAATACCACCTGGGGGGCGTTTCATCAAGTGTCTGGTCAGTGATTTGTACCGACAAATTTGCTCTCAACCAATCAGATGCATGGATTTCAGTAGCTTATAACAGTTATTACTGCAACTTGTCATTGATGACAAGTTTCATGAAACAGGGCCCTGATAGACTTACTGAGGACTTCTCCTCTGTACCATCTCTTGTCTTCCTGGAAGAATGCCATACAGACGAGACCAGGATGAGGGCACAAGACCTGCCATTCAGGTCCAATCCTCTTGGCATAGACTACCTGGATCTTCTCCATCATCTCATCAAGGTAGTCCACAATCTTCATCTAAAAAAATAAACCATTAACATAAAACATTTGTAAAGCTTTCAAGAACTCTACTCAAGGCCAGGGCCATACTTTATTGTATTGCCTATAGAAATCATGCTTGAATTTTGTAAGATGTCAGTGAAGTGTTCGCATATATTTTTAAAGGTGACGAACAAGGCTGTTGATGCTGTTGTCCCAGCTCTCTATTGCACTAATGCTTTGCCCTAATACATGTGGCTCTGTGGACAACAGCATCATGGCATTTAGAAACATACAGTAGTATTAGGTGCGTTAGAAATGTGTCTTATTATTGTTATTATTTAACATTATTGGCATTGCCTTAGGTTGAGTTTTAAAAAGTCTTTGCCATTTGTGATCTACACTTAAGTCATTAATAGTAATTAGTAAGCCATAAATCCAATGACCGGGTAATAATATGTCTGTAAAGCGCTTAGAGACACCATAGATGTATTAGGCACTATATAAATTAAAAATATTATTATTATTAAATATCTGGAGACTGAATTGAATAGGTATTTTGGGGACATATTTCAGTGATGAGCCCAAATAACTGTACATGAATATCTAGATTGGTTGCGACTTCATGTGAAATTTTAACACAATTTTTTCACAACTGCTTTGATGTCAATGGCTTATTTGTATTCACAAATGATTTTGTTGCCTATCTACGGTAGATGATGAAGAATTAAGTACACATTTATTCATAAAATCATAGGTCTGCATACCTGCCAACATTCCATGGGAAAAAAATAGGAATCCACTATTAAACTTAAAGGCAAAAATTAGGAACAGTGCATTTTGTATGCTCTCACACCGAAATTTTCATAAAAAGAGAGGAATCTAGGGCTCATAACATTAGTTTGAAGGCAGAAAAATACCAGGGGGGGGCCACTCAGATATATGGGTGTACACATGCGCGTCCAAGAAAACGCGTAAAAGGGGTCCTTTTTTCAGGTGGAATGCGTAACGCGCGTTACGCGTTAAGGGCTCCAAAAACGCAGATTTTCAACAAAAAGGGGTGCTGTTGACTAATCTGGCCGAAGTCAAACCTGTTTAGAGGGGTTAGATGATGAAAAACCGCGCAAAAATCCTCGTTTAGGGGTCTTTTTTCATCCAAGTATAAAACCTGTTTAGGGGGTATTTTGAAAACCTGTGGACACGCATGTGTACACCCATATATCTGAGTGCCCCCCCCCCCCTCCCCCGGGAAAAATAGCAGTAAGTTCTCCCAAACAGGAATGGTTGGCAAGGTATGGGTCTATAACATGGCATTATCATCTTAATATGGCATGTACCTCTTGAACTGAGAACTGTCGAGGGTCTGTGATGTGACTAACTTGTACTTCCAGTTCATCCCCATTGCTAGGTATGGTGGGTGGCAAGTACTTCTTAGGAGGCACAATGGCTTGAGCTGTGGGGAAGAGAAATACATGTGGTAAAAAAAAATAAATTAGGTTATCTGGTGACTTAAACATTGAGACATCCCTGGCTCTCCTTACACACAAGGGAAGTAGAATAACTTCCAGTCAAACGTGTGTATCTAATTAATATATACATGTACCTGTATTTATAGGGAATAAAGAAAATTAGTCTTGATATGAAGGTTGTTCTTTATATGCATTTACATGTACACTTTTCACCAGTGGTTTTTCTTTGTCTGAAAAGTGGCATCCCTGCATATGGGGCATACCTTGCACCTGCCCAGAATTCAATTCGAAATTTTTGTCAGATGTGCCTGCAAAATACCAGTATGTACATGTAATCTCAAAAATGTTAGGATAACTCAGCATCCCTCCCCCTTCCCCCCTCCCCCCAAAAAACAACAACACAACTTAATCATCTCCAAGAATTTGGCATACCTTTAGGCACAGATTCTGGTGAGATGAAACAAGCGAGTTCCAGAAAGACTAGAGCATCCCTCAATGAGACGGGCATGTCATCTGTGATATCACTGTTGGGTTGCTGGTGAAGGTCAACATAGAATACATTACCAACCTGACCTCTTTGCTGAAATATGAATGAAGACAGAAAAAAACATTCGGTAATCCAGAGTTATGGCAAGATTCACAATAATATTATAGAAAATACAACAGCCCGCATTCTGAACTCCGGGTTAACTTAAACTCCAGAGTAAAAACTACCCCTAGAGCCGCAGTCTACATTTCTGTACAAATTTGTACCACACTAAGGCTCGAATTCACGAATCGATTCATCCAACCCATGGTTTAAACCTCCATAGCATAGTACGCGCATGTCCTCATGTCCAATGGGCGTAGAGTAATGAGCTTATTATATACTCTTATTTACGCTTATTTTAGTCTACACGGCGGAGGTTTAAACCACGGTTTAGACTATGGGTTAAGAGTTGAATAGCACAATGAATGATTTTATATTTATGACTAAATTGATGCCAGGTTCTAAGCATGAAAGTCAAACACCAATGAAAAAAAACAAACAAACAAAGCAAAAGAAAAACAGCAGTTTATGTTCAGCTCTGATTTGTACAATCAATAAACTTGTAACTATAGAAATACATTGTAGCATGGGAAAATCACCATCTGTCATCACAAACTGAAGTTCAGCTCTGATTTGTACAAATCAATAAACTTGTAACTATAGTGCATAGAAATACATTGTAGCATGGGAAAATCACCATCTGTCATGACAAACTTAAGTTCACAGCAACTGAGATACACTACAATAACAATACCGCGGAAGATTATTATATCACGCCTTGCTACAAGTACTGTACATTCATTTCATTTGTTAAATGTCTGGTTGCATAAATGTGATCAGCCATTGATATTTCAGAGCTGGTATTTCATATTCACTGAGTACAAAGATTGTTGCCCACTTGTCACTGCTGCTGCCATTTCTACATCTAAATGCATCAATGGTGTTTTGGATTTGATACCTGATTTCTTCACAGAGTAAGCTGAAATTTACATTTTTGACCATAACATTTATGTTACTGTCAAGTTTTCTCGCAACCTCTCACTCATTTCCCTTCCTTTCCCTCTCCTCCCTTACTCTCTTCCCTGCCCTGCCCTGCCCCTCTCTCTCTCTCTCTCACTCCCCCTTCCCCTCTCTTTCTCTCATTCGAGTTCCCCACCCCTTTCTATTTACACATGTACATATTCAGGACTTTCTAAGCTCTTGCTACGTCTTTCATGCCTTTGTTTTCAGTATTTCATACTTTAACTTGTAGATCTATGCTTTTCTTTGTTTAATTGTCAAGAACATCATTGTTGAATTTTATGTACAAATTAAATACAATCCTGCCACAGTGGTGATAAGCATCGATATTTACTTCAATACATGTAGTCCTACAAGTCAAAAAGAAATTACATTTCATTTTTATTCATGGGAGCTCTTATCACAAGTGATGTTTACTTTCAGTGCTTCCATTTTGTATGATTTTTTTAATATCACAGCCTCCTTTTAACTACTTATGAGCATATTTAAAGCTTTATAACTGCATATAACTGCTATATAAACTGCATTTTGCTCAAATGTATTTTATTTTTTAATTTTAATTTTTTTTTTACTGAATTCTACTTTTATCCATTTTCTCTCTACATATACATAATCAAAGTGATTCATAATGTCGGCCTCATGAACTTTAAACCCAGAAGTAATGAAATTACACAACTCCCTAGAATAATAAAGACTGAAAAGTCTACCATAATGAAAAATTGTGTTTTGGTCGTCCCCCCTCCCCCCAGGTCATACCAATACCTTGTGTATATTGTTTACTATCCATTCTTTTTCAGCTTTCAAGCTTCACTTTGATATTCAGCGGGAAGAATTCTGGAAGTTTTCAGTCCGACACGGAAGGACATCTGCAACATCCCTCCCTTGACAATTAACTTTCATTTGAGTGTTTGTCAAATACATGCATGCAAACAAGTCCAGATTTGGTTTTGAAATCATAAAGACACAGATAGTACGAGCAACAGTGTAAACCTTCTCTACAAGATGTAGTTCCACATTTCCGGCATATTCTGCAAAGATATTGGAGTCTACAGTGTACCTGTAACTGTCCTCTACTAACAGAGGAAAGAAACATTATCTAACACATACATGTACATGTAAATGCATTTAAGACCAGTATATTTTTGAATAATATACCATATTTCCAGCTGGTATAGAGAATTGTTGGCAGTTTTCTTGCTTAAAAGCTGCATACTTCTTGTAGTCATAGATACATGTACATGTACACTCTAATCATAACTTTTAGAAAGCACTGAGAACAGATTAACTATGTTTTAATCATTTCCAAAAATCTGTACACGAAAGTGTTCTAATAAAGCAAAAGCATGTTGAATTTTCTAGTAGCTTTGATAAATTGTAAATATAATTGTAACTTCCTTGCCCTATATATAGCTATCCTACTGACACAATGTGATTCTCAAATACTGAGATTGATAGAGGGGGAGGAGGCAAATCTGGAATTTCAATATCCATGTTTCAGCATGAAAGTAACCTTACGGATGGGACACAAAGCCCCATTTTATAACTCAATGAATCACGATTCAAGCTCACTTCCTCAACGATACAAACTCGAGGTTCAAAATGCCACCGAAAGTGACGTTTGTTCAATCCATCTTGTGATAAATCCTGTCAAAAGAAATGATGCAGGTACATGTCTTCTTACTGTGTACCAGGGAGATGAGATAGTAGACGAATACACAAAGAGAATTGGTTTGCGTGTGAAATATCCTCCCGGTAAAGCATCATGTGAAATGATTCAAGAGTACACGGTTGGAGAGTGGGTCTCTCTGCATTGCACAGCTCCCGTTGGCACTCTTCCAGGGGAGATCAAATGCTACCAACGTGGAATGAGAATACCCCCGGTGGCGAAACCGGTCCAAACTGACCAGAGTTTGGAGCAGACGTTTTGGGTGATGCAGGGATCATATCCAACATTCTGCTGTACTTCCACACAAGAGCTACCTACCGATAGGTGTGACTGTACAGATTATGTGTCAAATCCTTCAAATGAAACTCAATCAAACACAACCATAGATCCTTGTCAAAAGACATCGGCACACCTATCACCATCAGGGAACTCTAAAACTCGGCCCCTTGACACTAATTTAACAATGACAACACTTGCAAAGACACAGACTAGACACAAGAGATATCTCATGACCATCTTTTGCATGTTCATACCGGTATTTGTAATCATAATTGTGTTTATTGTGATTAGTGGTATCATTATTGTCAAGGGGAAATGCAAGGATTTTAAAAACAAAAACCTCAAGAAAAAGAAAAGTAACAGCCTGGGCAAAGCTGTTTACATGAAACTTCCAAAAGCTTAAAATCCTGACAATATTGTAATTGCTGTCAAGTGTGCAACTTAATAAATATATGAAAACCCATAGTATGTGCAATATGTGATTCTAGTTAAAACATGTAATTTCACATAGCAAACTGTGCCCCATAATTAAACACAAAAATTTATAATCAATTGCAAATTTAAACAATGATTTTCATTGGGTGAACAAATATGTGCATGCATCGATGATCTTGTTTGGGCGCTGCCATTGTGCAATTGTGTTAAGGGGCCGAGGAGATACTAAATGTTGAGAACTTGTAAAAAGGAATGATTAATGACCTTATTAAAGTTAGCATGCATCTCATACACTGTACATGTAGGTTATATTCATATTACCACTGCAAACGTGAAATATTTTGCGGTGTGGAAATCTTAACGCATTTTGCGTGGTATGAAATTTGCGCGAAAAATAAAAACATGCAAATATTTTTGTTTAATATGTAATTTCTTTGGCCCATGAGCCTAGCGCGTCGCCAAAATTAAAAATGCATGAAATTCACCTAACTCGGCCCAGCACCAAATATTAATCATGTGAAAATTTCTGCTTTTATAGTATTGCATTTATACTACATTTTATTCTCATATGTGCAGTTAATAAATTGGGTTGACAACCAAAAACCTAAGCAAAACACATGATTAAGAAATGTTCATTAAGGAAAATATTTACTTTATTTTTTTTTACATTTCATAGATATTTATTTATATTTGTAGGTAATACATTGTGCTTCAGTAGGGCACGTAAAAAGCTTATAAGAACAAAATGAAAAATCTCTCTCTTTTAGAAGAGATAACTTGCCTCTTGTCTTGTGTTTTCTGACATACACTGTACTATGAATCTAAAGATATTGCAGTGTACCTTTAAAGCAAATAAATAGAGACCCCATTTTGCAGTAACTTTTATTTGTTTCTGATATACTGTACATCTATCTTGGTAAACATAAATTATTCTTAAGTAGAGATCTGATTCTACATTAATTAAATATGGTACCAACTCTTTGAACTTGGCATTTAAGCCAAGAAATTGTTGTCTGAAATTTATGTTTTCCTCAAAATCATCTTTCTGTATATATTGACATGTATATTGACATGGACTAATGTGAAGTAAAGATATTAACGTGTGAATTAGAGATATCGTGGATTAATGAGAAATTTCAATTCATGGATTAAATGTATTCATTCATAAATGAAAGAAAAATTTTTGAAGTTAAAGGATTAGTTTGAATGTGACTTAATCATAGTAAATGCATCAGTGTGAATGTTTTAAAGTAAGTGGATTAGTGTGAATGCTTTAATCAAAGTAAATGAATTAGTGTGAATGTGTTAATCATAGTAAATGGATTAGTGTGAATGTTTTAAAGTAAGTAGATAAGTGTGAATGCTTTAATCAAAGTAAGTGGATTAGTGTGAATTTGTTAATCATAGTAAATGGATTAGTGTGAATGTGTTAATCAAAGTAAATGGATTAGTGTGAATGTTTTAAAGTGGATTAGTGTGAATGCTTTAATCAAAGTAAATGGATTAGTGTGAATGTGTTAAAGTAAATGAATTAGTGTGAATGTGTTAATCATAGTAAATGGATTAGAGTGAATGTTTTAAAGTAAGTGGATTAGTGTGAACGCTTTAATAAAAGTAAATGGATTAGTGTGAATGTGTTAAAGTAAATGGATTAGTGTGAATGGTTTAAAGTAAGTGGATTAGTGTGAATGCTTTAATCATTTAATGGATTAGCGTGAATGCTTTAATCAAAGTAAATGGATTAGTGTGAATGTAGTAATCACAGTAAATGGAGAGACCAGTGTCAGTGTTCTAATCATAGTGGATATGTGTTTATTGGATGGATTAATGTAAAATCGAACATACATGTAGGTTAATGTGAAAGGGTTAATACATGTAGAAATGTCTGGAGTATTGTGGATGTGGTAATCATATGTGAGTGTACACCTAAATGAGTTGATGATGTGGGGTGATAAACCTTGTGGCTCAACCTGTAAGATTTTCAGGAGAGCTAAAAATCTTTCACAATTAGCACAGTAAGCGCACTGAAGACCTTCCTTTTACAGGTCACTTGTGGCATTAATTTTTTTCAGATATATGCACTAAATGGGTTTTACCAGAACATCAGGTTGAATAGTCCTTAGCTACAAATTGAAGAAAAATAAGAATTTCCCCAGAAAATCAGTTAAGAGGTTTTATCACACCATCAACGATATGTTGGGGGCAGAGGCGGGGCATCCCGTGCTTATGACTGTTATCACGTGATGTTAATTATCTCTTACTGTGCCAAGGGTTTTAGCTCTCTTCAAAATTTTACCAAAATGTGATCAAGGATTACTTTTCAAATGTCTCCACTTCACTGACCATCTATTATTTCACAAAATATTGTGTACATAACTTGTAGGAAATCTATTACCATTTCTTACGATAGCAAACAATATTACTTTGCCCAACTTTATGCATAAGAATTATTGAAAATTACATTTGAGTGTCTTTTTTGTCCATTATTTGTTGGTTTCTCATATGTTTACTATTGTTTAATGCTGAAATAAGGTAATATCTTTTTAAAAATCTGCAATTTTCTCTGAAAATATTGATGGTAGCATATAATTATATTCATATATTTAGAATGCTTGATTTATGTTAAAAATTTTGATATGCATTGACCACCATATACCTTTCCTGTGGTCGAGTAATTGGTGAATGAAAATGACTTTCTGTCAAATATATGTGCCATCGGCACTGAAAGAGTTAATAAATTACCCTTTCTGTAAATGAGTAACGAGTGGCAGATGGCTAGAATTATCGCCCGTTTCCTCGCTCTGGCAATTATTACCAGAAAGAAACAGAAACTAAAGAACAGACCGAGAAAACACTGACATGGCTAACATATAGCAATTCTTCATTACAAATTGCAGAGAACATTTTGCTGTAAAGTATTATATTTCCAGATATCAGATCGGCATTTTCCAGTTATAGGACCTAAGAAAGACACTGAAAGCCAAGCTAAGCAGCAATTTGATCCTGCAATATCTTTTAATCGAATTTTCTTGTCTGTTTAAAGACTCATTTGCTTGATGTCTTGATGCTCATAATGCCATTATATCAAATCTAGCACCATACTCAAGCATTAAGGCAGAAACTTGGTATGTATCACACATGTTGTATATATGATAAAATTTTTATTTGCATTAAATTTTATTTTATTTATCATCACTGTATAACTTTTTATAACTTTTATATATGTTCATCTATTAATGTAGATATCTAATCTAATTTACCGTCAACATTTTGTCTCTTCTCCTGAAATTAAAATAGCTTCATGAATTATGAAGCTTGATAATGAAGCTTTTTTTTCATTTATAGATTTAAAACATCTTGAAGTTCTTTTTTTTTTCTTTTTTCAGATTTTTCAGACGGGCTGCATCTGAGCATCTGATGGATGTATGTCGACATGCCACAATCACAGTGAATTTCAGTTTGCTTGCTTGCCATACATGTACATGTATATAGGTTTGGATTTGGAAATTGAACGATCAAGACGGAAATATAGAATATAAAAGCACAGTTCTAGAAGGGTGCATGTGTCCGACTTTCCAGCATACTATTTTGGAACTACCACCCTGCAAAAACATTGAAGTACACTGAAGGAAGGACTGGACCTCTGGATCATTTCTTGATTTCAGCAGATAAGAAAAGCTTTTGTCATAGTGTGCATTGTAAACTATTCACATTGACATTTATTTCTACCATTTCTGGTGCAATTTTGCAAATCTGCTCATGAGATTGTACAAACTCTCACCATCAAACATGAATATGCTACCCAAACTTTGTTCGTTTAAATTCATCTTGGCTTTGCTTTCAATTTCTATATTGCCCCACTGCAACTCTTTGTCATTAGTGGAGGGGGAAAGAGCAGACCTTGATTTTCAATACCCATGTTTCAGTTCAAAAATCACATTAAAATTGGGGAACAGAAACCCATTTTACAGTTCAGCCAAACCTGACACAAGCTCACTTCCTCAGAGATACCAAGTTGAACTTCGGAATGATACTGAAAGAGAGATTTGTCTCATCACCCTTACAATAAATCCTGTAGATAGAAATGATCAAGGTACATTCATCCTGACTATCTACAACGATGGTGAGATAATAAACGAATATACCCAAAGAAAATGGTTGCAGGTTCATTACCCTCCTGGTAAGGCATCATGCAAATTGAAAGATGACAAAGACAAAGAAGGCGACTGGGTCTCCATGGTATGCAGAGCTCCCATTGGAAGCCTGCAAGGACAGATAAAATGCTATCAACGTGGCATGAGATCACCCCCTGTCACTCAACCTGTCAAAACTGAAACTATTTTGGAACAGGAGTTTTGGATCATCAAGCATTCATATCCTACGTTTTGCTGCACTTCAGTTTTGCAGGATCTGTCAGATAGGTGTGAATGTAAGGACTTTTTATGGGATCCCTCAAACCAAACACAACCAAATGCCACTGCAGACCCTTGTCCTCACTCATTGTTTGGACATAACCCTTCTCCCTATCAAACTGTAGAGGATTCAACAATTCAGTCTTTTACCTCAAATCCTGTAATAATTTTACTTGTAAGAACACAAACTGAACAGAAGACTCACTCAAACAATGAATTTCTCCAAACCATGTTGAATATTTCCAAACCAGTGTTTATAAGTGTATTTGTGTTCATTGTGCTAGGTGGTGTAATTGCATACATGTACCGTAGACACTAGATCACCAATTGAAAACGTTAGAAAAATGGAATGAATGTGACTGCATCTCTATTATCAATGTTTAAACTCAATTACTACACAAAATAGATCTTTCAGTGAAATAATTTTCTGTTGAAAAAATATCACTTGATAACCTTATCATATCTATATTTTTTGCTCTCTTTATCATGTACTTGTATTCTTATTTTATTTCTTCCATAATTCATTTCTAGGATTTTGTGTCTTCTTCTAGAAAATCAATGAAAAATAAGTAACAATAAAAATACAGTAGTAAAAGTACATATAAGGTTTTTGTTAATATTTGAAATTGAACTCAACAGCACTTTAATTAAATACGCATGACAAATACAAGAGCACTCATGCTTTCTGCATATATACAGAGCCAGATGCATAAAGGTAATGTACATGTACATGACACCAGCTGCTGGAAAGTCAACACAAAGTCAGCTACATGTATCAATATTAGCTTTTTAGGCCACTCCAATAACATGCCCATGCTACTATCTTCTAAGGGGTAGTTTCACCAACATCTGCAGGCTTAGTCAACAATTATCAGTATAAAATTAGAACACAAAGTTGATAAAGGAATCATCAGGTAGCCAATAAAGACCAAAAGTGGGTTATTAAACAAAGCTTTTGTAATGCACAGCATACATCCTTTTGTTTATTTGTTTATCATTTAGTCAATTTGCATGTGTGGCACACCTGCTATTGTGATAATTTGCACCCATGGCAAATGAATGGTTAATTGTACCAATCACCTAAATAAATATTTTGGCCCGTATTCTGATAACAGGGGGGGGGGTTTAACTTAACCTCAGTCTAAGACCCCGTTTACAGTGCAGGGCCCGGCCCTAATTGCGGTACTCGGCCCCTCAAATTTGTGCGTTTACAGTGCGGGTCTCGGGCCGGCCTAAATTATAACCATTCAATATTTTGTTGTAGTGGCGCTCCGCATGTAAACAAATGTTTATTTTAGTGGGCGCGCGAGCGGGTAAACGTAACATGTAACGTAACGTGTGGCACAGGTTATTTGTACCGATATTTTTTTTAGCTCGCATGCATACGACGAACGATCGAGAAGACAAGAAGATGGATGAGGAAGGTCGTATTCGTAGAATTCAAAGGTATAATCGTGACAGGAGGATGAGGAGAGAGCAATATGAGGAGAATCGTCGCAGGAGGAATGGTCTGCTCTTTCGAATGAAACAGCACAAGAGATGAACGATGATAATTGAATTAAAAACACTTGTATCTAGACTTTTATTTACACAGACAAACTTTTGAAATCTCAGCAGAAAGACAACAAAGCAGGGCGTACAATGCATGCAACGCTCAAAGCAACCGCGGGATCATGACATCATATACAATGATCTCATGATCACTGCAATCCCGGGATCGCATTTGGTACCGCATTTGGCCTTTTGAGCGTTTACAGTGAAGTTTAGGCCGGCCTCGGCCCGGGCTTACTCTCACTGTAAACAGGGTCTAAGTGTGGTAATAAGCCTGGTTTAAGTCGCCATATTTAAACCAGGGTTTAAATTTGGTATTCCGATAGAGAGGTTTAGTCTAACCTCAGTCTGAGTGTGGTAATAACTCTCTCAATATTTAGACTCGCGCAGGGGGAGTTTAAGTCGGGTTTAACTCTGTCGCGTAGCCAAAATGTCAACGTTAGAGCCTGTAGGCCTACCGTACATACCGTATGTAGGCAGTTTAGTGATACGAAATTCTTGCAGACCTGGCACGTAAACGTCGCTCCTGAAATGACCAACGCCTAAATTCTAACTTTTTTTACTGCTGTTAATTACGGAGAGAAAAAAAACCCCGGTAGATCCTAGATGATCCCTTTTTTTGGTAGCAAAACTAGATTTCACTGTTAGACTTTAGAGTTGTTGTTTGTTTTTTAACATATTTTAGAACTAACAGTAGATCTAGACTAAAGACACAAGTTTTTACAAGTTCGTAGTAGGTCTACTCGTTGATCTAGGGCCTAGGCCTACTCAATCTCAACTAATATTCAAACAGAAAGTTGGATCTCGGGCGTAATTAGATTCTAACTTGTTAAGTTAGACGTTACTACATGTAACTCTAGTCTAAATTAAACCTGCTATCAGAATACCGGCCAATAACTGTAACTTTATTTGTCTTAGATTTAATCTTTAGGATCTAACTTGTTACTTTAGAATTAGATCTCAAACTTACTACTTTCTAAGTCTATTCGTAGACTTAGCCTTATGTTTAGGCCAGTGCAGGTCTAACTTAATCTAACAAATCCATTTCCCACCTTACCGGGTCCGGAATGTTTAACTTTTGTTATATGTTAATTGTTACTGTACTCTGTAGACTATGGGTAGATCTAACTAACTTGTTAAATCTAATTTTCTAATTTAAAAGAAAACAAATAATGTTATGAAAGTCCTCCAAATTAACAGACGAAGTTTTCTACCAAACAGTAAATTAGGCCTAACTTTACTAATAACTTAGTTGAGAACTTGCCGAGATGTCACATCAAACATAGATTTAACTTAACTTTAGGACGGTTTTTCTTAACGAAGTGAATACAAACATTCAACTTCTCCTGACCTTAACGTTAGCAGGCTTGGCATAAAAAGGGCCTACTGTTCTACTCACCAATGTTTTAGGCATTATCCGTTATAAATTCTCCATATTCAGATATGTAGAGACGTAAAAGTTAGGATGTCATGTCTGTGATCATCGATCAATATGCAAATTCAATAAGCACCGGAAATGTGCTTATTTGCGATGCGCGCTTTAAGCAATATACACATACGATAAACATACAGCGTGTACAGCCACAATGTATAAAATCACAAGTACATGTATGAAGAAAAAAAACCATGGTATAGGGTAAGGAGCACGTGCTATAAAGTGCATATTAATACATGCAGCTGCCTGTTATGTTGACTTTATAGCAACAGGTGTCATTCCTATCAGGTACCTATATCTGGCTCCGTAAACATATAGAAAGCATGAGTGCTCCTTACCCTCTACCATGGTTTTTTTTTCCTCATACATGTACTTGTGAACCATTAACCAAAAGAACTTGAGGTAAAGTTTGTTAAAGTAGATTTTATACATTGTGGCTGTACACAAAGGCCGGTATTCTGATAGCAAGTTTAATTTAACCCCAGACTAAAGTTAACCCTAGGTTAACTAAACTACAGTCTTTAACCTCACCTTCAGTCTAAGTGTAGTTTAAATCTATTTGGTATTCTGATAGCCAGGTTTAGCATATCCGGCTGAGGATGAGATGCAGATTGGCCATGCCCTTGTATTCCCACATATAAGAGAGAGCAAAGCCCACAATGCTTTGTTGTCTGAGCTATAGTATAAAAGTACATTCCGAGTCAAGGCTAGTAGTATTTTAGCACTGATGCCACATGTACATGTACATCTACAACACCTCGATTAAGACTTATCAAATGTTGGGCTTTATTTTCTTGAAGAACTGCACTGATCTACAAAGACATGTGTCCATACTTCTAGCATAGGCCCTACATGTAAGAAAAATTTGGCATGATGATTCTGCAAAGACAGCAGTACATTAGAGGAAAGATTGAACTCCTTAATCTACGAAAATACTGATCACTTCACAAGGAAATGTTGATGGATACATTGTAGTTCAGCATACATGCGATTACCTGGATTTGTTTTTTTAATGATTTGTCAAAAAGGAGTTCTTCACCTGGAATGATTGTGCAAGAGTTTGCTATACAACTCTTCTCCCTTCCAATTAACTTCTGTTGCAGAACCTTTCCCATGTCTTTACTAACTCCTACCATCTAGCATAGACATGCTACCAGAACTTTGTATAAAATCTAATTTAAATTCATTGAAGTTATGCATCTTGAGCTTTCCTTCAATTTCAATCTTACTTAGTCTGTTATTGAACCAGTGCGGATCTACATCATTGACAGTAAGAGAAGGTGAAAGAGCAGAAGTTGATTTTCAATACCCTTGTTTCAGTTCAAAGGTGACATTAAGATTTGGAAACAGAAACCCATTTTACAGTTCAACAAATCCAGACACAATCTCACTTCCTCTGAGATATCAAGTTGAACTTCTGAATGACAGTGAAAGAGATATTTGTCTAATCTACCTTACAATAAATCCTGTGGAGAGAGATGATCAAGGTACATTCATCCTCACTACCTACAAGGATGGTGAGATATTACTTGAATATACTCCAAGAAAATGGTTGCAGGTTCATTATCCTCCCGGGAAGCCAGTATACAAACTGAGTGAAGAAGATAGTGTAGGGGACTGGGTCCCTCTACACTGTACAGCTCCCATTGGGAGTCTACAAGGACAGATAAAATGTTATCAACGAGGTATGAGATTGCCCCCTGTTGCTGAACTTGTCAAAACTGAAAAGACTTTGGGACAGAAGTTTTGGATAGTCAAGCATTCATTTCCTACATTTTGCTGCACTTCCATTTTGCAGAACTTTCAGATAGGTGTGAATGTAAGGAGTTTGTGTGGGATCCCACGAACCAAACGCATCCAAACAACACTGTAGACCTCTGTTCTTACTCACTGTTTGGACATAACCCTTCTCCCTATCAAACTGTAGAGGATTCCACAATTCAGTCTTTTGCCTCAAATCCTGTAATTACTTCACTTGTGAAAACACAAACTGAACAGAAGACTGAGGCAAACAATGAATTTCCCCAAACCATCTTGAATATTATCAAACTAGTGTCTATAATTGTATTTGTGTTCATTGTGCTAGGTGTTGTAATTGCATATAAACGACACACGAGTAGAAGCTAGATCACCAATTGAAAAGTCTAGAAAAAAAAAGAAAGAATGTGACTGCATATCTCTAATATTAAAGTTTAAACTCAGTTACTACACAAAACATATCTTTTGATAAAATAATTTTCAGTATATTCTCAGATGGTATCCCATTCAGAGCCATCCAATATAATATAATTACTATTAATATTATCATCATTACAATTACAGCTATTATTATCATTATCAGTATCAAAATTACAGTTATTGTAATTATCATTATCAAATTTTATTATTATAATTATTATCAACATCATTCTTACTATTATTATCATCATTACAATTATAATGATCATCATCATTATCAATGTTATTGCTGTTGTTGTTTTTTTTATTATTGCCAATGTCGAAATTATTAATTGAACTAATTTATTTTTGATACTTACATCAGTGAAAAAAAGTAGTTTTAATGTGAAATCATCATGAATTACAAATTTAAATTAAAACAAAAAAAAAGACGTAATATTTGGCTACTTTTATCATTCTTTTAGAATTTCATTTTCAATTTAATCTACAATAGAATTCCAAAGGTAATAAGGAAGGGGAATGGGGGATCAAATCATTTTAAAGAGTATTTCTGGTAACCAGGGGGGTGTTTCATAAAGCTGTTCGTAAGTTACGCACGACTTTACGCACGACTGGTGATCAGTTCTTGTGCTAAATGATTGAGAATCTGATAGCATAGCACCCAAGAACATGTTCCAGTCGTTTGTAAAGTCATTCGTAACTTTACGAACAGCTTTATGAAACACCCCCCAGGTTGGTCAAACTTTGACATAATACCATATTGGATTCGTGCTTTTGGTATTGCTCTGCGCCGATTTCTGTTACTTCGTATTTTTATTTCATTCGTATTTTCACTATTAGTCTACGATTACCTTGCTCAACTTTTGATTTTGTTTTGATGGCTTCCTTACTGTCTTTTGACAAGTTTAGTGTGAAGATTTTCTTTGAGAAAGAGGAGATTCTACCATAGAATACAACAAGCAGAGACTTGTTATCTATCATCCACTCCGTTTCGAGAGTGCCTGAATGGGAGGGAAAGTTCTTTTGAATATACTTTTTTCTCGGGATTTTATAGGGTTCATAACAAAAGAAATAAGAGATTTAAAAGTTAGTTACCATATTCTCCAAACGTATTTTGTGGTACTTCGCTTTCGTCAATATTGGCTTCATTTTCTGGTACCACGCCATCGACCTCGGGCGCAAGTTTCGCTTCTGTGGCCGGGGTGCTATCGACTGTCTATCGCAGGGACTTTAATAGCAGCCAGTCGCTGCTCAAGCTCCGTTGCTGCAGCAGACAGTGGATGTGGATGCTCGGGTACCGGGTAGGCCCTGCTCCCCAGACAAAATGTTTTGAACAGATGTATGTAGACTTTTTAATGTTATCAACACCAAAGTCTTTCCTTCCGCATGCTTTCAACCAAATTTTGCATTTGTCCATCATTGTTTTCTGTTTGGGAAGGGGGATGAAAAACCCCTTGCATGTATGTGGACGTTGCCGTTGGTCATAGCGGGTGTCGCTGTTACACGTCCCGTAACATCAGTGCTTTCCCATTTTCTAATCTACGGAAATATTGATCACTTTACAAGGCAATGCTGATGGAAAGATCCGCATACATGCATGTGTGATTACATGGATTTGGTTTTATATTACTTGTCATAAAGGAGGTCTTCACCTTGTCATAAAGGTGTTTTCCCATTTTCCGACCTTTGTTTGAACCGTTAGTATGCTCAAAATATTAAATAGTATGTTGAAAAAGATATCCAAACTTTTATTTTGAAATTCCCTCCACCTAATCCATCAATAATCTGTTCAAACAATAATGCAACAAATGGTTCAATAGCGAACAAAGGGCAGTAGTTGCACAGTGAAACACAATGGTCACCGTTGTTTGTCCAACCCTCGTATTACGTAATCAGGTTTAAAGGTCTGTGCATACATTACAAAACTGGCCTATTATGTTGGAACCTTGCAATATATCTTTTTTGAATACCAGATTAATTTTTTAAAATGTTACCAATTTTTTTTAGCTCGAAAATTATAACACATATTATTAGTGTGCATTTGTAAATTGAAGTGCTTGATAAGTGTAATGTGTTCATCCTAATGCATGTTTAGTGTGACTGTGTATTACTATTGTGAACGATTAGTGTGCATGTGTAAATCATAGTGGTTAGTATGAATGTGTTACTAACATAACATGTACTGTATAATACATGATTAATGGCACTGTAAATCATATGCATGATTAGTGTGAATATGTAAATCATATGCATTAGTGTGAATATGTAAACCATATGCATGATTAGTATGAATATGTAAAATCACATGTATGATTAGTATGAATAATTATGTAAATCGTATGCATAATTAGTGTGTAAATCATATTCATGATTTGTTCATGTGTGCAAAAGGTCTATTACCACCTAAATTTCCTTTAATTGCAGTATCCATAATTACAAGACTCATAATGACTCCAATTATCATTTACCCTAAATTAGAATATTTTCAAAAATTCAATCATTTTTAAAGCCAGGAGTATGGAACAATATCCGAAACACTGTAATATGTAAAATATTCCTTCTTTGAAGAGTTTTAAAAAATATTTTAAATCCCATCTTGTGAGTATGTATGAGATCGATTGATTTGATTTGCTTTCTCTCTGTACATGCTTCTTTCTTTCTGTTTGTCTTTTCATGTATCCGGTTTACTTGCTTATGATTTATCTAAGGGGTCAATGTTTTATAAGGCTAAATGCTCGTTTTGTTGACCCCCATTCCCATAAAATGGCCCTTGTTTAATTTTTTATGTACATCATGTTATCATATTATTCATGTACATTTAGCTTATTTTATGTCACAATTTTTATCTCATGTATCATATTTGTATATTTTTATGGAGAATGAAATAAATGAATTGAATTGAATTGAATGATTAATATGACATGAATCAATGATAAGTATATGATTTATCATTCAAAATGTAGATTACACTTTATATACATATATGTACAGTCCATGTACAGTAGTAACAAGGTACATGTACATATAAGATTTTTGATATTTGAAATTGGACTCAACAGCCCTTATGCATGACAAATACAAAAGCACTCATGCTTTCTGCATGTTTATGAGCCAGATAAAGGTACTTGACAGGAATGACACCACCTGCTGTAAAGTCATACAAAGTCAGTTGTATCAACATTAACATGTAACTCTTCATGCCACTCCATTAACATTCACATGGCACAGTTTATTTCCTAAGGGGTAGTTTCACCAATATCTTTAGGTTTAGTCAACAATCATCAGAAAAAATTAGTACACAAAGCTGATTAAGGGATCATCCGGTAGCAAATAAAGATCGAAAGTGGGTTATCAAACAAAGCTTTTGTAATGCACAGTACACATGTACATGTACAGTTAACAACAAAATTATTCATACCCCTTGGAAAATTCTAGTTTTTTTGCATTTTTCCTAAAAATGAATGGTTAACTGAATTTAATTGCACATCACTTGAATACATTTAGTTATCATCTGCAAATGAATGCTGTTTCTGGTTTCACCTCATTTGCATAACAATAGAAAAGGTGAATTATCCAAACTGGGTGATGTTAAAAATTATTCATACCCCTGGTGATCTATTGACTTTGTCAATCAGTATGAATCCAGTCCTTGTGATTAATGCTTGTAACACTTTCTTCACACTGTCACAATGCTTCTGGAGGTCTCTACTGAGATATCAGGCCAATACCTGGTCTCCAATGGCCCAATCTCCTTGAGGATGTTGTCCACACATGCCATCACCTGGTCTTCAGGGGATTCGATGGATTTAAAGCAGATTTTGTGTTTGCAGGTGGCGTAGTTTTAGACGTCATGAGGATAGGACTATGATATTGATATTTTCGTTAATATTCCTTACATTTTAATGACAATTCTGTATCTAAGTTGAAACAAAGCACTCTTCCTGGAGAGACTTCCCTAGAGGCATTCACTGTTGCACTGTCAAGGGAAGGTATTTCCTGATACTTTTGTTCCATTATTATTAAGAATGTTTAGGGAGGCCATGGTAGTTGTCTAAAGTTGGATGGTGCCAATTTTATCAGTTTATTCAGTTACACTGATTGATACATTTTTGATATGGACACCTGCAAGTGGGTACTCTAGTGAAGCTTAAAATACTGATCTTTATGTTCCAGTGCACTGTCAAAGTGGTAGAATTTTGTGCACTGCAGCTGGTCACATGGAGGGCATATGGTATAAATTTGGTTTACATTCATTTTGATATCAAAGATTGTAGCTTTCATACCAAAGATACAAAGAATATACCATATGAAGATTGATATACAGTAACAGTCAATGTGGGATGTGTATGGTACTCAAAGGTTACATACTGTTATTCATGGTGACCTGACGTTAGAGTCATGCAATGACTTTAACATCACCAACATGGCCTTCCTGAGCACTCTGATTAAGAATGGGGCCAATGAATAAAGGTGAACCCTCCCACAGGCAGTGCAAAAGGGAAGGGCTCTTCAGGAATGGTGCTTTGCTTCATAAGTAGATACAGAATTTTCATTAAAATGCATGGAATAAATGACCGAAAATTTCAATATCATAGTCCTGTCATCATGAAGTCGATAACTGCATCACCTGTAGGATACGAAATCTAATGAACTCCCTGAAGGTCAGGTGAAGGCATGTGTGGACACATCCTCACGGAGATTGAGCCATTGGAGAACAGGTACTGGCCTGATATCCCAGCAGAGACCCCTCCGGAAGCCTTGTGACGGTGTATTAAAATAAAGTGAATTACAAGCATTAATCACAATGATTGGATTCATACTGATTGACAAAGTCAATAAATCACCAAGGGTATGAATAATTTTGAACATCGCCCAGTTTGGATAACTCACCTTTTCTATTGTTATGCAAATGAGGTGAAACCGGAAACGGCATTCATTTGCAGATGATAACTAAATGTATTCAAGTGATGTGCAAGTAACTTCATTTAACCATTCATTTTTAGGAAAAATGCAAAAAACTAGAATTTTCCAAGGGGTATGAATAATTTTGTTGTTAACTGTACATGTATATCCTATTGTTATTTGTTTCCTATCATTGTATCAATTTGCAAGTGTAGCACACATGCTATAGTGCAAATTTGCAGTCATGGCAAATGGATGGTTAGAGTGAATTAATCACCTTTCGAGTATGAAGATAATTAAGGATAACACAAAAACCATGGTACAGGGTATGGAGGACACATGCTTTCTGCATATTTACAGAGCAAGATAAAGGTACTTGATAGGAATGACACATGCCGATGTAAAGTCAACATAAAATCAGCTGCATGTATTAATATGAACTTCATAGCAAAGTTTATATGGCTATGTAGAATGTAGTATATTGGGTGAGGTAAACAAAGCCCACAATGCTTTGCTGGAGCTACAATGTCAGTGCAGTTGTCTGAGCTATAGTATAAAAAGGACATTCAGAGTCGAGCCCATCAGTAATTTAGCACTGATGCCACATGTGCATCTACAACACCTAAGTTAAGACTATCAATCTCCGGACTATATTTTCTTGAAGCACTGCATTGATCTACAAAAACATGCGTCGATATTTGCTGCATACATGTACGAAAAACTGGGCATGACGATTCTCCAAGACAGCAGTGCATTAGAGGAAAGATTGAACTGCTAATTCTATGGAAATCTTGATCAATTTACAAGGAAATGCTGATGGATAGTTCAGCATAAATGCATGTGTGATTCCTGAATTTGGCTTTTATTACTTGTCAAAAAGGAATTCTTCACCTGGAAAACACTGTAATATTGTGCAAGAGTCTCCCATACGACACTTCTTAATAGTATATTTCTCTTCAATTAACATCCGTTTCCCTTTTTAGAGGATCTTTCCCACATCTGTACTAAGCTTTACCATCTATCATGGATATGCTACCAGAACTTCATTTGGAAGCTCATGTAAGTTCATGGAAGTTATGCATCTTGAGCTTTCCTTCAATTTCTATCATAATTACATGTCTCTTATCAACCCTGTGCGGATCTACATCTTTGACAGTAATGGAAGGCGCAAGAGCAGAAGTCGATTTTCAATACCAATGTTCAAGTTCAAAAGTTACATTAAGATTGAGAAACAGAAACCCATTTTACAGTTCAGCTAATCCTGACACAAGCTCACTTCCTCAGAGATACCAAGTTGAACTTTGGAATGATACTGAAAGAGATATTTGTATCATCTACCTCACAATAAAACCTGTGGAAAGAAATGATCAAGGAACATTCATCCTCACTATCTACAAGAATGGTGAGATATTAGATGAACATACTCAAAGAAAATGGTTGCAGGTTCATTATCCTCCGGGTAAGCCAGTATGCAAATTGAGTAAAGAAGACAGAGTAAAGGACTGGGTTTCTGTGCACTGTACAGCTCCCATTGGCAGTTTACAGGGACAAATAGAATGCTATCAACGTGGTATTAGAACACCTCCTGTAGCTGCAGCTGTTCAAACTTACAAGTTTGTAAAACAGAGTTTTTGGGCAATTGAACATTCCTACCCAATATTTTGTTGTACATCTACAATACATCAACATACAGAGAAGTGCAAGTGTCAAGACTTTGTTTGGGATCCATCCAGTCAAACAAAAGCAAACACTACCATAGACCCTTGTCCTCCCACATCGTCGCAAGGTACCCCATTACCCGAGCAACCTACTGATGACTACACAAAAACTGCTCTTGTCTCTGACCCAATAATTACAACTACGATAGAACAAGTTAAATCAAATTCAAATTTCAATAGTCTACATATAATACTCCTGACCATTGTGTGTATTGTAACTCCACTGCTTTTCATTGTTTAAAGCTATTATTCATAGCTTTTCAAAAAATAATCTAAGAAGAGAAATCTCAATACAAGATCAACAAGATAATACGGCTCATCCCAATGAAGTGCACACTGTAGTGTAAACTTTGGAAATCGATTATTTTTTTTCTAACTTTTTTCAGTGAAATGCACAGCCTCATTGGCATAATTCATTTGCCTTCATAAAAATTGGATACCGGTAATGGTTGAGATGCACTTGTATTCTGTGTCCATGTTTTATGTCTGTACATGTACAGTGTGACCTTATTTTGTGCGTGTACATGTACATGTATACCGGTAATGCATTTAATTACGTTCATTCTAAATTGCAAATGTCATGTTCCAACTGACCGTTGTGCTCCAGCGTTTAAGCATTTTCAAAGCCAGAGTGCAAAATTGGGTTAACCATCTCTCACCACCACCTTAGAAATGGGATGGAGGGTAAATGGTTCCAAAACTACATGCGATATATACACTTAAGTACATGTATATCACTGTCCAAGCATTTATTTATGATAAAATGATCGGTGGATCTATCTGCCAAATGTTGTGTTTGTCAACACTGAGGGGCCAAGATGAGATTACAAATCAAACCCCCTACCCTTTTCCCTTGTCTGCGTAAATCTGGAAGCTTAAGCAAATTAAATAGCATGTCTGCAAAAATGCTAATAAACAGTATTTACTGTATTCAAGTCCTAATAAAAAAGTATTTATTTCAGTGCCAATGAAATGTATTTATTCAAGTGCTAACAAAAAGTATTTATTCAAGTGCAAGGAAAATGTATATTTGAAGTGCTAATAAAATATATTTATTCTGTGAAATTTAAATTTGTTAATATACTATTAATACATGGTTGGGAGTGCGTTGGTGCGATCTGGCAACACAAAGGTTTTTATCGTGGTGTACTATACGCACGAGGCGCAAGCCGAGTATGTTTGACACCACGAAAAAAAACCTGCGTGTTGCAGATCGCACTAATGCACGAACTCACAACCATATATTAATAGTTTTTTTAAAACGGGTCGGCAATATGATTATGAAGTCTATAAAAGTGTATATCAATGTCCAAGCATTTATTTATGATAAAATGATCGGTGGATCTATCTGCCAAATGTTGTGTTTGTCAACACTGAGGGGCCAAGATGAGATTACAAATCAAACCCCCTACCCTGTTTCCCTTGGATGAGATAATTTCAAATTCGAAACAGCCTCGTCCCTTCCAGATTAAAAACATTTCCTGTTTGATTGAAATAGGCAAAGGCATGAACATTGAGCATTTTGAAAAATGAAAATGGCACTTTACACACACTCAATGTTATTAATTTCATTCACTCCCCCCCCCCCGATTATCTCCCATATGTCTTGAAGACTATTTTTCTTCCTAAGGGAATCTATAATCTACAGGCTTACCTTCTCAGTAGATTCCCTCATATTTCATACCAAATTTATGAGTCAAACCTCAATTCAAATATGATGGATTATTAATTTGTATCTCTGTATGCTTTTTGCTATTTTTGTATTACTTTCATGACTTGACTGCCATATATAATGTTTGTTTCCTATAATAGTGAAAGAATGCACCTTTTCACCGTTTTCACTTTTTTCACTGTTAATGATTTATTTAATATGATTGTGAAATATGAAGAAAAAAAATTAACTGAAACTGAACCTGTAACTGAAAATGAATTAGAGTGGTAGTGATTCATTGCAATATATATGCAGAATGGCCTTGTATGTTACTTGTCGTAAAAAATATAAAGACAGACAAGTCATTTGTTAATGTCTGCGTAAATCTGGAAGCTTAAGCAAATTAAATAGCATATCTGCAAAAAAGCTAATTAAAAAGTATTTACTGTATTCAAGTGCTAATAAAAAAGTATTTAAGTGCCAATGAAATGTATTTATTCAAGTGCTAACAAAAAGTATTTATTCAAGTACAAGCAAATGTATATATTTCTGTGCATTTTCAATTTGTTAATACAATTACATGTATATATATATTGTACCTTTCACTAACATAATACTACAACCCCTTGACAACTATCTCACAGATACCTAACCTCAACCCACCTCCTCCCTTCTTCCCTGACACACTTTCCTAGAATCAGAATAATCATACCCAGGAATATTGTGTATAAATGTTTATATTTATTACAAGTATTCAAAAGAGACATCTCTAGCAAACTAAAATTTTATCATTATCATTTTGCTGTACATGTACATTGTACATCATACATGTATATGTAGACTTTGCCTGTTTTATCACATATACGATATCTGAATTGATGGACATGCATTCATTTGAAACGGAAACCATAAGGGCAATTCCACGGTTACACATGTTACATTATTTTTTTAAAAGTAACATTGAGTAACCAAACATTTGCAGGGTTGGTCGAAAGTGTGTTTCTTCTTCTGAAGTTTTGATACTAGGTAACTCTAATACATGTACATGTATGTGTGCATTGTTGTAACTAAAACTCATTTACCCAACACATGTAGTAAGAGAACAGGAGCTTAAAATGTAACTCAAACCCTCTCCAAATGTAACGTGTGTAACCATGGAATTTCCCATAAGGGCTTAAATGCCATCTAATCCCAAATCAGATACATGTATTTTGCAAAATGAACTAGATGATTATAACTGTGTCTCTAATATAGAATATTCTGGTAATTTTCAAGAGCCTTATACCACAACATGCAAATTGTGTAAAATTATGACCACTGAATAAAAAAATAATATGAAGTATGAAAAAAGGGTGAAAATTAAGTTTAATCATGTGACATGAAATGGGCATGTTTTTATAGTAATATGTCATGTCTGTGTCAATGGGACCCAAGATTTTATAATAATAATAATAATGATTAATAATAATAATAAAAAAAAAAAAAATTATATATGCATCGTAGCCAAAGGGCTGCATTGTAAAATAATTTTAGAAAAGTATTTACATGATTAAAACACATGTACATGTACAGTATTAATAGTTCTATAATGATATAAAGATATATTAATAGATTATTTATACAATATTATATAACTGAAATTTCTAATAACAATACCTCTTCATACTTGGCTGCCATCGTGTAAAGCTACATGTATGTTCTGGACTTGTGTGAATAAAGTATTTTGTCAATACCAGGTACCTTGTAAGTGTCACTTATTTACATCTAGTTGCCTTCAAATAGTTAATAAACTAAGTGATTGACTGACTGAGTGATCAATAAAATCCATGTTGCACAATGGATTTTTGAGAAGATCCAATGAACCCCCCCCCCCCCATAAAAAAAAAAAAAAATGTGAAAGATATATTGAAAACTGTAATTTGCTTTCATACAACACCATAAATTATATTTATACATCACATTCATGTGGGAATGGTGAATACATCATGTTTACAGCATCAAATGGTTAAAAAAGGAGCAAATCCTGATTTCAATTAACGCTCAATTGCACCCTCTTTTTAAACAGCCCATTACTGAAATTCAAGATTTTTGGGGACAAAATGTGTAATAACTCAAAAAGTGAAAGTCCTTTTGAAATGAAATTTGGCATGTGTCAAGACATAATTGTATACAATAATCCCATTGGAGCTTTTTTGGATACCTCACTCTGGAGTAAAACTATGAAGAAAAATCAATGAAAATTATAGATTTATCTGTTTTTTATGAAAATCAAGATTTATCAACTTTCTGATGAACAAAAATTAAAAAGCTCCAACAGCATTAATAATGACACAGACTGCATTTGATATAAAACTAGATGAGTTCTTGACTGCGCGCAGTCAAAATTTATGCCTCCGCCCTTGCCAAATCAAGAATTTATCGCACATTTACGTTGATTTGTTTTAAATTTTGATTGAACCAGAATAAAACGCCTCTAAGAACATGTTAATTGACCTCTTTGACATTTTACCTCACACCTTGTAACCCAAAAGTCTGACCACTTTATCTCCTCCTAGTCATGTATACAACATATTTGAGATATGGTGATAACAGAGGTAAAAAAAATAGTAGAGATATGGTGATAACAAAGGTAAAAAAAACATTTATTTCACATACACCTGTATATTGACCTCTATGACCTGTCACTTTTGACCTATGTGAACAAAAATCTAATCAGTTCGTCTCACTATGGTGATGCATACTTTTGCCAATGGTTCTTGAGATATCATGTGAAGGCTAAAACCTGCAATTTCAGAATTGACCTGTGACCTGTGACCTACATACCCCAAGATCAAATCAGATCGTCTTCCTATGGTGATACATACTAGCACCAAGTTTGAAGTTCATAACTCAAATGGTTCGAGTTATCGCTAGAACGAGTCTAACACCTGAAATTTTAGAAATTGGCCTCTGTGACATTGACCTTTGACCTACGTACCCCAAAATCTAATCAGATCGTCTTCCTATGGTGATATATACTAGCACCAAGTTTGAAGTTCATACCCCATGTGGTTCTTGAGTTATCGCTAGAACAAGAAAGCGGGACGGACGGACGGAGAACCCAAAAACATAATGCCTCCGGCACCACCTTCGGTGGGCGGAGGCATAAAAACAATTTAAATTAAGGACACTGCACACCTTACGATCGGTCTGCGGTCCGATTTCAGAAGAAAATGTAATATTTAAAAACAAACAAAAAAATTTTGATTGAGGGTCTGAATAGTCATACAGATAGTAAAATCGATAATACGGCCTATGCTGAGTTTTCTCGTCGGCTCCAAGTCGTAGTGACGTCACAAAAATTCCCTGTAGAAAGCTGGCAGCTCACCAAAACCCTATGTTTAGTATAATTACTTTTCAGAACCTGAATAGGGTAGATTTCATTTGTTAAAATACCAATATTTAATGGCACAGCGATTTATTTCACAAATCGGATCGCAGACCGATCGAAAGGTGTGCAGTGGCCTTTAGTCATTGTATTAACTCTTACTTTGCCAAGGGGTTTAGCTCTCTTCAAAAATTTTACCAAAATGTGATCAATGCTGACTATTCAAATGTCTGCACTTCATTAACCATCTATTATTTCACAAAATACTGTGTACAAAACTTACAGGAATTTTATTACCCTTTCTTATGATACTAAACATTATTACTTTACTCAACTTCATGCAGAAGAATTATTGAAAATTACAAATGAGTTTCTTTTTTGTAAATTATTTTTTGGTTTCTCATTTATGTACTATTGTTTAATGCTGAAATAAGGTAATATATTTTTTTTAAATCTGTAATTTTCTGAAAATTCCTATGTTAGCATATAAATCTAATGATCATACAAGTCATTTAGAATGCTTGATTTCTGCTGCTCAAAAGTTTGATATACATTGACCACCATATACCTTTCCTGTGGTCAAGCAATTGGTGAATGGAAATGACTAGTCTATCTGTCACATATATGTGACATCGGCACTGAAAGAGTTAAGAAGGAACTGCATTTTGAAATTAAAAAAGAGCATTTTACTTTGGGGGGGGGGGGGGGAAGTAGACACAAAACCAGCCCTAATTTGTATAATTAAGTGTAGACATCATTAAAAATGTTATCATCTTGCAGCAAATTTCATAAGCTTTCCAATGATGTATGATTTGTAGGGGTGTCAGACAACATGGACATAACAAAGATGCATTTACTCAGAACATGCGTTTCCACACAACAATACCCCATCTCCAAACTTAACCTTAATCCCATTTGGGGGGGGGGGGGGGCCAAAAGGGCCCCCCCCTGTAGGTTTCTTCGCCGTGCTTCTAGACCGTTTGGAATTTCACGTTCAAACTTCGTGACTTTTTTTCTCTCAAGTCTCACGCATATTTTGATATATAATTCACCCCGGCTGGACATGTAGAACTGATTTTAGAGGTCGATAATTGCTTGACCATCACAAAAAACAGCAATTTTTGTACAGGTTTCTATGTAATTCATATAATGGGTAATTTCACCAGGTTGGGACACGCGTGAAAATTTTGGATGAAAAAGCTTCCATCATTGAAAGTATCAGTAGAATCAATGCAGTTATCTTATGTAATATTAAGATTAGGGTAATCAATCATTTCATATGTTTCTCTCCATGTGTACACATGATTTATTTTAAAAATACCTTAAAAACCTATAAAACTGACGTAACATTGATACGGTGTCAATGTTACATCAGAATTTTGGCTTGTCAAGTTTCTCTTTGTTTTTCCTATAACTAACAACTTAAACTTAGCTTATCTGACTCAATATGAACACTATCTAGAACACCTGCTTTGATGATATCCAGAATCTTTGTACAAGAGAAATAGCAAATTTGTTACTATTGTGGTGTCATGTTACGTCATCTCTCATTTTATACTTTTCTCATCTTTCTGCTCTTTGTGTACCCCAGTTTCTGGAGAAATTACTTTTTTTTCTGTACAGATGTATCCTCAAGACAACACAAACAAAATGTTTCTAAATCATGCGAAACAAAATAAAAATATTTTCATCTACATCGTTTAGATTTTTCATGTCACACCACAAAGTGGAAAATGTTAAGTCAGAGATTGTTTTATTTTAGAAAATCCACATAAACCCCTGGAATTTAAAGTAGAACGTTAAAGATTTTAAATATTGGCTTAATACTTATTATTGCATAGATGGCATAAATTAAACAAGGTTATCCAAATTCAACGCTTGGAAACATTTGAAGTAATGATTATTATCAATTATAAAACGGTAAAATACAGCCCCCGATATAGCAGCTGAAGAGCTCCTCGAACGCTGCTGAGATATGTGACGACACACCCTGGACCAGTCCTGTCTAAGCAGACGATGTCCCATAACATCTTACACATTTTTCAGAGCCTATTTTGTCATCTCCTCTTCACTTATTTCTCTTCCTTCACTAGCGTCAGTCAGTCTTAATGTTAGTCTGTTGCCTCACTCTTAACTTCGTGTATGGTATTATTTTGATGAAAAATGCAGCGTTAAAAAATAAAGGAATCAGTCACTTGTAAACAAAATAAGACGCCATTGTATTTTCAGCTGCTTGCACCGGGGCATGTTCGGCGTTTCAAGAGGGAACGAATACCATCCTGCTATTATTCGGAGGGCTTTTCAATTTGAAAGTGGGGTTTATTTCATTGATCATTGACCCTTCTCCTATGTATTTACAATCAAACGGTTTTAGCTATCAGAATCAGTTTCACTTTCCCTTTATAATGGTGTGAAATAAGGTCATGTTTAAATACACCAAACTCTTTATAATTTGATAAATAATTGCATTGCAATTACGTTCATTCATTATAGGACGTCGTCTGCTTAAGCAGGATCGATCCCGAGTGTGACGACATCAAAACATCGCTATATTTCTGGCGAATCCTCGGATATTCCAGATGCTGAGAAGAGCTTTTATTTGTGTTGTTTTAATAATCACCAGATACGCAGTTGACATAAAACTTATAAGATTGCCATCTGTAAGCTTCCCAGTTTCTAGTGATACATTAATTGCCATATTTGTGATTTTCTTTGAATATCTACTTTAAACATATTAATTATGTAGAAGAGAGAGGATTCTACCTGAAAACCACTTAAGTTTGATGGATAATCCTGTGACTGGACCACAAATTACATACTAATCAGCATGTGTGTGCTGACGTAACATTGACACTGTGTCAGTGTTACGTCAGCATTCAAATTTTGTTTGAAACAAGTTTTCCACCATATTATGATATCAATTATGAAGGATAAAGGTTTCATCTGTTGTCGAAGCATGTATTGTAAATATTTATACTTAATATGTCCCTAACTGTTGGTTACATTCCAGAAAAACAAAGGAAATGTGTTTTTCATGACGTAACACTGACACCGCGTCAATGTTACGTCAGAGGCGACACTTTTAATCATATCTTTGTGATAGCTTAACTTTCCTGACTGAAAACAACTTAAAATATTTAAATACTCAGATATGAATATTTTATGAAATAAAAACAAGAAAACCTGTTGATAATTTTGTGTCCCAACCTGATGAAATGACCCATATGCAATGTCATGTAAACTCCAGATCTGTTATAATTGATATGATGAATTTGGATTATTTCTTTGTTATTAGTTTATTTCATATTCTTCAGAGATAAATTCTAAGGAATAAAAACAATAAAAACAATAAAAAACACATAGAATAAAAACAATGAAATACAAAAGATACATGTATCAGGAACTATCCGGGAATACTTATATGCTAAATTATGCAAATTAGTAATATTTTTATCACCATAAAAAACATGGATGGGATGAATTACATCATTTGAAAGTAGTTTTACAAAAAACCTGTCTGTGCCAATTTTCAAGTCAATCGGTCTATTCCGTTGCCGAGATCTGAGGGGGGGGGGGGGGCAAAAATGCCTCAAGTCCTCCAAATAACCCAATGGGATTAGGGTTAATAAAATCCCCCAGTTGCATTTCCATGATTTATTAAAGGCTCCAAGATCGTTGGAGAACGCCACAACTGGGCGCCACAACTGGGTGTTGTGGCATGCACCTGTAATCCAGCTAACAATGGAAGTTATAAACTGATTCAGCTGACCCAGGTTCGAGACTGAGTCAAGTCTTTCGGATGGTGACGTTAAAGGTCTGTCCCCAGACGTAAATTATCATATCTGTAAAAATCCAATTACACACACACACACAGAGAGAGTCTTGTATTGCCTTATTTCCGAGGACAAGTATTGTTCCTCTATTGTTCCTCCGTCCTCGGACAGTCGACGGAATAAGGCACAAATTCATTGTTCGACGTCCGAGGACTATTGTCCGGCTTCCGAGGACCATTGTTCTCATGATTTTTTGTTTGTTCTCTATCCGAAAATGTTCTCGTACATACGGCTAAACACGCCCACCCTCACACACACACACACACACACACATTCTGTTACCAGAAATATTTGTTGCTCTGTTGTTAACTGCAAGTACAGTTCCGCCCGCGGGCAACGTCACGCCCGAAACAAAGAATGGACGAGACCTGCCCGCGCTTAGACGAAAATCGGACGCGTCCGGTACCCTCAAAGTCAGTCGTGCGTGAATGCGGAAATACTCGTACATTTGAGGGTACTTGGACTAAAAAATAACGCTACCTCAGGAAGAAAGATTGCGTGGCTTCGTCCGAAAAAATACAGAGTATTTCTCTTTGTAATAAAAAGGGTTTTATTTAATTTCCCGACAACCATTTAGATATATATATGAGGACAATATTAGGAAATAATTTAAGTTGGCGAAGGTGTCGGGAAGTTCATTTCCGCATCCAAATTTTGGTCCCGACCAAAAATATGGACGCGGAAATTTTGCCCTCTCCGAAAGTGCGGAAACGCTGGGAAATGTTTAGACGTTAGAAGACAGTGAATAGAATCTTTCGAGATTATGAGGATAGGTTGCTGAATAAACGCGGATCTACTTATTTTACATTCTGCGTCCTGTCTGCGCCCTATTCTTCATATTTAATAGATAATAAACTGACGTACGCTGAGTTATTGTTTTAGTACCTTTTTTTATATGTTGCCTAGCAAAAGGACATCGCAATTTGAGATCGGGATATCCTTTATTTTCTTTAAAATATAACTAGTTGCGCCCGTTTGAAGTCTTAACATTTTGCTTGGAGTTTGGTTTACTTGAAATTATCTAGATTATGAGGAATCATGAATAAAATATAACATTTCTAAAATAGTGAAATGTGCGCCAAGTTTGACAAAAATAATTGTCAGTGGTTTCTTTTTTTTCTAGGATGAACACCAGATAAAAGTTTATCGAAAGTTTATCCGAATCAGCAAGATTATTGTAAATACGTCTTTTTTTTTTTAAGTGAATTTACTAAATCATGATATATTTTTAAGTGTGTGGTGATATATTACAGTGATGTATTTACTTTTTAAAGAAACAAACATGTACAAGAAAGAAAATACAAGAATGAATGTTTTAATGCTGTCATAAAATATTGAAGAACGTAAACTTTGATCACCACAGTGCTTCATGTTTAATCGTTACGATCGTCGTACATTTTTTTCTGTTATACAGGGGGCATATCTCACTCAAGCCCATTACTAAATTTTATTTGGGTGGTGTCCTGACTGTCCTTCATATGTCATAATGCATTGGGTTCGTTACTCCTACGGTTCGTAATTCCGAAAATTCAATAGACTACCTAAATTTTCGGAATTACTAACCCTATTTTTTAAAAAGACTTTATGCCTTTCTTTTTTTTTTTTGTTGAATTATGCCGTAGTCATGGTAGTATTAGGGCGTCGCCTTCCGGCAAGGGGGCTGCTACTGCCATTCACTGCCGTACTGGACTTCTTACAGGAAGCAACGAGGGCTCTGATTATCAATATTTTAATATACGAAACCCCGTTTTTTCAGGCGGGTGGCCAGGGAGGGGCGGTGGGGGCGGCCTCCCCCTTAAACGTCAACTTAAAAAAAGTGAGAACTCCTTGGAACTCCCTCCCCGCATCCACCACTTTTACATACGGTGGAAAGCAGTCCCGGCGACGAACTAACTATTTTCCGTCTAAAAGGGTGCTACGAGCCGTTATATTTATCTCCAATTTGCTATAAAACGTCAGAGCTTCGCGCGGGAGCCCCTCCCGGCACGGTTCGTGTGATTACAACCGCTCCTCCCATAAAATTAAATCCAGACTAAGCGGTTGCATTTTTCCTGTCTGAGCTTAATAATGTACATGATCTGATAGGCTTGATATTATTTTTATTTTCTGTTTTGTTTCGTGCTTGGAACAAAACTTGCCATACAAACTTGTCCATTCGTCTCGTAATGTACATTAGATCACATTCAGAGGTGACGAGAAACAAAATGCATAAATTACTTGCCATGTTCTTCTCGCTCCGCGAAGCCACCGCCCTTTTATGGTGAAACCGACATTTTGCGCGTTATTGTAAACATGTAAATCATTCTGGTCAAGTGAATGGTGTCGTGTCCTCTTTTCGCCAACGCGCCTTATTCTTTCCACATCTACCGCACAAATACCGAATAAAATTGTCATGTCTTATTACTCCTAATTATCCTGACTCAAACAGAATATAAAATAAAAACATTGAGTCATTTTGATTTGTCACTGGTGAAAATCATATTTCGCCAGTGATAAATGGCCGATAATATAGCTTGCATGTAGTCACCGGGAAGCAAAGGGACATTTTAAAAATCAATATGAAGTAGCAGAATGGAACTCGAATTTCTAGAGTGGGGGAGGGGTGGCTGAAAAAAAATGGAGTAAGGGAGAGGGAGTAGAAAGAGAAGGGTGAGCAGAGAGTGAGAGTAGTGAGAAGCGGGGAGAGGAGGAAAGTGGATGAGATTTTTAAAAACGAAGAAGAGGGATTCAGGGAGGACGAGGGAGCAAATTAAGACCGAGACAGAACAGATTACGAGTATATAAGAAGCAGTGAGGAAGAGAGAAGATTGGGAGGGTGGGGAGCGATAGGGAAAAAACAGAACAGAGAGAGAGTGACCAGCGACCGAGAGAGAGAGAAAATAACTTGCGCTCCTCAAAGACACCGCCGCTTGATAGTGAAACTAATTTTGCGCACATTTGTCAATCATTCTGGTTGAGTGCTGGTATTGTGATCTGATTTCTTCAGCGTGCCTTTTATATATACTCATCTCGACAAAAAACACCACCCCCCCCCCCCCCCCCCCAAAAAAAAGGGAGAAGGGAGAAGGAAGAAGAGAGCGACAGAGAGAGGGGAGGGAGAAGAAGCCAAAAACCGAGACAGAAGCAGTGAGAAAGAAAGAGAAGATTGGGAGAGTGGGGGAGGGAAGGGAGAAAAGTGATATATGGGGGGAGGGGGGGGGGGGGTGAAAAAAAACATGTCTACGAGCCGCTACCTTTTAATCAAAATTTGCTATTAAAAGCGTCAGAGCCCCTCCCGCCATGAAATTGGCTAAGCGGCATTTGGAGTAACCAAAGAAACAATTAAAGAGCTGTAATGATGTACATGACTTTGTATCTGATAGGCTTATTATTTGTATTTTTTGTTTTGTTTCGTGCTTGAACAAAACTTGCCATATAAACATTTCCAAATCAAACTCCCCCCCCCCCCCACCCTCTCGAAAGTGGTTTTGAAAATAAAGATTTTGTATGTATGTTCATCCGTCTCGTAATGTACACTATTCAGAGGTGACGAGAAACAAAATGCATAAATTACTTGTACTTGCTTTTCGCTTCGCAAAGCCACCGCCCTTTGGTGGTGAAACCGACATTTTGCGCGCTATTGTAAACATGTCAATCATTCTGGTCGTGTGAATGGTATGTGACCTCTTTTCGTCAGCATGCCTTTTTCCTTCCACATCTACAGCGCACGAATAAAAAGTGTAATGTCTCATTACTTCGAACACACGATTATCAGTTTCTCTCTCTCCTAAATCATGCACTTGTATGATAATCTCGGCTGAGTTCACTTTCTCTCTGCTAAAGAAAAACAGTCTGTGTTTCCGCTCTATTTACTGCAGTTTTTTTTTAATCGTAACTGCCTCTTGTAAAATTAACGCCCTGACAATTCTTTCTTTCCTTCTAAATCACGTACATGTATCATAATGCCGAAAGTTCTTAATTCTGTTTTGAAATTTGTATATACTCTTTTCTTTTTACTGGATTAAAAGCGATGGGAACAAAAAAGGCTAATGTGGATATTATTTTACCCTGCTCTAATTATTTTTAAAATGTGTATCTACGGGTTTCTAAAAGCTAAATTTCTTTTCTTTTCCCCATGTCTGCATGTTACGGAGGTATAGAATCCGCCCCTTTCAAAGAACAAGAATTAATGGAGCACCTCCTCAGGCCCCTGCACGAGACGATTATTGATTTTTTCTTCTCTCTCTCTCTCTCCCCCTATGTCCTTCTAAATCACGCGTTTGTTTTATAATCTCGTTATAAATAAAGCTAACTTTCTTTTCTTTTCGGCTGTAATAATCGTTACATAATTGAAATGTATCATCCTAATGTTAAATCAGCGGGACGAAGATAAACTGCGTTTATATATAGCTCGAATGTCAACGCTTCACTCCGCTCTAGTTTACCCGAGGTTAAAATAAAAAAATCATGCACTTGTTTCATAATCTCGAAAAAGATCATTTTCTTTCTGGTCAAAATGTTGACTTCCTTTTCTTTTCGGTTGTTAAAAGAGTTACAGAATTGGACTCTTATCATCATCATGCTAAACAGCGGGATGAAGATAAACTGCGTCCCAGCTCGCAAGCCATCGTTTCTCTCTGATCTATTTAACTGGAGCTTTAAAAAACAATTCCCTCTCTCCAAAATCACACACCTATATCATAATTTCGAACGCTCTTCATAATTCTGTTTTGAAAGCTTACATTTACTTTTTGTGAGGGCATTTGAAGAGCAATCCTTTTCAGGGGACATATATCTAGTATGATAATCTTCCAAACGAACGTAGTAAGAGTAAGAAAGTTCAGAAATTATTTTTTTAACCCTTTCCCAGAACTCCAGCTCCCTTTACACAATAGACGTGTGTCACCTTTTCATGGCATGGTCATTAATCTATCAATGGGTTCCGATTTCTAAGAACTTCCTGTCATAAATTGGAAGGCAGGAGTTTGACACAAGGAGGGGAGTGTCGATACTGAAAAGAAAAGATCGTTTTTGTTGTAAATAATGATCAATAATCCATCAATTGACCTCCCGCTTTCTAAGAACCTTCTGTCTTTTTGAGGCGCGGGGGAGGTCGTACATAGTAATAATTTGTAATTTCTAGCGCCTTTCACTAAAATGCATTCCCTATTCAACTCTACATGTATATATTCTCCTTTGATCAATAAAAAAAAAAAAAAAAAAAAAAAAATACTGCACTGTAAAGTTCGACGTCATGACTGCTTTTAACTTATTTAAGCGCAAATTACTATCGGGCAATACTGCATTGTATGTTACAGGGGTGGCGTGGGGGGGGGGGGGGGGTCCCACCCGCCACCCCTCCTGCGAGAAGCGCAAAAGCTCTGACGTTTAATAGCAAATTCGAGATAAATACGGTTCGACGCCGGGACTGATTTTCAACTGACTTGTGTTTAGACGCTATATGATGCATGCACTGCGAAGCGCGAAAACTTCGACGTTTTATCAGAAAAAGTACTCCGGGGCAATACTGTATTGTGTGTAACAGGGGTGGTTGCGTGGAGGTGGTGGTTTCTTTCCTCCAACACCACCCCCCCCCCCGCGAAAACTTTATTTTTTGGCCTTGGCGACCACCCCCATCGCACCCACTGGCTGCGCGAGTGCATGCTGATGATCTAAAACAACAGAGATGTCGCTCGTCTTTATCATAGTATTAGTTCCATAGTAAAATTGAAATGACAAGAAGTTTTCTCTTACTTTTATCTCCAATGTTTCTTAAGCAAAATAGCGCATAGTCGCGGCTTGAAATGACGGCATGAATTTTATAGTAGGTCTAATAGTATTTCAGAAAATTCGTTTCATAACTCATCAGGCGTGTAATTCCGAAATACAAATTTTCCATAGCGAGGGGGTTCACAATTCCAAATAAGTGACATATTTTTGTGAAGATTCGTTATTCAGAAGGTTCTTTACGTATATTTCGAAAACGATGTAGGCTCCATGTAGGATTCGTAATTACGAAAATATAATATAGCCCTAGAACCGGGTGTCTCCTGTATAAAGCCTATGAGAGTTAAATAATTCAGTAGTCAACGGGTTAAGAACCTTCAGAAATATAAACATTTTTCTCATTCCCGGAATTATGAACCCCACTTCATTTTCGGAATTATGAACCCAAATCTAGAAAATTGGTTCGGCGCATAAATTACAAAGAATCTACTGACCAAATGAAACAACAAATAAAACAACAAATAAAACTAAAAAATAAAATAGAACTAAGACGCAAAATATATTTATCGAATCGAAAATTGATTTGGCGCGTAACTAATGGATAATATTCAACCCAAATAAAACATGAAATGAATGAAGTATACAACGCAAAATGTTTATATCGGATAGAAAATTGGTTCGGCGCATAAATTACAGAGAATCTACTGACGAAATGAAACAACAAATAAATTAGAACTAAGACGCAAAATATATTTATCGAATCGAAAATTGATTTGGGGCGTAACTAATGGATAATATTCAACCCAAATAAAACATCAAATGGATAAAGTATACAACGTAAAATGTTTATCGATTAGAAAATTGGTTCGGCGCATAAATTACAAAGAATCTACTGACCAAATGAAACAACAAATAAATCAGAACTATAAGACGCAAAATATATTTATCGAATCGGAAATTGATTTGGCGCGTAACTAATGAATAATATTCAACCAAAATAAAACATGAAATGAATGAAGTATACAACGCAAAATGTTTATATCGGATAGAAAATTGGTTCGGCGCATAAATTACAGAGAATCTACTGACCAAATGAAACAACAAATAAATTAGAACTAAGACGCAAAATATATTTATCGAATCGAAAATTGCGTTTGGCGCGTAACTAATGGATAATATTCAACCCAAATAAAACATCAAATGGATAAAGTATACAACGCAAAATGTTTATATCGATTAGAAAATTGGTTCCGCGCATAAATTACAAAGAATCTACTGACCAAATGAAACAACAAATAAATTAGAACAAAGACGCAAAATGTATTTTATCGAATCGAAAATTGATTTGGCCCGTAACTAATGGATAATATTCAACCCAAATAAAACATGAAATGAATGAAGTATACAACGCAAAATGTTTATATCGGATAGAAAATTGGTTCGGCGCATAAATTACAGAGAATCTACTGACCAAATGAAACAGCAAATAAATTAGAACTAAGACGCAACATATATTTATCGAATCGGAAATTGATTTGGCGCGTAACTATAATGGATAATATTCAACCCAAATAAAACATGAAAGGGATGAAGTATACAACGCAAAATGTTTTATCGAATAGAAAATTGGTTCGGCGCATAAATTACAGCGAATCTACTTACCAAATGAATTAGATCTATAAGACGGAAAATACAATATGTGGGCAGCGGAATTTTCTTTAAATTTTCACTACAAAATTAGAAGCTCGAAAGTTGTTTTTTTGTGTGTCAAAGACATCGGAGCAATGAGACAAATGAGAAAATAAAGATGAAACACAAATCATAAGGATGTTTTGGTAACATCGGCAACACCTTGTCTTTAACGTCTTGAAAGAGAAGGGACATTGCAGAATTATAAAATGGAATATAAAGAGAAAACAAATATGAAACATAAATCAAAAAGATGTCGGACCCGTGCCGTTCTCGCGGCTCATCTCAAACATCACGCTTGCACACAAACCCTCGTCCGGCCGTACTAGGGCATTTAGACTAGTCCGTTTACCCTAGTACGCCCGAACGCGTTTAGACGAAGTGCTGCCCGCAATGAGGACGCGTATATTTAGACGGACGCGTGACGTTGCCCGCGGGCGGGACTGTAGGTTTAATAATGAAAACCTACCTCACTCTCAATCAGCTTTTATCATTTTGTACTCACCACTCCATTTTGTTGACGATTTTCAGCTCTGCATGAAGTCTTTTGTCTGGTTTGTTTATTGCTAGGACAGGCAGCCAATGCAAAGGGATTCGTTTCATAAATCATGGAAATGCAAGCATCACTTTACACCAACAGAGCTTTGTCATCCCTGGCTCATTTTTTGCGCTCGAGGTGTCACATGAAAGGGCAGAAAACGAACTTTCTAGAAATGTGATTATCTCTTTGAAATTCAGATATTCAAAGATGGTAAGATATTACTTGAATATACTTCAAGAAAATGGTTACAGATTCATTATCCTCCCGGTAAGCCAGTAAGCAAACTGAGTGAAGAAGATATTGTAGGGAACAGGGTCTCTTTACACTCTACACCTTCCATTAGAAGTATACAAGGACAAATAAAATGTTATCAACGAGGAATGAGATTGCCCCGTCGCTCAATTTGTTAAAACTAAAAAGAGTTTGGAGCAGAAATTTTGGGTAATCAAGCACTCATATCCTACATTTTGCTGCACTTTCACCCTGAGGGAAACTACAGACAGGTGTGAATGTAACGACTTTGTATGGGATCCCACAAACCAAACACAACCAAACATCACTGCAGACCCTTGTCCTTCATTGTTTGGAAATGACCCTTTACCCCATCAAACTGTAGAGGATTCAACAATTCAGTCTTTTACCTCAAATCCTGTAATAATTTTACTTGTAAGAACACAAACTGAACAGAAGACTCACTCAAACAATGAATTTCTCCAAACCATGTTGAATATTTCCAAACCAGTGTTTATAAGTGTATTTGTGTTCATTGTGCTAGGTGGTGTAATTGCATACATGTACCGTAGACACTAGATCACCAATTGAAAACGTTAGAAAAATGGAATGAATGTGACTGCATCTCTATTATCAATGTTTAAACTCAATTACTACACAAAATAGATCTTTCAGTGAAATAATTTTCTGTTGAAAAAATATCACTTGATAACCTTATCATATCTATATTTTTTGCTCTCTTTATCATGTACTTGTATTCTTATTTTATTTCCTCCATAATTCATTCCTAGGATTTTGTGTCTTTTTGTGTAAAAATAAAAATTAAAAAACTAGTAACAGTACATATAAGATATTTGATAATACAGTCAACCTCGCCTAAGTCGATCTTGACGGGACTGAGTGAAATGCGTTGACTTAGACGATTTTCGACTTATGCGGAAGTCTTACGTGTTGTCCCCGGCCTAGTAACATACATCTACATGTATATCGGGAACGCCGCGTGGTGCAGCTGGTTGCTTCACATTTTTGTGATTACACTACTGCAGTTCTTATCCCATGCATGCCATGGTTTTGTTGTGCAGACGTCCAGGAAATGAGAACATCAGAGGCCTGAGCCTATATGCATTTTTTTCACATCAGCCGATGCTGATACCGATATCAAATATAAAGAAAATAAAACAAAATGCGTTCAAACTACATTTTCTTTTAGAAAGAGGAGGTATGTTTTCTTATCATCGTCATCAAAATTTGTACTTTCTGACAGCCTATCAGTTTCGGGTCGTCGTGAGTGATATGAAAAAAAAAAGGGGTTCCTTAAGTCTTTTTACTTTAACAACAATATAATCATAATTCAGATGCATGCTCTTTGATCATATCTTAGATGTTTGAGAATCAGTGTTCATGATAACGGACTGAAAAAGTATTGCGATGTGTCTCTGTTAAAGTACAATTTCTATAGCTCCTCATCACGACGAAGCATATCATTCTCTAACGACGCTGATAAAAATATTGTCACCAGATGCATGAGTTAACTCGGTAATTTTGCTATTTACCCTGCTCTCCAATCTTGTTCTTTAATAAAGATATTCCCTGAAATTTCGATTCACAATTTTTGCCAAGGAGAAGAAGGCATTCTACGATGCTCCAGAATGAGTAAAAAAAAATCTGTTATCAATGACGATGATGTCTCAATTTTGTAATGGCAATGAATGATGTTCGTTAGCTGTCAACATTTAAACAAATTAATTTAAAAAAATAAAACAAATGTTGATATATAAATGGCTTTTTAAACGTTTCAAATATTGTACAAAATGTATTTGATTTCAGATAACATGTAGGCCCTATTCTGATTCCAAAATATATTTCATTTCCACAGGAGGCCTCTCTTCATACTCGACGCCGCATGAATGATGTCATTCTAGCTAGCTAAGGACAATGTTGCCTCTATTATTCCGGGCCTAAGTTAGTAACACCAAGCAGCCAATAACGTCACAAACATGAGGAATCGCCCCCATCTAACCCGTTTACGCGGCACGTGACTTAAATGATATTCAGTTACTATGCAAAGTTAAACCAAATTTACCAATATTGGACCAATCATAGCGCAGTATTTTTACCGCGATTGACCAGCACATGCGCAGAATATACGCTAGTTTTCACGCCAAATGTTTACTCATTCAGTTGCAGTGCGAAGCTTGCATGAACTTGCCGATAATAATCACAGCGCTTTTATATAGATGGGATTTACCTACACGCGTCCTTTTGGCATGCGCACATGCGAAGAACGTTTGCTTGTGTGAGTTTGCTTATGAGATAATTTGCCGAAAGAAGTTTGTGTCAGCGATGGAAACCCTTCCCAATTCAGCCTGTACATTGCGGCCAATAATCTGACCCGGCTGGCACACAGGTGTGCTGTAATGACTGGATTTTCAACCTGCAATTTCATACATGTACATTATTACAGTGTATAAGTGAAGTCTCATTTTGAGATAGAGAGTGGTTGTAAATCTATTGTATCAAGCCACATTCGATTGAAAAGGTTGAAGGGAGAACGACAACGAGGGGAGCGTACCTCTTATTTGTTATTTTGTTATTTGTTATTTTTGTTTTATTATGCTCATGTTATCCATTGTTTCAATAAAAACATAATAAAAAAAAAAGGACGAGGGGATATATGGTAAGGGGGAGAGAAAGAGCGCAGGGATAAGAACGGAATAGCATGCGCCAGCAAGTCTGGAGTCGATTTAAACAAAATCGATCAGTGTTTGTGATGATTTGACAGTGATTGGTTAGACATGTGACTTATACAGAGAATTATCGCATGTAAGTATTTGAGGATAAATTAGGACTTTTTATTTTCATCGACTTAACCGACTATTCAACACATGCGACGTCGACTTAAGCAAGGTTGACTGTATTTGAAATTGAACTCAACAGATACAAGAGCACTCAATGACAGGCTTTATTCATATTTACAGAGCCAGATAAAGGTAATGTACATGTACATTACACCAGCTGCTGTAAAGTCAACACAAAGTAAGCTACATGTATCAATATAAGCTTAACTTTTTAAGCCACTCCAATAACATGCCCATGCTACAATCCTAAGGGGTAGTTTCACCAACATCTTCAGGTTTAGTCAACATATTATCAGTATAAAATTAGAACACAAATTTGATTAAGGGATCATCCAGTAGCCAATGAAGACTAACAGTGGGCTATTAAACAAAGCTTTTGTAATGCTCAGCATACATTCTTTTGTTTCTTTGTTTATCATTGTGTCAATTTGCACCTGTGGCACACCTGCTATTGTGCAAATTTGCACCCATGGCGAAAGAAAGGTAAAAGTGTACCATTCACCTAAATAAATATTTTGTGTACAGCCAGAATGTATAAAATCAACTACAGTTCCGCCCGCGGGCAACGTCACGCCCGAAACAAAGAATGGACGAGACCTGCCCGCGCTTAGACGAAAATCGGACACGTCCGGTACCCTCAAAGTCAGTCGTGCGTGAATGCGGAAATACTCGTACATTTGAGGGTACTTGGACTAAAAAATAACGCTACCTCAGGAAGAAAGATTGCGTGGCTTCGTCCGAAAAAATACAGAGTATTTCTCTTTGTAATAAAAAGGGTTTTATTTAATTTCCCTACAACCATTTAGATATATATGAGGACAATATTAGGAAATAATTTAAGTTGTCGAAGGTGTCGGGAAGTTCATTTCCGCATCCAAATTTTGGTCCCGACCAAAAATATGGACGCGGAAATTTTGCCCTCTCCGAAAGTGCGGAAACGCCGGGAAATGTTTAGAAGACAGTGAATAGAATCTTTCGAGATTATGCGGATAGGTTGCTGAATAAACGCGGATCTACTTATTTTACATTCTGCGTCCTGTCTGCGCCCTATTCTTCATATTTAATAGATAATAAACTGACGTACGCTGAGTTATTGTTTTAGTACCTTTTTTTATATGTTGCCTAGCAAAACGACATCGCAATTTGAGATCGGGATATCCTTTATTTTCTTTAAAATATAACTAGTTGCGCCCGTTTGAAGTCTTAACATTTTGCTTGGAGTTTGGTTTACTTGAAATTATCTAGATTATGAGGAATCATGAATAAAATATAACATTTCTAAAATAGTGAAATGTGCGCCAAGTTTGACAAAAATAATTGTCAGTGGTTTCTTTTTTTCTAGGATGAACACCAGATAAAAGATAAATACGTCTTTTTTTTTTAAAGTGAATTTACTAAATCATGATATATTTTTAAGTGTGTGGTGATATATTACAGTGATGTATTTACTTTTTAAAGAAACAAACATGTACAAGAAAGAAAATACAAGAATGAATGTTTTAATGCTGTCATAAAATATTGAAGAACGTAAACTTTGATCACCACAGTGCTTCATGTTTAATCGTTACGATCGTCGTACATTTTTTTCTGTTATACAGGGGGCATATCTCACTCAAGCCCATTACTAAATTTTATTTGGGTGGTGTCCTGACTGTCCTTCATATGTCATAATGCATAGGGTTCGTTACTCCTACGGTTCGTAATTCCGAAAATTCAATAGACTACCTAAATTTTCGGAATTACTAACCCTATTTTTTAAAAAGACTTTATGCCTTTCTTTTTTTTTTGTTGTTGAATTATGCCGTAGTCATGGTAGTATTAGGGCGTCGCCTTCCGGCAAGGGGGCTGCTACTGCCATTCACTGCCGTACTGGACTTCTTACAGGAAGCAACGAGGGCTCTGATTATCAATATTTTAATATACGAAACCCCGTTTTTTCAGGCGGGTGGCCAGGGAGGGGCGGTGGGGGCGGCCTCCCCCTTAAACGTCAACTTAAAAAAAGTGAGAACTCCTTGGAACTCCCCTCCCCGCATCCACCACTTTTACATACGGTGGAAAGCAGTCCCGGCGACGAACTAACTATTTTCCGTCTAAAAGGGTGCTACGAGCCGTTATATTTATCTCCAATTTGCTATAAAACGTCAGAGCTTCGCGCGGGAGCCCCTCCCGGCACGGTTCGTGCGCTTACAACCGCTCCTCCCATAAAATTAAATCCAGACTAAGCGGTTGCATTTTTCCTGTCTGAGCTTAATAATGTACATGATCTGATTGGCTTGATATTATTTTTATTTTCTGTTTTGTTTCGTGCTTGGAACAAAACTTGCCATACAAACTTGTCCATCCGTCTCGTAATGTACATTAGATCACATTCAGAGGTGACGAGAAACAAAATGCATAAATTACTTGCCATGTTCTTCTCCTCCGCGAAGCCACCGCCCTTTTATGGTGAAACCGACATTTTGCGCGTTATTGTAAACATGTAAATCATTCTGGTCAAGTGAATGGTGTCGTGTCCTATTTTCGCCAACGCGCCTTATTCTTTCCACATCTACCGCACAAATACCGAATAAAATTGTCATGTCTTATTACTCCTAATTATCCTGACTCAAACAGAATATAAAATAAAAACATTGAGTCATTTTGATTTGTCACTGGTGAAAATCATATTTCGCCAGTGATAAATGGCCGATAATATAGCTTGCATGTAGTCACCGGGAAGCAAAGGGACATTTTAAAAATCAGTATGAAGTAGCAGATTGGAACTCGAATTTCTAGAGTGGGGGAGGGGTGGCTGAAAAAATATGGAGTAGAAAGAGAAGGGTGAGCAGAGAGTGAGAGTAGTGAGAAGCGGGGAGAGGAGGAAAGTGGATGAGATTTTTAAAAACGAAGAAGAGGGGATTCAGGGAGGACGAGGGAGCAAAGACCGAGACAGAACAGATTACGAGTATATAAGAAGCAGTGAGAAAGAGAGAAGATTGGGAGGGTGGGGAGCGATAGGGAAAAAACAGAACAGAGAGAGAGAGTGACCAGCGACCGAGAGAGAGAAAATAACTTGCGCTCCTCAAAGACACCGCCGCTTGATAGTGAAACTAATTTTGCGCACATTTGTCAATCATTCTGGTTGAGTGCTGGTATTGTGTTCTGATTTCTTCAGCGTGCCTTTTATATATACTCATCTCGACAAAAAACACCACCCCCCCCAAAAAAAAAGGGAGAAGGGAGAAGAAGGAAGAAGAGAGCGACAGAGAGAGGGGAGGGAGAAGAAGCCAAAAACCGAGACAGAAGCAGTGAGAAAGAAAGAGAAGATTGGGAGAGTGGGGGAGGGAAGGGAGAAAAGTGATATATGGGGGGAGGGATGGGGGGAGGGATGGGGGGAGGGATGGGGGGAGGGGGGGGGGGGGGGTGGTGGTGAAAAAAAACATGTCTACGAGCCGCTACCTTTTAATCAAATTTTGCTATTAAAAGCGTCAGAGCCCCTCCCACCATGAAATTGGCTAAGCGGCATTTGGAGTAACCAAAGAAACAATTAAAAAGCTGTAATGATGTACATGACTTTGTATATCTGATAGGCTTATTATTTGTATTTTTTTGTTTTGTTTCGTGCTTGAACAAAACTTGCCATATAAACATTTCCAAATCAAACTCCCCCCCCCCCACCCTCTCGAAAGTGGTTTTGAAAATAAAGATTTTGTATGTATGTTCATCCGTCTCGTAATGTACACTATTCAGAGGTGACGAGAAACAAAATGCATAAATTACTTGTACTTGCTTTTCGCTTCGCAAAGCCACCGCCCTTTGGTGGTGAAACCGACATTTTGCGCGCTATTGTAAACATGTCAATCATTCTGGTCGTGTGAATGGTATGTGACCTCAGCATGCCTTTTTCCTTCCACATCTACAGCGCACGAATAAAAAATGTAATGTCTTATTACTTCGAACACACGATTATCGAGTTTCTCTCTCTCCTAAATCATGCACTTGTATGATAATCTCGGCTGAGTTCACTTTCTCTCTGCTAAAGAAAAACAGTCTGTGTTTCCGCTCTATTAACTGCAGTTTTTTTTTTAAATCGTAACTGCCTCTTGTAAAATTAACGCCCTGACAATTCTTTCTTTCCTTCTAAATCACGTACATGTATCATAATGCCGAAAGTTCTTAATTCTGTTTTGAAATTTGTATATACTCTTTTCTTTTTACTGGATTAAAAGCGATGGGAACAAAAAAGGCTAATGTGGATATTATTTTACCTGCTCTAATTATTTTTAAAATGTGTATCTACGGGTTTCTAAAAGCTAAATTTCTTTTCTTTTCCCCATGTCTGCATGTTACGGAGGTATAGAATCCGCCCCTTTCAAAGAACAAGAATTAATGGAGCACCTCCTCAGGCCCCTGCACGAGACGATTATTGATTTTTTCTTCTCTCTCTCTCTCCCCCTATGTCCTTCTAAATCATGCGTTTGTTTTATAATCTCGTTATAAATAAAGCTAACTTTCTTTTCTTTTCGGCTGTAATAATCGTTACATAATTGAAATGTATCATCCTAATGTTAAAACAGCGGGACGAAGATAAACTGCGTTTATATATAGCTCGAATGTCAACGCTTCACTCCGCTCTAGTTTACCCGAGGTTAAAATAAAAAAATCATGCACTTGTTTCATAATCTCGAAAAAGATCATTTTCTTTCTGGTCAAAATGTTGACTTCCTTTTCTTTTCGGTTGTTAAAAGAGTTACAGAATTGGACTCTTATCATCATCATGCTAAACAGCGGGATGAAGATAAACTGCGTCCCAGCTCGCAAGCCATCGTTTCTCTCTGATCTATTTAACTGGAGCTTTAAAAAACAATTCCCTCTCTCCAAAATCACACACCTATATCATAATTTCGAACGCTCTTCATAATTCTGTTTTGAAAGCTTACATTTACTTTTTGTGAGGGCATTTGAAGAGCAATCCTTTTCAGGGGACATATATCTAGTATGATAATCTTCCAAACGAACGTAGTAAGAGTAAGAAAGTTCAGAAATTATTTTTTTAACCCTTTCCCAGAACTCCAGCTCCCCTTTACACAATAGACGTGTGTCACCTTTTCATGGCATGGTCATTAATCTATCAATGGGTTCCGATTTCTAAGAACTTCCTGTCATAAATTGGAAGGCAGGAGTTTGACACAAGGAGGGGAGTGTCGATACTGAAAAGAAAAGATCGTTTTTGTTGTAAATAATGATCAATAATCCATCAATGGACCTCCCGCTTTCTAAGAACCTTCTGTCTTTTTGAGGCGCGGGGGAGGTCGTACATAGTAATAATTTGTAATTTCTAGCGCCTTTCACTAAAATGCATTCCCTATGAAGGTTTTTTTTTTCTTTATTTTTTGTGAGGGGTGGGGGACTTTGACACTGCTTTATACAGTTTTATGATTATTGATCCTGAATTTAACATCTCATAAGAACCTAGAATAGAGTCTAAGATCAAGTGTACCGTGTTCCCTTGTGAAAAACAGGGGCGGGGTGCATAACTGCACTGTATATACTGTATTAAGTGTCAAATTTTCGCTTACTCGCATCACTCGCTCGCAAAATTTAGAAAATGGAAAAGTTAATATTCGGGTAAGCGACGTCAGCACCCCTAGAAAAATAGTGCCCGTATGCCTATGTGTATGAAATAACTTACTTCATGACGGTCGTCAACGTTTGTCTGTTATTAGTACACCAACGCCAAAGGAATTTTTTTTCATCCCCGATAAATAGCTTCTTTGTCGTTCGTCACTGTTATGTGTATTTCTACAATGTAACTGTAAGTTTCAATGTCACAATTTATAGTTCTTTAAACCTGATTGTACAATATACGTTACACAACTATAATTGTATATAATTCTCCTTTGATCAATAAAAAAAAAAAAAAAAAAAAAAAAAATACTGCACTGTATAGTTCGACGTCATGACTGCTTTTAACTTATTTAAGCGCAAATTACTATCGGGCAATACTGCATTGTATGTTACAGGGGTGGCGTGGGGGGGGGGGGGGTCCCACCCGCCACCCCTCCTGCGAGAAGCGCAAAAGCTCTGACGTTTAATACAAATTCGAGATAAATACGGTTCGACGCCGGGACTGATTTTCAACTGACTTAGACGCATTATGATGCATGCACTGCGAAGCGCGAAAACTTTGACGTTTTATCAGAAAAAGTACTCCGGGGCAATACTGTATTGTGTGTAACGGGTGGTTGCGTGGAGGTGGGGGGGGGGGGTGGTTTCTTTCCTCCAACACCACCCCCCCCCCCCCCACCCGCGAAAACTTGGCGACCACCCCCATCGCACCCACTGGCTGCGCGCCTGCATGCTGATGATCTAAAACAACAGAGATGTCGCTCGTCTTTATCATAGTATTAGTTCCATAGTAAAATTGAAATGACAAGAAGTTTTCTCTTACTTTTATCTCCAATGTTTCTTAAGCAAAATAGCGCATAGTCGCGGCTTGAAATGACGGCATGAATTTTATAGTAGGTCTAATAGTATTTCAGAAAATTCGTTTCATAACTCATCAGGCGTGTAATTCCGAAATACAAATTTTCCATAGCGAGGGGGTTCACAATTCCAAATAAGTGACATATTTTTGTGAAGATTCGTTATTCAGAAGGTTCTTTACGTATATTTCGAAAACGATGTAGGCTCCATGTAGGATTCGTAATTACGAAAATATAATATAGCCCTAGAACCGGGTGTCTCCTGTATAAAGCCTATGAGAGTTAAATAATTCAGTAGTCAACGGGTTAAGAACCTTCAGAAATATAAACATTTTTCTCATTCCCGGAATTATGAACCCCACTTCATTTTCGGAATTATGAACCCAAATCTAGAAAATTGGTTCGGCGCATAAATTACAAAGAATCTACTGACCAAATGAAACAACAAATAAAACAACAAATAAAACTAAAAAATAAAATAGAACTAAGACGCAAAATATATTTATCGAATCGAAAATTGATTTGGCGCGTAACTAATGGATAATATTCAACCCAAATAAAACATGAAATGAATGAAGTATACAACGCAAAATGTTTATATCGGATAGAAAATTGGTTCGGCGCATAAATTACAGAGAATCTACTGACCAAATGAAACAACAAATAAATTAGAACTATAAGACGCAAAATACATTTATCGAATCGGAAATTGATTTGGCGCGTAACTAATGAATAATATTCAACCCAAATAAATCATGAAATGAATGAAGTATACAACGCAAAATGTTTATATCGGATAGAAAATTGGTTCGGCGCATAAATTACAGAGAATCTACTGACGAAATGAAACAACAAATAAATTAGAACTAAGACGCAAAATATATTTATCGAATCGAAAATGGATTTGGGGCGTAACTAATGAATAATATTCAACCCAAATAAAACATCAAATGGATAAAGTATACAACGCAAAATGTTTATATCGGATAGAAAATTGGTTCGGCGCATAAATTACAGAGAATCTACTGACCAAATGAAACAACAAATAAATTAGAACTAAGACGCAAAATATATTTATCGAATCGAAAATTGATTTGGCGCGTAACTAATGAATAATATTCAACCCAAATAAAACATCAAATGGATAAAGTATACAACGTAAAATGTTTATATCGATTAGAAAATTGGTTCGGCGCATAAATTACAAAGAATCTACTGACCAAATGAAACAACAAATAAATCAGAACTATAAGACGCAAAATATATTTATCGAATCGAAAATTGATTTGGCGCGTAACTAATGGATAATATTCAACCCAAATAAAACATGAAATGAATGAAGTATACAACGCAAAATGTTTATATCGGATAGAAAATTGGTTCGGCGCATAAATTACAGAGAATCTACTGACCAAATGAAACAACAAATAAATTAGAACTATAAGACGCAAATATACATTTATCGAATCGGAAATTGATTTGGCGCGTAACTAATGAATAATATTCAACCAAAATAAAACATGAAATGAATGAAGTATACAACGCAAAATGTTTATATCGGATAGAAAATTGGTTCGGCGCATAAATTACAGAGAATCTACTGACCAAATGAAACAACAAATAAATTAGAACTAAGACGCAAAATATATTTATCGAATCGAAAATTGCGTTTGGCGCGTAACTAATGGATAATATTCAACCCAAATAAAACATCAAATGGATAAAGTATACAACGCAAAATGTTTATATCGATTAGAAAATTGGTTCGGCGCATAAATTACAAAGAATCTACTGACCAAATGAAACAACAAATAAATTAGAACTAAGACGCAAAATGTATTTTATCGAATCGAAAATTGATTTGGCGCGTAACTAATGGATAATATTCAACCCAAATAAAACATGAAATGAATGAAGTATACAAGCAAAATGTTTATATCGGATAGAAAATTGGTTCGGCGCATAAATTACAGAGAATCTACTGACCAAATGAAACAACAAATAAATTAGAACTAAGACGCAACATATATTTATCGAATCGGAAATTGATTTGGCGCGTAACTATAATGGATAATATTCAACCCAAATAAAACATGAAAGGGATGAAGTATACAACGCAAAATGTTTTATCGAATAGAAAATTGGTTCGGCGCATAAATTACAGCGAATCTACTGACCAAATGAATTAGATCTATAAGACGGAAAATACAATATGTGGGCAGCGGAATTTTCTGTAAATTTTCACTACAAAATTAGAAGCTCGAAAGTTGTTTTTTTGTGTGTCAAAGACATCGGAGCAATGAGACAAATGAGAAAATAAAGATGAAACACAAATCATAAGGATGTTTTGGTAACATCGGCAACACCTTGTCTTTAACGTCTTGAAAGAGAAGGGACATTGCAGAATTATAAAATGGAATATAAACAAGAGAAAACAAATATGAAACATAAATCAAAAAGATGTCGGACCCGTGCCGTTCTCGCGGCTCATCTCAAACATCACGCTTGCACACAAACCCTCGTCCGGCCGTACTAGGGCATTTAGACTAGTCCGTTTACCCTAGTACGCCCGAACGCGTTTAGACGAAGTGCTGCCCACAATGAGGACGCGTATATTTAGACGGACGCGTGACGTTGCCCGCGGGCGGGACTGTATAACAAACTTTACCTCAAGTTCTTTTGGTTAATGGTTCACGAGTACATGTATGAAGAAAATTAACCTTGGATAGCACAAAAAGCATGGTATAAGGTAAGGAGCACTCCTGCTTTCTACATGTTTACAGAGCCAGATAAAGGTACTTGACAGGAATGACACCTGCTGCTATAAAGTCAACATACATGTAAAGGCAGCTGCATGTATTATTAATATGAACTTTATAGCACATGCAAAGTTTATCGGGCTATGTAGTATATTGGATGAGATACAGATCAGTCATGTCCTTGTAATCCAACATATAAGAGAACAAAGCCAACAATGCTTTGTTGGAGCTACATGTACAATGTCAGTGCAGTTGTCTGAGCTACATGTATAGTATAAAAGGGACATTCAGCGTCAAGCCTAACGGTACTTTAGCATTGATGCCACATGTGCATCTACAAGATCCAAGTCAAGACTTATCACTGTATTGATCTACAGACAGGTGTCCATATTTCCAGCATACATGTAGGAAAAACTGGGCATGACAATTCTGGAAAGACAGCAGTACATTGGAGGAAAGATTGAACTCCTAAATCTCAGAAATCTTGATCAATTTACAAGGAAATGCTGATGGATAAATCAGCATACATGCATGTGTGATTCCTGGATTTGTTTTTTGTTATTACTTGTCAAAAGCGAGTTCTTCACCTGGAAAACACTGTACTGTAATATTGTGCAAGAGATTCCCATACAACACTTCTTAATAGCATTTCCTTCAATTAACATCTGTTTCCATTTTTAGAGGATCTTTCCCACATCTGTACTAAGCTTTACCATCTATCATGGATATGCTACCAGAACTTCATTTAGAAGCTCATGTAAGATCACGGAAATTATGCATCGTGAGCTTTCCTTCAATTTCTATCATCATTACATGTCTCTTATTGACCCAGTGTGGATCTACATCTTTGACAGTAATGGAAGGCACAAGAGCAGAAGTTGATTTTCAATACCAATGTTTAAGCTCAAAAGTGACATTAAGAGTTGGAAACAGAAACCCATTTTACAGTTCAGCCAAACCTGACACAAGCTCACTTCCTCAGAGATACCTAGTTGAACTTTTGAATGACACTGAAAGAGATATTTGTCTAATCTATCTTACAATATATCCCGTAGAGAGAGATGATCAAGGTACATTCATCCTTACTATCTACAAGGATGGTGAGATAATAAATGAATATACCCAAAGAAAATGGTTGCAGGTTCATTATCCTCCTGGTAAGCCATCATGCAAACTGAGTGAAGAAGACAGAGACGGGGACTGGGTCTCTCTGCACTGTACAGCTCCCAAAGGAAGTCTACAAGGACAAATTGAATGTTATCAACGAGGCATGAGAACTCCTCCTGTGGCTACGGCTGTTCAAACTTACAAGGTTGTAGAGCAAGCATTTTGGGTAATTAAGGAGTTATATCTTATATTCTGCTGTACTTTTTTGATACATAAACCTAAAGACATGTGCGAATGTGAAGACTTTGTAGTAGATCCTTCTAAGCAATTGCAATCAAATATTACTGTAGACCCTTGTCCCCCGACAGTGTCACAAGGTAGTCCATTCCCTAAGCATCCTACTGATGACTATGCAAATAATACTCTTGTCTCTGACCCAATAATAATACAGCCTCAAGCCAATACAAATTGCAAAAGTGGAATTCTCCTGGCCTTTGTGTGCCTTGGAAGTGTATTGCTTTTGATTGGTCTAATAGTAGTAGTTTATAAAAGAAAGAAAAGAAAGAAAAGAAAGAAAAGAAGGGTAAAGACTTCTTCAACAGAAACGGCTAATCCTGATGAAGAACTTACTGAGAATACGAAAATGTAGACATTTGTCAACAACTTTTAGAATGAACATGTACATGTATATGCTAGACATGTTTGAAAATAGCAAATGAACAGTGGTCGTATTTAACTGCAAGGGACAAGACACTTAACCCCTACCATGCCGTGCGCGGCAAATCCCGCCCAAAAATGTGAGTGTTGAACATTTTGTTTGGACTCAGAATAGCTTGAAAATTCTTCTTCATACAGAAACCTGTGTCTTCAATATTATGTTTATTCCTATGCAATCAATCTTTGCCCAGTATGCTAAAGAAAAAAATCATTGAAAGTTAATATTGAACTCTTGAAGTTAATTTTTGAAAGTTACTCAAAAATCTTCTAGCATGGAAGAGGTTAAAGATAAGTGTGATGTTGATAATATTTTTAAATGTGTAAATGCATTTATGCAGGTATATGACATGCTCATTCTCAAATGCAAATGTCTCAAGTTTGTAATTGAACTTTGTGCTTGAATATCCAAATGTACAAAAACAAAGTGCAACTTTGGGTTGTCACTATTTTTCACTATTTTTTTTACATTTGGCTTGATTAAGCTTCACATTAGCAGTAATCACTTCATGATACCAATTCATCATGATTATTAAATGTTTTCTTGAAATGAAGCTTAACTGCAAGTACTCAAAGATTGGCTTGAATATAAATGTATATAAAGAATGGCCTTGACCCGCACATGTACATGTAGATACATAAAGCTGATTATATTGTTTGTACCCAAATAAAATTCCCATTGACTATAATCTTGACGACTAACACGCGCAGTATACATGTGACTAACCCCCTCCCACTCACACTCTTCTCTCCCAACATCCTAGGAGTTGGTACATGAAGTACAAGAGCTTATAATCCAAGAACCATTTTAAAGGGAAATTAACCTCAGCGTATGAATTAGCTTATTTTGAATGGTGTAGTATATGCCTCTTATTTGATACATGCAATTTCATGTAAAAACACAGGATATAGATATAAATCACTATTTTCCAGCCAAGTTATCGTCTGCTAGCAATAATAAGGGGGCTGCCATTACTTTATGTGTACACGAACATATTTTTCATCCCAAGTAAAATTTCCTTCATCGTTAACTTGTAATTGATTTTTAGAGGACAAATATATATTAGATAAAGTCACATATTCTGAAATGTAAGTTTAGTTTTATATATTTTTTAAAAGGTCTTAATTTGTTCATAAAAAATATACTTCATAAAAAATATACGTCAAGGACGGAGAATTGACGTCAAGGACGGAGACAATCGTAACAATACCAAAACAAAGCGAGGAATCCGCTTTACAGGATGGCTATTAGAACTCATGGGTCGTCAATTATCTAGGCCCATGGCCAATAACAATCGTAATACAATCAGAACAAAGCGACGTATCTGTTGTAAAGGTAGGCTATTATCAATGCATATGGTACCTAATGATCCGTGTCATGCACAAAATGGCAGCCTCCATGGAAAGACGTAGCAGACAATAGGTGCATCTAGAATATCACGTGGGGTTAATTGTCCTTTAACTTTCGTCTATGCATCTATAGCAAGTTCTTTAGCCTCTCTGGGAAACTTGTTTACTTGTACAGGGTTTTTTTATCATTATTGTTTTGCAAAAAAAAAAAAAAAAACTTTATAAACTTTGCAAGTTATATCACTGATGAAAATTTGAATTGATGAGCATGCATTTCATTGGAAATGAAAATCATAAGGGCTTATAAAGCCATCTAGTACAAAATCAAATATTTGCCAAGAAATTACATGTAGATGGATATAATCATGTCTCTCATTGGAAAATATTCAGATGAGTTTCAAGAACCTTTTACCTCAACATATACATTTTCTAAAATTACCTCAATGACAGTTTAAAAATACATGTACGAGAAAATAGCTGATTAGTATTGCAGCAAAATTAAGTTTAATCATGTACATGTAGCTTGGAATATTGGAGCTACAGACAGGTTTGGCAATTTTTTTTTGAATCATTTTTTTTGTGCACGCTTAATCAAGCATGCAATTGCTATTCCATTTTCGTCCCCTGGTTACATTGCCAAAAAGATGTCCCCCCCCCCCAAATCATCTGTATATGCATGCTGCCAATAATGTCATTATGCAGAAGCACGCGCTAGTGCACAATTTTTATCCAATTAATGCTCTTAATTATATTTTGAACAGCAATTTCTTTACCCCTGGTTACATTGCACAAAAGACAGCTCTTCTTTCAAAATGAACCAGCATAAAAGGTGGAATGGCAAGTGGAACAGTTTTTTTTTTTTTTGGGGGGGGGGGGGGGGGGGGTCACCCAGTTACATTGAAAAAGACATAATTAGGCGTCTTTTTGTGCTCAAAAAGCCGTCTTTTGGGGCAATGTAACTATCGTAGTAAAGTACTTATTTGTGACATTTAAATGGTAATGTTTAGTTTATTTTAAGTTTTACAAATTGTTACTTAAGCTCTTCCATTGCTTGGGATGCAAAACTTCTGTTATTATTCAAAGCACTGAACATAACATGAACTGTCAGTGTTGGAGAGGAATATAAGAGAAAGCAGCTTTACAACAGTCAAAGTGTGACTATACTACATTATGTTATTGTCATTTTTACAAGATGTCCTCTGAAATAAATCTGTTAAATTGTGTGATAAATTTAATAAAGAAATAAGAAACATATTTCACTAATAGCCGACAAGAAATTCAAATTTCAAAAGAAAAATTTTACATACATGCTTACTCTACATGTACATACGTAAACCAATATTGAGTCACTGTTGATCACATGTATGGTATATGTTAGTTAAAGCTAAGAAACTACAGCTTATGGTAGACATGCAGTATCACTTATTTGACCACCTTGCATTACCAGTTCTACTCTATGGTAGTGAAGTTTGGGGTTGTGAAAACATTAATCAAATTGAAGTATTTTATAGAAAGTTTTTAAGAGTTATACTGAATGTGAATAAAAGCACTCCTGACTGCATGGTCTATGGTGAGACAGGTCAAGTACCCATTTTGAATAATACTAAGTCAATAATGATCGGTTTTTGGTCAAGGATAGTTTCTGGTAAACAGACTAAATACTCATTTATACTGTATCAGTTCATGTTGAAAATTAATAGTAACGATCAGTTACATGTAGGTACTGAATTTTCATTCCAGTGGATATAAGGGAATATTTTGATAGATCAGGGGGGTGCTCAAGTCTTAGCCAAACTTCTGAAAGCTAGGATTTCCGATATGTATTTACAGGACTGGAGAGCGAAGTCTTGGGAAAACCGTATTTGCACTAATTACAGAATGTTCAAAGAAGACTTAGTGAAAGAAAAATATTTTGACCTTCTGGATCATAAAGATGTCGTGATATTAGGTAACTAAAGGTAGATATGATGCTACTGTTATTGATGGTATTTATTGTCCCTTATGTACTAAAGATATTGGAGATGAATATGTTTGTTCCTTTTTTATGACTTGAGACATATTATTTACCAAAGAACTTGTTAAAAGCCAGAGTATTAAGCATGAACTAGCTTTTTAATCTGTCTAATGCCTGCCAGCTGAGAAAATTATCAAAATTATTATGTCATATTTTGCTAACTTGAAGAAATTAAACGATGAAGATTACATAGATATAAACTTAAAACAAAGTATTTGTAGGTCTACCCGCAGTGGTAGAAGGGTTAAATGCCCAGATAGGCTTAACTTGTACATTTGTAAAATATGTTTGGTGTGTTACTATATGCTCATTATGTTTTTTATAACTTGTATATATGTTTAATATTATTCCTTTTTTTATAACATGTCCATGTCGATTGTATAACGTGTATACGTGTTGATTGATTGTACTCTCATACCCCGTAAGGGGGTCTCTAGAGCTAATAAATCTTACCAAATCTTACCGATCACATATTTATCTTTAATTCTGATGGAAGCAGTTGATATGAATTTTGTCACTTACTTGTATACATTATAAAAGAAGTGATTTAAATCAATGATTTCAAACGAAAAAATCATGTTGATTTAAATCACGATTTACGGGCTGAGTGATCTGTGATATCCACATTACACAATATACATGTACATGCACGTTCGTGTGAATTCATTGAGTGTTTGGGAGGTAATGATAATAATCATAATAATAATTTTGTTTACCCTGGGAAGCCTCATCAGCATTAATGTGAAAGGGTTAGGGTTAGGGTTAGGGTTAGGGTTAGGAAACGAGTTGATCATGATCATAACCCTAACCCTAACCCTAACCCTAATCCTAACCCAAAAGGAAACAAGTTGATCATATTGCATGGTCAGATATATAAAAAGGCTCCATGCAAACTTACAATGAGGGGGTATAAGGTAACTGTAAAAATAAAACAAAGATGGCATGCTACATCTCTTGATGAAACAATTGCCTAAGGGTCTTTGAGCATTTTACAGGGTCATTTCTCCTTGAACCACTTCAAGTGCTGAGCATCAGGGCCCTGGTTCATAAAACTTGTCATCAATGACAACCTGACAAGTTGCTATAAGCTACTGAAATCCTTGCATCTGATTGGCTGAGATCAAATTTGTCTGTACAAAGACAAGACACTTGATGAAATGCCCCCCCAGGTATACTATACTTACACTAATCAAGACAGCATCAGGTCCTTCCACCATTGCTTGGAATGCTTCTGAGGCTTCTCTTGGCCACCTTCCATCCTAAAACAAAACAGATTCGTAACACGCTCAGTAATAGGAGTTACATCTGTTTTGGACACTCTATGACATATGGGGCCTGTAACATAAAGAGATACAATCAATCTTATGATTGATATCAATCGTAAGTCTATGGCAAACCATGTACTGAAGAGTTACAATTGTTCCTAAGATTGATTGTATTTCTTTATGTTACAGGCCCATTTTCCGGCGACAATCACTCTGAGCTCAATTTCCTACACTTAACTCATTCCATAATTCAGCCCTGGATCAAAAACTACACCTAACCCTAAGGTAGCCTAGCGAAATGTGATGCCGCGTAAGAATGCGTGACATTTGAAGGTAGAGGTTTGCATGGTGGTACTGATAACGTGGAGCCTCTTCTCCACTCTCAGCCTTCTCATCTGGTTTACAGTCCTTTTCAGGACTTCACACTTTCAAGAAAGAAATTCAGAGAGTGTAGAATTAATCTATCTCGCCTTTCTATTTCTTCTCCTCTCAACTTTTCTCCACTTTCTTCTTTTTACTTAATAGTCCATTTTCAGGACTAACCACATGGTGAACCGTAAAGCTTCTCCACGAATGCGTGACAGATGCATATGTACAGTGTAATAATTTAAAATCAGAATTTCATTCTACAGAGGCAGAACCAAAATATTAGGATGTAGAATTAGTATTTAACTCTATGAATACTCTTTTACGCAAAATAATATGAAATTTTTTTTTCTAATATGTCTGATAGTGATCTCATACGCACAGACAAAAGTAACAATTTTGCTCTTTGCATCTTTCTGGCATCTTTACACACCATAGCGTTTCCCCAAGCTACCTTTCTTATAACCCTTAACCTAACCTACAACCCACTCGCAGTCCTAAAACTAACATAGCTTATCCTGAACCTTATATCTTTGATGAAATAAAAGACCGGTTCAAAAGTCGTTGGAGCGTAACGTCAGGTCACCATTTTGGAAGGAGCCATATGTAAACAAGTCCTTCAAACAAACCAAGCTAGGAAACCACTTTCAATTTACTTCAGGAAAGAAGCTGGTATTAGTACCATATGAAATTTAAACACTCACAAGTAAATCCGCTTTGATTAAAAAAGATGAAACTGCGTGTTTACATGTACAGTATGACCATGCGACTTAGTTGATGTTAAATCTACAATGCTTACTGAAATTTTCTAACGAAAAGCTTTGCAGGCTGCACAAACACTGCAGAGGGATCTACAAGTATTGAACTAATGAATTCTTTTGCCAAAAACTGAAAGTTCATTCGCAGCAATTTTGAGACAGCTAAAACCATTAACTTCATTAATGAACAATTTATTGACAGTTTGCACAAAGGAAAAAGAAATAAGAGTAAAAAGGCAAAATAATTTGGGTGTTAAAATGCATAGCAACTGAATAGAAATGAGAAAATGAAGTTCATAAAGAAATAATGCCTCCAATTTCATGATTGCGGAGGCATATCAATAGGTTACTTTGATCAACGATAAGTTTGCATGAGATCCATGTCCACTCTCATCGCTACAGAACATGAAATGTTACCTTCTGTGTTGAAACAATGTCCACCAACGAGCAGCAGATCGCCATGTCAGGTTCACGCTCGTATTTGGGACGGATCTTACACAACCTGTAATAAGAAAGGAACAGGGCAAAGTAATGATTGAGTACATGTATATTGAAAGACAGAATAGAAGAGTGGAAACACACATTCAGAGTAAAATAATCACTGAAAGTATAGTGGTGAAATACAAGCATATCACGTAGATGAAAGGCCATTAAATGAAAAGAGGAGAGTAAGCAATGTTAGAAAGTGAATGAAAAAGAAGAAGAAGAAAGGTGTGTGGCATGGCACAAATCTTTGTATTTTAGAAACTGACTGGATACTTCAACAGACATGCAGTTGACTTTCACCTTGAGATCCTTTCTCCTTACCTATCTCATGCACTGGATTCAAATCTTTCTTCACCCACCCTCCCTCCAACATTCCCCCATCCCCCCACCAATCTCCCCACTCCTCTTTAACCCCTTCCATGCCACCAGATTTTTGAGCAATTGTCAAAAATGTACTTTCATGACTTGAATATTAACGTTCAATGAGTTTTTTTCTTGAGCAATCTAGGCAAAGATTTATTGCATAGGAATAAACACTATATTGGAGGCACAAGTTTCTGTATGAGGAAGAATTTTCAATCCATTCTGAACTCAAACAAAATGTTCAACACTCACATTTTTGGGCGGGATTTGCCGCCCACGGCATGGTAGGGGTTAAGACACATATACATGTACTGTAAAAGTGGAAATTTTATTTTTCGCGTTCGGTCGAGTAAGGTGAATTTCAGGTGTTTTTAATTTTGCAGACGTGCTTGGCTCATGGGCAAAAGAATACATACAGACAAATATTTGCACGTTTTTTTATTTTTGCACAAATTACATGATGCGCGAAAATTTCCACATAGCGAAATACTCCACGTTTACAATAGTTCACCATATACTCTGTATGTCAAATGCAGACAAATATCATTTTCAAAGTCCAGCATTGTAGATCTACGAAAACTCCCAAATGCAAAGTTGATAACATCTTGAACATTGAGAGCTATACACAAAGTGAAAGTTGTCTCTCAATTGGTAATTCCCCTGATTCAACCTCATATGTGAACGATCCCTTACCTGGACATTGGCACCCACTCTGTATTGCCATAATCTATATAGCAGACTTCCACCTTCTTCTCTTCATCCCCCTCATCCTCTACATTCTTGATGACTACACGGTACCACTGGTTGTCAACTGAGAACTTACAGCAGCAGCGAAGCCCTAGATAATCAAGAACGGTTCGATTTGGTTAAAACATAAACTTGAAAATATTGGCAAGGATGCTAGTATGAATTAAAGAATCTAGGAGCAATATGGAAGATGCCTTCTATCCTCCATTCTGCAGGGAGTCTGGAAGAAGGGTCTTGATGACTGCGCGGTACCTGTGGTTGTCAACAGAGAATTTACAGCAGCAGCGAAGCCCTAGATGAATCAAGATGGCTTGATTTGATTAAACTGGGAAAATATCTGTAGGAATAATATGTAATATATGTACATTCAATGACCATATGGAAACTGATTTCTGCCTTCCAATCAGCAGGGAGTCAGGTTTTGATGACTGCACAGTACCATTGGTCGTCCACACTGGTCGTCCACACTTTCAGCAGCAGCTGAGCCCTACCAGAACATGATGATTTGATTTAGTTAGAAGTGTCGTGGTCTAGTGGATACGTCACCGGACTGTGGCTCACATGGTTCGCGGTTCGAATCCCGCCACGGCGCTAATGTCCTTTGGCAAGACATTCATCTACATTTGCCACTCTCCACCCAGGTGAAGTAAATGGGTACCCGGTAGGAAGAAATTCCTTGAAATGCTTTAGCGCCTATGATGGCAGCTCGGCTAAAGCCGGGGTAATAATGTGATACTTTGTATTAAGCGCAGTAGAGTATATTCATATAGTAGCTGCGCTATATAAATGGAACATATTATTATTATTATTATAAAAAGTTATTTGTCAGGATACGAGTGTGTAAGATTAGTCATGGGGACAATATCGAACTGTCTTCTGTTCACCATTCTGCCCTGAGTCTCAGAGGGCCCTTGACAAATGCACGGTACCATTCGATGTCAACAGAGAATTTAGAGCGGCGAAAAACCTGAAGAACAAGTTCCCATGATTTGATTCAAGTCGAAGAATCACCCAAAAATATTTTGCACTACAAGCTACATGCTGGTACATGATATACAAAATAAATCTGCTTGAAAATTGCACTTCTGTAAAAAGATACTGAAAGATAAAATACAGAAATAATTCAATGCCCTTGAAATAATACTACAAAAATTTGACAGCATCAAACCATTTGCCTGTCCCACCACTGATCAACATAAATAGCAATCTGACACATATTCCTAGTTGGCAGTTTTCATACCCGTTCACATTATGAATAAGACACAAAAACATAACTACAACCCAAAATATGCTACGTGTATTTAATGTTTCTTTCTTCAAGCCACGCTTGATTCTTAACCGTATTCATAACCGTATCCATTTATGAAAGAATACAAAAGAGGGATACAGGAAGTACTATAATTCAAAATGAATCATTCAGAAGAGCGTAATTTTTTTCCTTGAATACCACGGACAAAACAGTGGATCTTTCGGGGTGTGGATAGGGCTTACCAACAACCAGAGGGTCGGGCGTTCTTTTCTTCTTGTCCTCGCTTTCACACAGCTTGTAGAGTGTCTTCATCATCTTCGCCAGGCGATGGCGGTCTGCTTTCCGCTGGATGAAGAAGCGAGCTGGCGACCGGATGTGGACCACGTAGACCAGATTTTGAGCTGCCACTATACAGAGGTAGTAAGCGGAAGCATTGTTTTCATCACATATATTTTACACGGAAGTCAAATTATTTACAAGATATATCAGAGGGTCAAGGTCAGAGTCCTACCCTTTCTCGTTCCTTTCACTCCTGTTATGTTTTGTTTATCCGGTTTATGTACAAATATGTTCCCTTTTCAACGATACACTATTTTTGCAATTATAAGTTATAGGGGGCTGCAATCTACAAGCCCAACTTTTTAGCAGTCCCCTCCGCTACCAACCTAGTTTGGTTTTGGTTTTTCTATGTCTATTGTACGCTGTAACCAATAATTGTAAGTTTCATTGATTTGCTATGTACGATGTAAACCTATCATTTTATATTGTTGGAAGTGGAAATAAATGAAATGAAATGAAAGAAAATGAAATTTACATGTACCTCCCACCCCCATATTTATCTTGATGCACAATTTGAGTGAAATTTTACTGCCCTAAGCTCTCATGACTATAATTATAGTTTCAAGTCTTGGGCATTTTTTAAAGTGAATAGAACATTTCTATTGTGGCCTATTACCATGCAGTGTCAAAAGATTTACCCAATATGCATACACAGACATGATATGTATTGATCAAATCACCAAATGATACATGTATATTATCTTTTAGACCACCAACTAGAAATGACGAATCACTTAATGAACATATGAAAGTGCTCTTTTTAAAAGCTTGTTTCATTTTTTCTTTTTTTTTGTCTTTGTACTGTGTAATAGTTAGGATATCAGATGACTAGATAAATGAATTATTCATAAAAACCCCTTTCTCACCAGAAGAAAATGAAGCCATTATCTGTGACGCAGCCTGTGATGACGTCTTCCTAGGGGCTGTAGGTTGCTGCTGTTCGCTCTGTTTCTTTCCTGATGTCTGCTGCTGTTGCATCTGAGACTGGTTTCCGTTCTGAGTTGATACGTGGTTCTTAGGGCTGGGAGTCTTCTTCCTCTGATTTCCTCTAACCTTATCACTTGGACCTGTAAAATATGGAAGTGGGAATTTCTGTTGTCAGTCCCATTTATTGAAAATCATGTCATGTTTACTGTAACCGTAAGTTTGCACATGGTTATTGTTGTGGCCGCTGCTGAGCCTGTGACTGGTTTCCGTTCTGAGTTGATACGTGGTTCTTAGGGCTGGGAGTCTTCTTCTTCTGATTTCCTCTAACCTTATCACTTGGACCTGTAAAATATGGAATTGGGAATTTCTGTTGTCAGTCCCATTTATTGAAAATCATGTCATGTTTACTGTAACCATAAGTTTGCACATGGTTATTGTTGTGGCCGCTGCTGAGCCTGTGACTGGTTTCCGTTCTGAGTTGATACATGGTTCTTAGGGCTGGGAGTCTTCTTCTTCTGATTTCCTCTAACCTTATCACTTGGACCTGTAAAAGATGGAAGTGGGAATTTCTGTTGTCAGTCCCATTTATTGAAAATCATGTCATGTTTACCGTAACCATTAGTTTGCACATGGTTATTGTTGTGGCCGCTGCTGAGCCTGTGACTGGTTTCCGTTCTGAGTTGATACATGGTTCTTAGGGCTGGGAGTCTTCTTCTTCTGATTTCCTCTAACCTTATCACTTGGACCTGTAAAAGATGGAAGTGGGAATTTCTGTTGTCAGTCCCATTTATTGAAAATCATGTCATGTTTACTGTAACCATAAGTTTGCACATGGTTATTGTTGTGGCCGCTGCTGAGCCTGTGACTGGTTTCCGTTCTGAGTTGATACATGGTTCTTAGGGTTGGGAGTCTTCTTCTTCCGATTTCCTCTACCCTTATCACTTGGACCTGTAAAATATGGAAGAAGGATTTTCTGCTGTCAGTCCCATTTATTGAAAACCATGTCATGTTTACTCTAACCATAAGATTGGTTATAAGCAGCAGCAGCAGCTTAGCGTTGGAGTGGGAAACATTCTGGATTAATGGTTCTTAGGGTTGGGAGTCTTCTTCTTATCTCCCCTACCCTTACCACTTAGACCTGCAAACATATGAGGGGCAATTTATTCTTAGTCCCATGTGTTGAAAATTATGTCATTGGTAGAAATGTTTAATGTCATCATGCTTGCACTTGGTTTTTGACATGACAGCTACAAAGCCTGAGATGATGTTGCATTCCAAGATGATGATACATGTATAAGGTTCACAGGGTTGGGGGTTTTCTTCTGGTCTCTTATACCCGTACCACTTGCAAAATATAGAAAGGGGGAAAAAAATAGTCCCATTAGTTGAAAATCATGTCATCACCAGAAATGATTAATGTAACCATGCTTGCACTTGGTTTTTGACATGACGGCTACAAAGCCTGAGATGAGGTTGCATTCCAAGATGATATATAGGTTCATAGGGTTGGAAGTTTTCTTCTTGTCTCCCTCTACCCTTATCTCTTGGTCCTGCATATTAAAGATACATGTAGAAGGGAGAAAATATTTGTCAGTCCTGTGTGTTGAAAATCACATCATCATGATCAGGTTTGTTTACTGAAACCAAAAGTTTGCAAATGGATTTCGTCATGGGAGCTACTGGGACTGTGACTGGGTTCCATTCTTGAGTTGATAAATGGTGATTAGGGTTTGGGAGTCTCCTTCTGGGGAGCGTTTCATCAAGCATTTTTTGTCAGTGATTTTTACTGATTTGCTCTCAGCCAATCAGATGCAAGGATTTCAGTAGCTTACAACAGTTGTCAGTAAAAATCACTGACAAAACGCTTGATGAAACGCTCCCCAGATCTCCCCTACCCTTACCACTTAGACCTGTAACAGATGGAAGAGGGCACTTTTCATTTTTGTTCTATTGTCCGTCTTGTGTGCTGAAAATCATGTCATCAATAGAAATGTAATTGCAAAAAGATGATCATATTTTCAAAGACTTTCAATAGAAAGAACGCAATTTTCACTAACAATTCCCTTGTTTTTCTTTCTTCCAAACTCATTTTAAACTTTCTAGAGCAAAACTTGCTCTCTGTTATTTTTTTCCCTAATGTCATCATTATAAAATGGTTCACTACGTCAATGGCTTTCTTTGTCAATGGTTTTGCTCTAGATGATCATTAAAAAAATACAACTATGCTTGACTTATACTGGATACAAAAACTGCTAATTTTACCGATAATTCTTCCAACACTATCTGCTGTGTAAAGGGTGTTAAAATGATATGAAGGAGAGGACACAAATATATATTGGCATATCAATCTATTTCCATGGCTCATGAGCACTTACTTTTAAATTCACTTTTACCAGCAGCGGTTATGGAGAAAAGCTTTGAGTTGCTAAGAATTGAATCAGCGATGTCAGGTTGCACATGATCGTCTGGTAGTTCCTCCTGTGTCTTCAAGTCCCAGCTAAACAATGATTTCACAAGGAAATGAATGTGAAATTTAAGAGCAGATGTAATCAAGTAGAAGTGCATATAATTAAAAGGTAATATTCATTACGGTCATTCTTCTAGCTAAATAATAGTCATTCTACAAGAAATGAAAGTACTTTTAATAATGGTGTATTCAAAAAAATATTTCAAATGTGAAGCAAATTTCAGAGAATTTTATGTTTTAGAGAATGTTATCCTTGTTCTTCATTGTATTCTGCATCCATCTGCAAGGGATGTGGACAAAATAGGCATGTTTATTTTAAAGTTTTTTGTTTTTTATCACTTCCTAGTGTAAATTTATCTTGCTTTCCATGCTCCTTTTACCATTATTCTTAGGAGGAATTTAGAATTTTGAATTTATACTGTACTTTCAAGTAGAACAATACATGTATTTCTCAATTCTGAGCTCCTTGTATTGTAAAACCAAAAAAATTATTACAAGTAAGAAATTTGTGAAAGCTTTTTGCCATAAAATTGTTGAGATTGATCATGCCTGTTGTAAAAATGCTAAAAGATAAGAATTTGTAAATGTTACTAATTTTACAGTACATCATGTAACCCCCCCCCCCCCCAAAAAAAATGGGTGCCTGACATAACAGACCATTTTATATACCTACCTCAATCTTCCAGAAGTATCAATTGAACCATGTGTCATGAGATGCTGTATGATCTCATTGCCAGACTGGAATGCGATTGGTTCATCCTGGCCGCCATCTCCGATCACATGACAGGGCAGCTCCTCGGCCGAGTTGAGGATACTGATCATCTCCGTGAGGTTCGGAGCGGCGTCAGATGTGTCTTTCAGTGACTTTGTTATATCTAATCACAAAGCAAAAAAAAAGTGTTTCCATCAAAATGAGGAGCATGTAACTTGAAATGCTTAAGATAAGGGAGATATGGGAATGGTATGCCTTGATCATGGACATTTCTAAATAGAAAAAAAAAGTATTCTTAGAGATGAAGACATGGAGAAATATTTTAGGGAGATTAAGAGTCAAACAAAGAGAGGGGGACAGAAAGATACAACTTAGAAAACATGTTTTAGGGTTAAGAGAAATAACAAGGAGGAGAAAGGGCAGGAGAAACAGAGAGTAAAGAAGAGCCACAGAGAAAAGAGAGGAGCACAGGGAAGAGGGCAGTAAGTCAGAGAAGAGAGTGAGTGTACCCATGGCCATTGGAGAATTGGAGTATTAAACACCAGGACAGGGTGAAAGTTTGCAGGGATAAAGGCAATGAGATTTTAGACTTTGTCTGAGACCCAGTGCTCTTGAAGATTTGCATTGAAATATTATACAAGCCTTGATAACAAATGATGTGAATGAAACACAGAAATCATCATCAAAATATGTTTTTGCACAATCTTGCGAGGAGACTGCAATTCTTTCCTGTTGATAAATCATAATTCAATCTGCAAAGTAAAGGCAGTGTTTTTCAACAAAATAAAAATTTCAACACTGGTTCTGAAAAAGTCAATGACATTTTCTTGTGTGCACTCCTAAACATTTTGCCATTTTTTGAGACACAAGCTTTTATCACCCCAGTGACACAAGAGGGGAGACCATTAAACTACATGCTACCCTTGATATCTCGAACACACCACAGAATTTAATGCTTTAACTCATTAAGACTTGTCATTTTCATTCACCAATTGCTTGACCACAGGAAAGGTATATGGCGGTCAATATATATCAAGATTTTTTAGCATAAATCAAGCATTCTAAATATATGTTTATAATTGTATGCTACAACAGAAATTTTCAGTAAAAATTGGAGGTTTTGAAAAAGATATTATTTATTTCCACATTAAACAATAGTAAACGAACGAAAAACCCAAAAACTAATGGACGGAAAAGAAACTCAAAATGTAATTTTCCATAATTCTTATGCATAAAGTTGGGTAAAGTAATAATGTTTGATATCATAAGAAGTGGTAATAAATTTCCTACAGGTTTTGTACACAATATTTTGTGAAATAATAGATTGTTAATGAAGTGCAGACGTTTGAAAAGTAAGCATTGATCACATTTTTGTAAAATATTGAAGAGAGCTATAAAGCCACTTGGCAGAGTAAGAGTTAAGAGGAATATCATCCTACCTGACATGACAGTCTCTAGCCTGCTGATGTTGTTCTTCAGACTTCGTTCTATCTTATTAAGATGGCGAAGTCTGTCAGACTCATTGCCATTTAGCTCTTGGAGTAACATGGTTTCTCTGCAACGAAAACAAGCAGACATCAGGGGACTGTTTCATAAAACTTGTCATCAATGACAAGTTATAAGCTACTGTTATAAGCTACTGAAATCCTTGCATCTGATTGGCTGAGAGCAAATTTGTCGGTAAAAATCACTGACAAGACACTTGAGGAAACACCCCCGATATTGACCCCTGTCAGACTCATTGCCATTTACCTCTTGGAGTAACATGGTTTCTCTGCAATGAAAACAAGCAGGCATCAGGGGACTGTTTTATAAGCTATTGTTATAAGCTACTGAAATCTTTGCACCTGATTGGCTGAGAGCAAAGTTGTCAGTAAAATTCACTGACAAGACACTTGATGAAACACCCTCCCCCCCCCCCCCCCCCGATATTGACCCCTGTCAGAATTATTGCCACTGGAGTAACATGGTTTCTCTGCAATGAAAACAAGCAGACATCAGGGGACTGTTTCATGAAACTTGTCATCAATAACAAGTTATATAAGCTACTGAAATCCTTGCATCTGATTGGCTGAAAGTGAATGTGTCGGTAAAAGTCACTGGCCCGTCATGGGGGGGGGGGGGCTGGTTCCGCGCCCCCCAAATTCTCGGCCGTCCAACGCGTATTCGCAACGAAAATCGGCGACCACATAATCTACAAAACTGTATAGTCAATTTTTCCGAAAAATGTCATAACTCATTAATTATGCTAATTTATGCATAAAATCATTGGTTTGCCCTAATTAATTAAATAAAGCCCCAAAACTGCAAATTTTTTGTATAGAGACTCTTTGTCAGATTCTGATCAAATGAACCCCCCAAAAAATTCGGTAAAATCCTTTTTTTCTTATGTATTTATTGTTTTTTTAATTTCTTATGTATTTCTTTGTTTTTCGACTTTTTGTATTTATTGTTTTTTCGATGAAATTCGTCGGCGACACTATTTTAATCATAAACAACATAAAATTGCTTTTAAACAGTAAAAGTAAAAATAATGAAACATTTATGAATTTTAGCTGGAAACACAATTTGCATTGGATTTGTACACGAAATCACGTTTTTGAGCAATTTTGGGTCTGACATGCACTTACGAAATGTTGCGTAACCCCGGAACCGCATGTGCGGACGTCACAAATTTGGTCTCAAAAGTTGCGCAAGACTTGAAAGAAAAAAGTAGTGAAGCGGCGTGGTGACTGCTTTTCGCGATGCTAACATATTACGCGAAACGTCGAGGGGGGGCGGATTCCTCTTCAGGGGACATTTGTTTTATGATATTTTTCCAAACTAACATAAAAAGAACATGAACGCTCACGTATCATTTTTTGCCATGGCCAGAACTCAACCTTCTCTTCAAAGTGATTTGGTAACTCTGGAGAGGCTTGATGAAATCTGAGCTGCCTGTGAGATACATGAACGCTCACGTATCATTTTTGGCCAGAACTCAACCTTCTCTTCAAAGTGATTTGGTAACTTTGGAGAGGCTTGATGAAATCTGAGCTGCCTGTGAGATACATGAACGCTCACGTATCATTTTTTGCCATGGCCAGAACTCAACCTTCTCTTCAAAGTGATTTGGTAACTTTGGAGAGGCTTGATGAAATCTGAGCTGCCTGGACTTACAAGCTATCAGTGTATGTAATATGGTGTAAAAATGAAGCCCAGGGGGGGAAAAAGCACTTCAAAATCATCATATCCTTCACAAAAGTAAACATATGCAAGTGACCGGAAATGCCAGACTCATTTTCCCCCATAGACTCAGTGTTAGACTAAAACGTATGGCCATACGCTTTCGTAAATGGGAGTATTCAGTCAGAGATATCTTAATAATAGCATTATATATTTGAAAACCTTTCTATGCCTGGCTATTTATTTATCCTTCTGAACATCATTATACAACAAGACAGATATCAAAATTCAACAATTTATTAAATCAAGCCTCCACAAAGTTACCGAATCCCTTTAACGCAGGTAGGATGTGATGGAATCGGTATCAAAGGACATTACCTTCTTTGCAGCATAGCATGTAGGTTTAAGAATCTCAGTCTAACTGCATCAGCAGCCGGACTAGATTCTCTCTTCACCTTGGTCACTGCCTTTTCAACAACCTGGTAAGAAAAATGGAAAGGAAGACTTCATGAAAGACATTGAGCTTTCTAACACCAGACAATTCAATCTGATGAAAATTAACAACTGTGATATCACCTATAGTCTCGTCTCCTCCCTAAATTTCTATGGGCTTTTTTTGTATATATCAGGCTGGGATTTTGGTATTTTTGCGTATCTAATCATCCCTCTTTCTTTGAAATATTCTTGAGCCTTAATCTGGACCACATTTCATTTTACTTCCTGATGATCAGGTCCATAGAATCCATTTAAAGGCGGTCCATCGCCGGTTTCAATGGAGAAAAATCTGTGTTTGCTGATGCTGCAAAATATTTCTTGCGCATACGAAACTAGGTCTAGTCGAAAGTATATTGAGGATCAGCGAAATGTCCTTCCTCCTCGGCAAAATACGGCATAGATCGCTGTGATATGTAGCTTAGCTCTCGCCGGCGCTCGCTGGCTATTTACAAATTGTCCGAGCGAATCCAGAAATCTCCGAACTCGCCTTCGCCTGGACAGCATAGAAACACACGGGCACCGTCGACTGACCGCCTTTAAGAAAAAAAATGTATTGAATTTTTCAACATGTGCATCTCTATTGTTACCAAATCTAATTGCATTCTTTGTGAAGAACTCAAATAAAGAGATAATGAACTTATCAGGAAATGAAATTTCACTTGAAGCACCCCAAGTTGGGTAAGTGTAGTGTACATGCATGAGTGTAAGTTGGGTAACATTTATTCATATATCAGATATTTGTTGATCGGCTGATTGTTCAAATGGGAATAATTATCCTATAAAACAGGTTTTTCAATGATAATATTCCAAAATGTAAGAAGGTATAGAGCTCATTACAGACATAGGCATCAAGAGAATACATGTCAAGGATCAATTTCTTACCACTTTTGAGTAATACAATTTCTTGAGAACACCCTTGGCTATGTCAAATGCGGGCTTCAACAAGTCTTGCACTTCTACATTCTGTGAAAGAAACAAAGCAACATCTTAAACCAAACTTATGCTAAATATCCATTAAAAAAAAAAGCTGCAGAGGTGCTGTACTCCTCTTGCATAGTTGTGTAGGAATTGTACTGGTAATCATAAATTAAGAATCATAACATAAAATCCTTGCAGTGTCTGATTGGTTGCCCCTCTGTTTTATCTGTCAAATTACCTTCAAATTAATTCAATTTCCCATTACTACAAGTACAAAGTTCATTCTCACAGAAGTAACATCCTTTATTCAGTATATCACTTGATATCATTTCTTATTAGGGGTACAAGACAATTCCTATGACTGGGCAAGACGGATCATACTTTGATCCGCTGTAGAGAACCTAGTAAAAGTTATATAATTATATGAATTTAAAATGCGCACAAATCCAAAAAACTTTGACCAAGGTGTAACATATACAAAGCATACAAATAGGCTTTTTACACTTGCAAAATTTTGCTTAGTCCTGTACTATCAGTGGGGCTAAATCCTTCTTTAGCTCCATCGAAAGTACGGGACTAAGCTTAGCCCACTCTCTTTTCACATTGCATTTTACCAAAGTGGGCTAACTTCAAGATAGTACGGGATTATTTTAGCCATAGAAAAAAGCTGGGTTATAAATATGGTGGGGATAAATGTCAAAATGTGGGGATAAGCACTCTGGCTAGGGAGATAGTACAGGACTAAAAGTGCCAATGAGAACGGAAAAAATTTAGTCTGGGGTTAAGGATAGTACGGGGTCAAAAATATCAAGCGTAAAAAGCCTAAAAGATAATAAGTTTAACAGATAATAGTAAAGTGAAATGTTAATGATTACAATCAATCCGAAGCTTGGGGTAATCAATTCTCTTCGGCACAAGCCAAACGACATGAAGATTTTGCTTGTGACAAATATATCAAGAAGGATCTCCACTGGCCAATGCTCTTGTGTTTGTTTTATGTATACCTTGTGATTGGTCAAACTTTGTGAGATACTGGGCTCTGTATCGGTAAACAGATGCTACATGTACATGCAATAGGTTTTATTTACCATCATTTGCAAAAGTTTAAGACCACTATTCCAAAATGCAATAAGTCAAAGAAAGAAGAAAAAATTAAAAACTTATTTTTAAGACATACAATTATATTGTATGGTTATGACACTGGTCTAGTAATCCAGAGGTCGCGGGTTCGAATCCCGCCCGGTTCCGCCTGTGATTTTTTTCACAGCACCCGGGCAACCTATCACACAGCAGTAGCGTGTGTCACCCCCTTGTGGGCCGTTGGAGACAAATTGAATAAATTTATTTATGACATTATATCACCCGACGGATTAATTCAATACCTTTGACTTGATAGTCCCCATATTGGGATAGTTTGAACCTGATCACTCAGGGCACTCCGGTGGTCTAGTGGTTATGACACTGGTCTAGTAATCCAGAGGTCGCGGGTTCGAATCCCGCCCGGTTCCGCCTGTGATTTTTTTCACAGCACCCGGGCAACCTATCACACAGCAGTAGCGTGTGTCACCCCCTTGTGGGCCGTTGGAGACAAATTGAATAAATTTATTTATGACATACAATTATTTTCATGGCATAACCTATGTATTATACTTGAACTATAGGCTTATACCATTACTCTTGTGCTACTGATCACTGTAGTAAACATGTTATGTAATCATTCAATGAGACAAAAGAAAGTATTCCAACCTATTGAAATACCCACAAATCCAGAGGTGGTTTAAACTTTTGCAAATGATGGTATTACACCAAAGGATGAGTCCATGATAGGTTCTACAGTAATTCACGCTTCTTCATGTTTCACCAAAGGTGACGATTGCTCAATCCTCTTCGTAGGAGGTGTCCACATCATATTCTCTTTTCATGATTGTTCACGTTTACTACACCAAACAGAGAAAGTATTCATACAGGACTCTCTTTTCATGCTTCTTCATGTTCACTGCACCAAGTGATGTGTCCATATGAGATTCTATTTCATGATTCATCATGATTATTGCACCAAACAAAGGAAGTGTACTTATGAGATTCTATTTCATGACTCTTCATGTTCAATACACCAAACAAAGGATATTTCACTTGTATGGACATGCTCTAAATCATAGCTTCAATCCTAACTTGACATTTCCTTCCTCATCACTTCCTGCATAACAGTTGTGCAATGGGTATGATCAGGGGAGCGTTTCATCAAGCGTTTTGTCAGTGAATTTTACTGACAAATTTGCTCTCAGCCAATCAGATGCAACGCTTTCAGTGGCTTATAACAGTTGTCAGTAAAAATCACTGACAAAAAGTTTGATGAAACGCTCCCCTGATGCTGTTTGTGGTCTCCAGTCAAGCCACAGTATGCACAGATATGTTTCAAAACATCAAGAAGTTTCCTTCCCGAATCAGGAAAATAAAACATGTATGAATGCACCCAAAGTCAAGTCTTCAACCTTAACTTGGTGATTCCTTCCTCATCACTTTCCTGCCTACCTGTTTTGATATGGATATGATCTGATGTCCCTTGTGATCTCCAGTCAGCCCGCAGTATGCACAGATGGGCTTGTCATCGTCTTTACAATAGAACTCGTTGGGCATGTTGTCATGCTCTTCACAGCCGTACACTCCCCTGTCAAAGATAGACACATGTAGATAGAGAGAGGAGAAGGGGGCAAGGGGGAGGGGAAGAAAGAAGAAATAAGATTGATGCACGCAGAATAACATGGATTACAGTACAACTCTGTGTGCATGTTATCATGTTTTCCCCACCCATACAAAAGGTCATACTTTTGCTTCAAAATTTTATGACTTGTAGAACATTGAAGCGAAACTTGAAGGACTTTTACAAATTCTTACGCTATACAAAGCCTACTGTGAAACTGCGTGAAGGCTGTGTTTGAAATATCAACCTCTCAGAAAAAGTGCTCTGATCAGAATACAAGAGCGTTCAGCATCAGTGTAAAAAAAAATACTTAATGGTCCATGAGAACTCCTTTAGGATTTGCTGTTGAAAAAAACAAGCTGTTCTATTACGAATCTTTCTACATTTTGTGCTTTTTACCAGGGCCCTGTTGCATAAACTTACCATTAATGGTAACTCTGCTATCAATGGTAACTACTATGGTAACATCACTCAACAGCCAATCAAAATCAAAGTTTCCATGGGAGTTACCATTGATGGCAAAGTTAAGTTAATAGTAAGTTTATGCAACGGGGCCCAGAGCTAATCAGATCTTTCTAGAGATAAAGCATGCTTAGCGAAACACAGTGGCCCGAAAAGACGCAAAATGCATACTGTTGAATATCATAAATTTATTGCACTAAGGAAGAAACATATCATTCAGCCATAGAGTGCATAGATATACATCTACTACCTAAATGATTCTGCAAATTAACAAAATTGTCAATGTCAAATTACAAGCTTTAATGCACTACTAATCATCTACATTTTCGCAGTTGCGTTCCGGACGCATCCTATCGTGCCACTTCGATGACTCTAATAATAGCCGTTTCTTTTATAGCGCCTTACCAGTTACAATGTAACCGACCAAAGCGCTAACAGCATTATTACCCCCGGTCACTGGATTCAGTTGCGATTCTGCACATTACAGTGCACATTCTCCACTCCTCTGGGGAGCATTCCAGCCAGTTGCCTGTTTCCAAGCGCGTACATGCTAATCCAACCACAATGACGTTCGCATCCTCCCAGGTACCCATTTAACACTGGGTGGAGAGGACCAATGTTGATAAAATGCCTTGCTCAAGGGCATAAGTGCCGTGCCGGGGTTCGAACCAACGACCTTTGCATTCCCAGCCAAGTGATTGAACCACTTGACTATGACACCTCTACTCTCATGTATCTTTTTTTTTCACTGTTGCACATTATGCATAATGGCAGTTCATGCTTGACAAAATCACGATTGAAAAATCATGATTGTCCAAGGGGGTTATCATCTAACTAAAGTAGCTTACATCTGTATTTGGATCCTGTGGTGTGGGTTCTTGCTCTTGGAGTTGTTTTTGTGCAGCTTGCTCCAGCATCTATCACAGAGCTCCTCGTCGCACTGCTCACATCTGCAGGAGGCCGTCTCCTGGCTGCATTCATCACACAGAGCTCGACCACCTGGAGAACACCACAGAGAGGATAACAAGGAGAAATGATTATACAAAGAAAAGAGGGGGGGAGGGAATAGTGAGAAGCGAAGGTAACAAGAAGAAAAGAGGAGGGAGTAATATTGAGAAGAAAAGTTCAGAAGAAGAAAAGAGGAAAGAATAATAGTGAGAAGCGAAGGTAATAAGAAGAAAAAAGGAAAGAATTATGGTGAGAAGCGAAGGTAACAAGAAACAAAGCATTAACGATAATGTGTCTCGCCCACATGCGATAACTAGAAATATCGTGATCTCTGTTGCCATGCAACAGGTCCCCCAAGTGCATAAATCTGCATAAGTTATGCTTGCATATATCTACATTACTAATGTTTGGAAAGTGACGTTTACAAAGTTATGTCATAAGAGAGTCTTGCGGGTAAACTATAATGTTTGACCTGAAATGACCTTTGACCTTACCATGTGACCTCTGATGGCAGCATAACATGCAGGTCCCCTTAGTGCATCTACAACCCAAGTTTGGTTGAAAAGTGAGTGATGGTTGCAAAGTTATGTCATAAGAGAGTCTTGCAGGTAAACTTTAACGTATGACCTCAAATGACCTTTGACCCTATCATGTGACCTCCAACGGCACCATAACATGCAGGTCCCCTCAGTGCATCTACAACCCAAGTTTGGTTGAAAAGTGAGTGACGGTTGCAAAGTTATGTCATAAGAGAGTCTTGCAGGTAAACTTTAACATATGACCTCAAATGACCTTTGACCTTATCATGTGACCTCCAACGGCACCGTAACATGCAGGTCCCCTCAGTGCATCTACAACCCAAGTTTGGATGAAAAGTGAGTGACGGTTGCAAAGTTATCTGTCATAAGAGAGTCTTGCAGGTAAACTTTAACGTTTGACCTGAAATGACCTTTGACCTTATCATGTGACCTCCAACGGCACCGTAACATGCAGGTCCCCTCAGTGCATCTACAACCCAAGTTTGGTTGAAAAGTGAGTGACGGTTGCAAAGTTAACGTTTGTGACGGACAGACGGACGGACAGAAGCCATTTGGATCCCTTAGTCTCGCCTTCACCTCCGGTGGGCGAGACAAAAATGATAAAAAGATTGGATTTTTAAAAATGGATAACAAGAAGAAATGGAAACAAGAAGAAATGGAAACAAGAAGAAATGGAAACAAGAAGGAAGGGTAATTATAAGAAAAGTAGAAAGGATAATAAGATGAGTAAAGGGTTATAGGAAAAATAGGAAATATTTGCAAGCCATAAAAGTTCCTTTGCCACAGAAATGGCAGTCATGAAGAACTTGCGAAAGTTTGTGGTTTAATACAGTAATCCATCAATGGTAAAGCAAATGACATTACTCAATGAAACCATTTGTGGTCACCTCTATCGTCATATACTCAAAAGATATACCTATCTTAACATTTGTTTTAAGAAAGAAAAAGCTTTATACCTAACTCTCCTCAATTATGATAAATGTAGACCCTCTCAGGCTTAATGTTTATATACCTTTGAGTGTCTTTCCCTTGTATTCATCTCTGTCTTGCCTTGTCTGGAATTCCACCTTGTGTGCACTAGAAATGTCAACAAAAAAAGGGGAAAAAAGCGAAAGAAAGGAAGTTACCAACAATGCTCTAAATACTACTACATGTACATGGTAACAAAACAATCGAAATATTATCTATGGAAAAATGCTACATCAACTTGTATTATCTTGTTGGTTTATCTATACTCGTCTTTGATTTCGGTATTAACTAACAAAAATTCAACAGAAAGTTACTTTTGAAAAAAAACTTACAATTTGATGTGTCACTTTTGTTTATTAATATGATATTAAAGATACATGTACTTCATAGTAACATGTTTAGAAATTTATTTGTTTGTTGTCAAATTCAAAGACACAGTGAAAAGCTATTTGAATGGCTGCTGGGGAGGGGGGGGGGGGGGTAACTGTTGATAAATCAATATAAATCAATGTAAATCAATGCAATAAGAGGGGTATTCTACTATTCAATCCTGTCCTCTTACAAATGTACACCCATAAACATCAAGTGGCAATACAAATCTATAATATTTTCTCAATTTTTATATTCCGTACAAGGAATTGAATGCATGTACTCACAAGAAATCTGGTGTCTTGTTGCTGTATGTCCAAGCTGCTAGACCCAATGTATAGAAATCAGGAGGGAGTTCCTTGAAGCTAACCTCACCTTCTGGTAATGGAGTAGAAACCTGCAGAGAGAACAGGGCGCCATTTCATAAAACTTGATATCTATGACAAGTTACAGTAACTGTTATAAGCTCCTGAAATACTTGCATCTGATTGGCTGAGAGCAAATTTTTTCATAGATATGCAGCAGTTTTTATTGATAAGTTTTATGAAACAGGGCCCAGAACAGGGACCAAAATAACCATGGCAACATCTCACAAAAGTGACAAAACAATGATTAATTTTATCAATGCTTAAATCTGTCAAGAATATTTTTGTTTGCTAATTAATGCATACTTTCGAAAAGTAAAAGTCCTATTATCCTCCCAAGCCATCACCTACCCCCCCCCCCCCCCAACTGCAGATACACACATGTACTGTACAGTCAAACCTGCTTTAGCGACCACCTTTTTTTGTCTCCCTTGACAGGTCTTTAAAGACAGCATTCACTGTACTACATACACAAGAACAGTTCACTTGATTCAGACTGTAAAACCAGACATATTTGTGAAAATGGACAACTCTTGAAATTTGCACAAGTTTCTTGCACAGCAAGAGTTTCTGGTGTAAATGCTTGTTCACATACATGTATGCCATGCCGCAGTAAACAGCTGCAAAAGAAAAAACAGTGGCGGTTTCTGCATACAACTTGGGAACACAGTATATAACAAGGTCCTTGGAACCATCAAAGTTACCTAATTATACCAGGAATCTTGTTATATCAGATCAGAAAAACAATAGAATATATATAGCTGGGACCAGGAATATTACCTTGCTATATCAGGAATATTGTTATATCAGACCTCTTTATACTGTGTTTCTATTGTATTACATAAATGGCAAGTGGGGATACATGATGCAACAAAGGCTCACTTACCTGTATCTGAAAAGATGTGAAATGCAGTAACTTTTAAAAACCAGGGGCAATATTCTGAAAAATATGTTATCTTTTATGTTAAGGAAAACTATATTAATTGTCATAACAAATTGAAATTGCGGGCAATAAACACTAATCATTGGTGCTTGCGCAGATGTCTCTGTTAACTTTACATGGGCACAACTATCTTTGCGCAATCATTAACCAATGACTTGTCCTGATTTTGATTTGTTATGACAATTAACATCGTAAAAGGTAAAAGTTAACGTAGCTTTCAGAATACGGCCCCAGGTTTTTTGAGGCAGTCGACTGTGGAATATTTGAAAGAGCCTAAAGAGTAAACTAAGATTTTTGGTGAGCAGCCTGAGATGATATTTAAATGTTGGATTTAACCCTCTCAGTCCCCTAGGTGCAAGAATGTGTATTAACTCAATGGGGTTTTTATGGCTTTGGACTGAGAGGGTTAAGCATCTTGACTGTTAAAGAAAACTCTTCATGCTCACCTTGCACTGTGGACAGACCAGTTCATGCTTGAGATACTTGTAGATCTTGGCCAAACACGCCTGACAGAACGTATGTCCGCACTTAAGGATCAGTGGCTGGTGCGCCCCGCCTGTCAAGAGATTGAACATGGCAGAAATGGAGATAAATTGAGATGAAAATAGGCTTTCCCGAATATCAATTGCCATTTCGTCTTCAGCTGGCAAAACTGAGAATAAGATAGCTGTTATGTTGGTTCTGTTACTCGTTGATAGTGAAACAAGGGTGTAAGGGCCTAATGAAGAAATACAGTAGTCTATATTATTCAAATGAATATTTTTTCACTTGCGCCTCTTCTCAGGAAAAGTAAAATCATCTTTTTGCCCAGGCACAAAGTTGCAGCACAGAACAGGCGTAGTCCCAGCCTCACTCAACAGATGTCATTAGCTCAAAAGTAGACCCTAAGCTAGATTAGTGCTGACCCCGGGGAGTTAAGTCAACCTTTCTCATGCAAAAAGCGATAGACGGAGTGACGGACTACATGTGCAAGGTAAGAAAAACCTCATGAGCCTTGCCAAAATCGTGTATATTTAGAGATTTTTAGTATTTCAATTTTTTCATATTTTAGCTTGAATATGACCAGAATCACCTTAGAAAACACTGACGGTGCTTTGCAAGATTCACTACATGCGTGGCAATGGGTGCTTGTGAGGCAATGGTTATTTCTGTGTTTACTCGTCTCTCCAGGCGACAATATGTGCATCCTACGTACAGCTCCCTTGGCCCGTACCAGATTGATAAGCCATGCAGCTCGTACAGCCGGTATTTTGCACCCTTTCGCAAGAGTCGCTTTTGCTCACTTAAGCTTAAAATATTGCGTGATTGTTTGGTGCAACTTGATGAAAATTTTCTGGATCTACAAATATGAGATTTTTTCCAACTGTTAACTTTTTTCTGAGCTGTACTGTAACAAAGTTAGAAGAGTGCATATTACATTCTAATATATTTTGTGAGTAGAGTCTATTTTATCCTGGCATTGGGCATTATTCACATTGCTATGCCTAGGCTATGGCCTATGCCTATGCCATGGCTATGAACTACAAAACAACTACTAACGTTAACTATTCAAATGATTCAATGATTTATAGATCACCACAATGTTGCCCAATATCAAATCCGCTTGGGAGGCAGAGGCGAACGTATTTTTTCGCTTGAAATCTACCGACACATATTGGATGCGAGTCAGGTGGAGCCCTTTGAACACTAGCCGATCCGATATGCGTCAGGCTTTCCAGCACGTATATTAAACTCTCTACGTAAACTAATCGCATTATGGAGACAGACAATCGGCAAGGGCGTTAGCCAGAGCAACGCCCTTGCAAATTGTCACGCAATTATCGATTAGTATACTTGCCAGAAAGCCCGACGCATATCAGATAGGCTATTTGAACACCAGTGATCAGGAGTTGCCCGGCACCCGTCAGTAACAAACGGGAGTCCGGCGAAGCCTGCTCGACATGTCATGAGGGCGGCCTCTGTCTAAGTATCGGTCGATGATCACTAGTTCTGTTTGGAGCCAGTATGAGTATACACCTAAGGGGCAAAATTCCTGAGCTGACAGGAGGAGCCTGGCTAGCAGCTTGGGCCAGTACAAGCCTCCTGACCCCAATCCAACACCAGCACGAAGCTAGCCTTTTGACAAGGCCCTCGTGACTTGGCTATTTTTCTCGGCAAATAGCTAGTAGTGGCTGCATAACAAGACTAGCCGCCCAGCCCGGTGAATGTGCGATCGAGCGACGTGAGTCCGAGGGCCTTTTGGAACCTGGCCTGTATTTCTACCTTATATAGGTAGAAGCCAATCAGCAAACGTATCTTTGCATGACGTCAGCATACATTTGGTATTCAAATTCGCCTTCATCTCGAGCTAGCGTGGCCCGTGCAAGCTACGAGTACATCAATCATGGAAAGCAAGCCCCGCAGATACCATTGTGATTAGTCGATAATCCTCGGTAGGCATGTTAGCATACGAATGTCAACTCGTGAATAATTCATATCGGACGATGAAAACCCAGGTTCCAAAAGGCCTTGGACTCGATCGCGCGTTCACCTGGGCCGTGTTGATTCTTTTCGTCGCCGGCTAGTCTCATCTCAGGCACAGCATGACGAGGAAAATAGCCAAGTCACGAGGCCTTGTCAAAAGGCTAGCACGAAGCCTGCTCGAAGCACGCCCAATTTTGTAGAAGTCGGGCAGGATACGGAAGGGTGTTATTAGAGTATCATAGGGAGCCCATACTGCGGCCATACAGCTCTGCCGTCCTCCATCCTGTCCATCCGAATAAAGCCTCAAAATGTTCTAAAATTGTTGCATTGCCGCCCGAATATTTGATCAAGTGTTTTCTGACGACCAAGCGATCTCTGGTCGACCTGTTTATGAGATATGCGACCTCATAAGTCGCCACTGGAAAATCGCTGAATTGGGAGCAGGTTTCGGTGGCGGTGCCCTGCGGACGTCTTCCAACCCCTAAAAAAGGCGGCAGAGCCCACAGTTGATCGAGTGGACACCGGAGCATTCTGGCCGTATTCCAGGCGAAAATGTCATTTTGAGTTCGCAGAGAAGTCGGGCAGGCTCCGTTTGGGATATGTGACGGCCCCTTTTTTTTTAGCATAGTTAGAATGGTCAATGTTTGATCCAAGTTAGACCAAGAGGCAAGACAGTCGCCCGAGTCGGACATTTGTAATGTTACTATTTGTTATTGTTAGACTGTAGTGTTAGTACTAAAGTATCAACTAAAATAAAAATAAAATAATGATTTGTGAGAGTGAGAAATTATCTACCTAGATATGTGAAATTCTTCAGTTACTAATATTTGATCAGATCTAACTGTGGCATTATCGTGGTTGAGGAAACCACCATTCACTTCGCACAGAAGCGTTTCATTGCATTACACGCATTGGTTTCCTCATTCCCCGTCCATACTAGCCAGGATTAGCTTCGTGAGTGTAAAAAAAAAAAAAAAAATGGCTATATGCCTTTTACATCACCGGCCATGTCATAATACCGACCATTAAGCGTATCATGCCATCTAGCGCGCGTCTTGCAAATCATCCCATGGGACTACGCGTAGAATGCCTAGCAACGTTGAGAACAGTCAAAATAGAGCAAGATGAGGAATAAAAACGTAATTATTATCATTTTTTTGTTAATTCTTCATATTTTCATTAAAATAATCTCTTTTCATAAATTGCCATTGACTATGTGCAGGGGTCGGTAATTAAAACGCACTTCTCCCTCTATGCGTAAAATGAGATGACTCTATTTCAACGTCATTTCTACAAGAACGCACAAGTATTATTGCTCGTTAGTACCTGGATCTTGTTCCCCAGTATTTGGGTAATAGTCTGATGAAATTTCATTACGTTTCATGAAGAATCTTTGCCGTAGTCGTTGGAAACATCGTTACGAGGTCGGTATTACTATTCGGTAAAACTAAAGGCATCATACTAGAGTCTAGACTCTGCACTTTGTTTTTGTGTGCTAACGAACGAGTGGTTTCCTCAACCACGATATAGCCCTAACTGTTTATAGTCATGATGGCAAGATCATCATCAACTTACTCATGTCAACATCTCAAAAAAATCTAACGTTACATTTACCTTGCACATGGGCCCCCGCATAATCACGGCGGCAATTAGGACAGCGTGGAGTTCGATACATTGTGATTGTTCAAAGACAAGGTCAGATCTTGTTTGAAAAAACTGTCCACAACAAACAGCTAACTTTAGATCCTGCCTTCTTCTAAGCAGACTGCAATTTCAGCTTCCGTTCCTGACGGTTCCTCTGACTTTTGATAAGATCAGGCAATTTCATTGGCAAAACACATGCCGCTATCTCGCTTGTCTCTATTGCGAAACACAGCTCAGCCACGCACTATTCCGCTGCCCTAGCCCTAACCCTGCTGCCAGGCCTAATAATACAGTGCCCTAGCTATCGTACGTGCATGGAGCGCCCGGAAGATGCGGGGTGTGTTGTCCACAGAGTCCCGTCGAACGAAGCTTGCTGCTGGCGAGCCGTGGTGGTAAGCCATCTGCGGGCAGCAATAATTTGCCAGAGAAATATTAGTCTGTCTTCAAGGCTACTGTTGGCGCGCAAAAAAATGCTCAACCCCCCCCCCCCCCCCCCCCCCCCGAAATAAAAAAGGGTAATTCTTCATCAGTGATATGTTTTTCGACCTCTCCCCCTATTTTGGCATTATTTGAAATAAGCAAGTTTAATTTCCAAGAGCATATCCTCTAAAAACTATCTAGTCAAATGTGACTATAAATGTAGTCAGATTTTTCTATTCCTATGGGCACCTGCACTAGGCTAGTCACAGTTATCCGAAAGACCTGGGAGGCGTTTCATGAAAGGCCTTGTCAGATATTTTATCCGACAAATTTGCTCTCAGCCAATCAGATGCAAGGATTTCAGTAGCTTATAATAGTTGACGGATAAAATATCCGACAACTTCCTTTCATAATACGCTCCCCGGGGAGCGTTTCATCAAGCGTTTTGTCAGTGATTTTCACCGACAAATTTGCTCTCAACCAATCAGATGCAAGGATTTCAGTAGCTTATAACAGTTGTCGGTGAAAATCACTGACAAAATGCTTGATGAAACGCTCCCCGGCGGGTCAAGCATTTTGACAAGAAGTCTAGTCAAAGTCTATGACCGCGTTTACACAGAGTGAACTCGAGTTCAAATTCGACAGCGAATTCAATTGCGACCTTGGATTAGCATAAATTATTTTTCGGTGGGCTGTTTACACCAAGCGTTGGACGAACTCGAATTCAGAAGGAAAGTGAATTCGACTTGATTACGCCCTCGCTTGGTGGGAATATCGTGATAATCAACTTCCGGGTTAAAACCCCGCGACAAAGGCCGCGAGTGAGTTCAAAATGGCGGTAGTGAGTATTGTAAGCGCAGCATTTTGATCTGGTTTTGTATGATTTTACGTCGGAATTACAAAATTATGAACGAATATTTGCAGATATGATGAGCGCGTGGTGGATTGAATCAAGCCAGTTCGGTGAACGTGTCGTCGTTCGTTGTGGTTCACTTGTTGAATGACGCTTGTTTTACTGACGCGACGCTTAGCGTTGCTTAACAATACCGGAAGTGACGTATGACGGGGTCACTGGCTGGATATTTGCTAGTCGACTTTCAATTACGTGTCCGTTCACACTGCAAATAGCGAATTTAAATTCGATAATAGTCGACTTTGAATTCGATAAAAGTTGCTCTGGGTCGTCATTCGAATTCGAGTTTTGAACTCGAGTTCTAATTGCGACTACCCTGTTTACACACAAATGAACTCGAGTTCAAATTCGACTAAAGTCGAGTTCAGTCTCTGTGTAAACGGGGTCTATGATTAGTTAGGGGATCTGGTCAACTTTGACCAGGTTCTAGTCAATATGATCTGAAAATTCTAGTAAAGCATTTTGACTAGAAATCTATAGTCAAAGTCTATATAAGGGATCTTGTAAAATTTGATGAGAATATTGTCAATTTGGCACTCTCATTATTATAATTATTATAAGTATTTGGCGTCAGCTGTGCCTGGGAGGGGAAAAGCGAACTAAATCACTGTAACTCTTAAGTCTCTCCTCCCGATAACTGATTGGGATGTGCAAGTGTACCACTATACTCTTATTCGAATAGCGCAGTGGGTTCTTAACGTGCAAAAGTGGTGACTGCCCTCTACACGGGGCCTCCAGTTAACGTCCTATCCGAGGGACGGAGTGTTTTCCACTGTAACATAGTCTGCGTCTATGAAACAAATCAAAATGATCCAGATAATGTGGTCAATCACACAACAATAATGAATGATGTGACACATGACAAAAATTCATTGCTATACAGTGAAAATCGACAAAAATACAATCATCTAAAAATTCAAACATGAATATTAATAACAAACAAAATAATTGAATATATCATAAAGAAAATGTGAGAAAATTACAATGCCCCGACCGGGATTCGAACCCGGGACCCTGGATTACATGACCAGTGCTCTACCAACTGAGCTATCCGGGCTCCCGTCGAAGCACAGTAACAATCTCACATATATAGCCCCTCTCTTTCCATCGAGCGTAGGGGGTACATCCATACCAATTCCAATGACCTGTCTCATTGGTAGGCCATTACATAGCGTACGCATGGAATTGGTATGGATGTACCCCAAACGCTCGATGGAAAGAGAGGGGCTATATGTGAGATTGTTACTGCGCTTCGACGGGAGCCCGGATAGCTCAGTTGGTAGAGCACTGGTCATGTAATCCAGGGTCCCTGGTCCCGGTCGGGGCATTGTAATTTTCTCACATTTTCTTTATGATATATTCAATTTACTTCAATCCTATCAATTATGATATTTAAAAACAAAATAATATTGTACAAGTTCTTTGACAATGAATATACCCGGTACTGATTCTTGGAAGGAGAGATCAGGGCTCTGTTTCATAAAATTTGTCATCAATGACAAGTTGCAATAACTGTTATAAGCTACTGAAATCCTTGCATCTGATTGGCTGAGAGCAAATTTTTCGGTAAAAAAAAATCACTGACAAGACACTTGTTGATGAAAAAAGAGACTGAGAAAAAGTGAGAAATCAAAGGAAAGGGGGGAAAGAAAACAGGAGGAAAGGGAGGAAGGGGAGAACAAATTTAGTTTAGATACATTTTTTTTTAATGAACATTGATATAAAATGATTATTATCATATGAATTCCAAAGCTTCATTATCTGGCAGTCATGTGGCATCAAAAGTATTAAAAACATGCATGCATGGTAGGCCTATTTCCGGAAATTTGGAATTGTGAGAAGAACAAAGTCCAATTTGGGCATTATAGACACGACAATTTTTCTTAGATGTAGAACAAATCACAGCGATAATAAAACAGTTAAATCAACTTCTTGTTTTATTTTCATTGTTATGTGGGAGTGAAATTCTAACATGAAATCATATCATTAAAAAAAAGCTATTGGAATATTAAAAGTGCTCTAACCCGCGTTAATACGGACATGACAGTTAAAACAGGTATGATTTTTGAGTAGCTTTAGTTGACAGATTGCGGTGAGTTTATCCACTTGGCTGACTTGCATGACTTTTAAGAAAATAAGTATGATCAATTATTTTGCACTCTCAATTTTAGTAATAGACCAAAATAATGTGTTACGGACATGACACTTTGACCCTTTTTTGGTATAGACATTCATCATAACATTATTTCACCGTAACTTATTGGATAGCTAATGTGAAGCTCTAAATATTTATCTTTGGCTTATTCAAAACAAGAAAACTATGCTTCTGAGTTGAATGTGCAGTAATGGGGCCCAGCTGTAAGACATTTTAACCAAAATGAATTTTTACAAAATGTTTAAAATGTTTTGACGTACTTACAGGGTCTTGTTGAGCTCTTTCGTTCAATACCAGCACCTATTCGAAAGTTATTACCAATATTTTGATTTTCAAATTATTTGTGGAACTGCCATTTATTATGCTATGTTGCACAATATCTCCCTTCACTCAGAACTGCATTACACAATTGTTAAGGAGGACAACTGATGACACTTTATCAGAAAATCGTTGTCTTGAGAGGAGCCTAATCCAGCTACCCACCGGTCGTGTCAGCATTGATTTTTATTTAGGCCAAAGAAAACAACTATTTTGTGCCTTGACTTTAGAAAGAGTTCGGTAGTGTGGATAGAGTAAATCTATTGAAAAAGCTTTTAATATATATATATATAATATCAATAGTAAGTTATTTAGCATAGTCTTTAATATGTATAAATAGGCAAATAGGCAAAGTCAGGTGTTAAATTGAATGGGATCAAGTCAAGTTATTTTAATTGTTTTGTTCGTATAAGACAAGGATAAATTTGTCACCCTTCTTTTTGCAATCTTTTTTAGTGACCTTGAAATGTTATTGTATAAGAAGTATATGATGGGTTACCTAATCTTAGAGAAAGTGTGTAAAATTTGTTAGAAAGTGATGATAATGTTATGTATTTGAATATTTTTGTATTACTTTATGCTGATGACACAATAATTTTAGCCGAGAGTAAGCACCAATTACAGAAAGCTTTGACTGGTATATGGAAGAATATTGTGATACTTAGGGTCTTCAAATAAATAGTAAAAAATCAAAAGTTATGGTCTTTTCAAGAGGAAAGATTAGAAATAAACCAGTCATTTATTATGGTGACCAAATTTTAGAAGTTGTATTCAACTCTACCTACTTATGTATTGTTTTTAATTATATTAGTTCATTTAATCTTGCTGTTAAGAGATATGATATTGGATGTAGAGCAAACGGTTCGGAATCTTAAAAAGGGCCATAAATTATGTTTAGATATTGATACGCAACTTAAACTTTTTAGATGCTATGGTAATTCCAATTATACTTTATGGATGTGAAATTTGGAACTTGAATCTTATTGAAAAACTGCATCTTAAGTTTTGCAAAATATTCTTAAAGGTAAAGAGATGCACTAGTTCAGATACACACTTAGAAATAAAGGTACAATTTTTCACCCTTCAATGCAACACTGGCAGCACCCTTTTGGGTGCAACTTTGCACCCAAAGAAGCTTTGTGCAGTTAGCTACATTTTGCACCCTTAAAGGGTGCAGAGTTGTACCCTTTAGAAAAGGTACAAATTTGCAAGTTTGGATGCAAAAATTTCTGCACCCTTAAAGGTGCATTTTTGCACCCTTTTCATGTAGGGTGCAAGATTGCACCCAAAAAGGTGCTGCCAGTGTTGCATTTAGGGTGCAAACCTGAACCTTTTTTTCTAAGTGTGTATGGTCTATGGAGAATTAGGCAGATTGCCTTTGTATTGTAAAATCAAGGATTCTTACATTTTGGAGCAAAATGGTTTTAAAAGACAATCCCAAATTGTCTACGATTGTATAAAAGCTTATGCTTTTTATGCAAAAGATGAATAAGTACAGTATAACTGGATTCAATTTATTGAGTCAACGCTAAATAAATTAGGTTTTCAAGGCTCAATCATTGTGATGGCATATAAAATTTCTCGTGGCATCAAAAATGTAGTGACACAATCTCTGTCTGGAATGGAATTTCGATGTCAATAACTCAAGTAGTTGTATGAAGTATAGATTATTTAAGGATGAATTATGTAATGAAAAATATTTGAATATGAGTATACCCCTGGATCAAAGAAATTGTGAAAAACGATAAAAGAATGCTGTAAGTGACGAGTTTCACTATTTACTAGAATGTAAATATTATAAAGAAAAGAGAAAATTGTTGATCAAAAAGTAATACATGTATTATCAAAATCCATCCACTCTCAAATTTTAATTGCTGCTCCAAGCAAGGAATTGATTAGTTTGTTTAAACTCATACTTTTTATGACACAGACTATGTAATTCCATCTTCCCATGTGTAGTATCCTGGAAATCATTGGATGCTCAACATATTGTAATACCATTGTGGAATAGCGCCATCTGCTGGCGGGGTTTTATATAGACAATATAGCATGGAAGAATAGAATAAACAGTTGCAGTGAGTAACATGGCGAGAAGTCTATCGAGAAGAACATTCGTGTAACGTGCCTGTTTTATAGTCGTTTAAACCCCAGTAATCATGTGTGGCTGGATGAATCATGGATGTGTGTGATGCAGACCATAACACTATAAGGAGAATATGACATTTGGCGACGAGGTAAACGTTGAAACCTTCTAACTTTGAGTTTGAAATCAATATTTCTATCGACATGATCGAGCCTTGCGATCATACACTTACGCAAGCGGTTATACACGTGTGTCCCACCCATTGACATTGCGGTTTGTGCATTACACATCAGGCTGACCTGTACTATAGCAATGGATAGCTTACCTGCTTTCCCACCCTTTGACCCAGAGCTTGATCGAGCGGATGTAGCATCACGATGGAAGAAATGGCTAGCTCGCCTCGAAAATTTGTTCGTCGCTCTCAGTGTGACTGATGATTTGCGCAAACGCGCCCTACTCCTCCACTACGCGGGTGAGAAGGTGTACGACATTTTTGATGCAGAAAAACCTCAACCTACGCCGGGTTCCAATACAGGTAGCTCGACTGCATCTTCCACAAGCTCTGCCCCTCCAGATCCCGCCACGTATGCTGGAACTGTTTCCGTTCTCACCTCCTACTTTTCACCTAAAAAGAACACTCAGATGGAACGGTACATTTTTCGCTCGTGCACACAGGCTCCTGGTCAACCACTCGAGGCCTACGTAACTGAACTGCGTCGACTTGCCCAGTCTTGCTCATTTAGTGAACCAGAGCAAGAAATTCTATCGCAATTAATCCAGCACTGCTCCTCGCAGCGTCTTCGTCGAATGGCCCTGCGTGATCCCGATAAATCCTTGAGTGATGTTCTCAACATGGGTCGCTTGCTTGAACAATCTGAGGCTCAGGCACAGGAGATGGAAAAGCCCAAACAGAGTTCCACTGTACATGCTGTGAACACGCCCCCACGTCCCCAGTACAACAGGGGAAAAGGACCATCGCAGAGCCGTAACACACGTAAATCTTCTCACACCTGCGGCCACTGTGGCGGACATTACCCACATGACGGAACATGCCCTGCAGCAGGTAAACGCTGCAACTACTGCTCAAAACTCAATCATTTTGAAAAGGTTTGCCGATCAAAGTCTCGCTCAGCTAAGGGAGTGAAAGCAGCTCAGGTCAAGAAAATCACCCAAGACAAAGATAAAACTCCATACCCTGACATCCCCAGCGATGATGGCGATGTCGCTGACTACTGCTTTCCAATTTCTTGTGGACAAGTGTCTGCTATTGGCCCAACTGTTACCCTCACCATCAACGACAAACCTGTCAACTTCCTAATCGATACAGGTGCAACTGTAAATATTGTAGACGAGGAAACCTACCACAAATTGGGGAAACCTCCATTCTCACGCCAGCCCACACGACCTTTATTCCCCTATGGCAGTTCAGTGCCTCTCCCAGTCCTGGGATGCTGCTGCCTTGACACTGAGTTGCCAGATCACCGCACGACATCAATTGACTTTCACATTGTTTCTGGCTCCCACGGTTGTTTGATCGGCCAAGACATTGCCATATCACGCGGTCTCGTACACCTCGTCCATGCCTTGCCTGACTGGAAAAGAGCCTACCCACAGCTCTCCCAAGGAATAGGCAGACTGAAAGGGAGGACCTTTCAACTGCATATCGACGAGAATGTGCCACCAGTAGCGATAACCAATCGCCGTACACCCTTCCACCTGCGGAGCAAGGTGGAAGATGAGCTCCGCAACCTATTGAAGGAGGACATCATTGAGCAGGTTGACGGGGAACCTACCCCCTGGGTATCGCCTATCGTCACACCTCCTAAGAAGGATGGCTCCATCCGATTATGCGTGGACATGCGTGAACCAAATAAGGCCATCCAGCGGGAGCGCCATACCCTGCCCACTACAGATGAACTTATACATGATCTCAATGGAGCTATCGTCTTTAGTAAGATTGACCTGAAGGCAGGCTACCATCAGCTTGAGCTAGCAAAGGAATCCCGGTACATCACCACCTTCGCTACGCACAAAGGCCTATATCGCTACAAACGCTTGAATTTCGGCATCAGCTCAGCTAGCGAAATCTTCCAAAAAGCCATCCATGATGTCATCCATGACGTCAAAGGGTCAAAGAATATCAGCGATGACATCATCTGTTTTGGATGCGGTCCGAACGCCAAAGCGGACCACGATCGAGCTGTCAGTGAGACGCTGTCAAAGCTTCAGGACGCTGGACTCACTGTCAATTGGCAGAAATGCGAATTCGGTGTCAACCACATTGAGTTCTTTGGTCTTGTCTTCTCTGCCAATGGTATATCACCTGATCCCAAGAAGGTTGCAGCAATCCACGATGCTGCACCACCAATGGACGCCTCGCAAGTCCGAAGCTTTCTCGGAATGCTCAACTACAGTAGCAGGTTCATCAAGGACTTCGCCACCATAAGCGAACCGTTGCGCAGGCTCACTCTCAAGGATGCTACGTGGTCATGGGACCAACAACAACAGCTAGCATTCCAAACGCTCAAAGACCGCCTCACCGATAGTTCATCTGTCGCGTATTATGACCCCCATGCCCCCACAACGATCTTCACCGATGCCAGCCCTGTAGGTTTGGGGGCGATCCTCACCCAGAATGATCAAGTTGTAGCGTATGCCAGCCGAGCGTTGAGCAATGTGGAATCAAGGTATAGCCAAACCGAACGCGAGGCCCTAGCCGTGGTTTGGTCCTGTGAACATTTCGATATGTATCTTCGTGGCGCACCATCCTTCACAGTGGTAACCGACCACAAACCCCTCGTCACGATATGGAACAAGCCACGCCCACCACTGCGCATCGAGCGATGGGGCTTACGCCTACAGCCATACAAACTGACAATCAAATACCAGCCAGGTCGCGACAATCCTGCCGACTACATGTCCCGCCACCCAATCGCACGCACATCTGCTTCGAGTTCTGAGACAGTCGCCGAGCAGTATGTCCACTTCATCGCGTCATCGTCGACTCCAAACGCGTTGTCGTTGGCTGCCATAGCGGACGCATCAAAGGAGGATCACACGCTCACAAAAGCGATGGAATTTGTGCAGTCTGGAATATGGCATGAAATACCAAAGATCAATGATCCCAACATTGATCTTCGCGAGCTGCAGGAATTGAAAAATGTGAAGGATGAATTGACCATTCATAGTGCTGGTGTCCTGCTCCGTGGATCGCTGATCGTCGTTCCCGCGAATCTCCGAGACCGCGTTATGTCGCTAGCGCATGAGGGGCACCAAGGGATGTCTCGCACAAAGGCTCTCCTACGCTCTAAAGTGTGGTTCCCAGGCATTAACGCGAAAGTTGAATCCACGATCAAACGATGTCCTGCATGCCAACTTGTCCAAGATTCACACACGCCAATGGAGCCACTCCGCATGTCACCGCTGCCCCCTGGTCCATGGCAGCATATCAGCATGGACTTTTGCGGCCCACTACCATCAGGAGATTACTTGTTGGTGATCGTCGACGAGTACTCCCGATATCCTGTTGTAGAGATCGTGCACAGCACATCCGCGGCTACAGTCTTGCCTGTGCTAGATAAGGTGCTATCTGTCTTCGGATTCCCAGCTGTTGTGAAAACCGATAATGGCAGTCCGTTCAACTCTGCCCAATTCGCTCAGTATGCCAACTATTGTGGTTTCAATCACCGCCGCATAACACCACTATGGCCACGAGCCAATTCGCAAGCTGAAGGCTTTAATAAGCCGCTTTTGAAATCGATCAAAGCTGCTCACCTTGAACAGAAAAGCTGGAAACAAGAAATGTTCAAGTTTCTTCGACAGTACCGCGCGACTCCGCACTCGTCTACCGGCGTCAGCCCACACTGTTTGCTATTCGGTCACAATCCGCGTACGCGTCTTCCCCATGTCGCGGAGGTCGCTGACGAGCAACGTGATACCACCACTACATCTTCATCACAGCGAGACTCGCGTACACAGCAAGCAAAATCAAGAGACGCGATAGCGAAACAGAAACAAAAGCGGTACGCAGACAAGCGAAACCGTGCACGCACTCGTGAGATAACTGTGGGTGATCGAGTGGTAGTTCGTGATGACAAGCGTGGTAATAAGCTCTCCCCTACATTTCGCCCAACCCCCATGTTTGTGGTTGCTAGGAACGGCAACATGGTAACAGCCGAAAGTGCAAATCGTCGTGTTACGCGAAATATCTCGTTCTTCAAGAAGATTTTCTTTGATGACTCATTTTGTGCAAGAGCGGACGATGACCTCGATGACGTCGGTGAGCTCGACTCGCCACCCACCCCCATGGTCTCCCCCGATCATGTCTATCGGCCTAACCCCCCTGCCCCAGGCCGCCCCCGTCGACACCGTCGACCCCCATCTTACCTCAAAAACTATGTCACCACATCCAGACATTGACTGGAAAAAAAAAAAAAGATCACGTGGTGACGGAAAAAACTTGCATGATTTGTTAATTTGTGTGCCCAAGTGTAGGCAACGGTAACAAAGAAAAAAAAAAAATGAAAGCACCAAGAAATGTATTCTTTTTTTATAAACTTCACTGCCAGACATGATTTGGCATGCTTTGTTTTATGTCTGACCATTACTCACTCATAATACAGAGTTAGTAGAGTGCCTCATATTCTTTGCTTTATATTTTTGGATGCATGTTTTTCATAAGCAGTATACCATGGTACTGGTATTGACTTTGGATTTAATGGGTCCTATCTGTTATCAAACTATAAACTGTGTGTACACAAAACATTTTTTTTTAGTGATTAAGTCTGGATAGAGCATATTTCAGTATTATCATTTTCAGGTTACACGTAATATCAATCAACCCGATTACTGCATTCTTGTGCCAGGAAATGGTATATTTGGATCTGAAATGACAGTTTTTATACATGTATGTTTGCACATTTGTGCTTGCACCCTGTATTCTCAAAGCCTCTTCAAGAGACACTTATTACGTTAATTTTCAAGTATGCACCTCCTGATAGTGTGGTTATTGTTATTAATATATTACCTCACACGATAGTATTCAAAAAAAAAAAAAAAAAAAAAAAAAAGGTGAATGATCAAATAAACAATATGAGGTATATGAGTGTTAGGGGAGCAAGTACCAAGGGTATATAAGTGTATGTGTCTTTTAACATTATTTGGTAAAATCCTGTGTACAAGTTAGTATTCATACCACAAAGAATATGGGCCATTTCGTTTTATTCCTTCTCTTATTTAATCAAATGTTTTGTCATACTCAGTCCGATTGGACGATAACATTTGTTATTGTTAAATATTTCTTTATTCTGGAGATAGGCAATGTGCATCATGAGGTGTAACAAGACAAAGTGTATTGAAAACTGTTGGTTGCAATGCGGTATGTTCCCGCACATTACAAACGGTTTTTATTAATAGGAAAGCACAAAGCGAATACATTTGTTCAATTTGAAGAGATGAGCTGCCTATCAAATGTTACAGTTATTATTCCACACAATGTCAAGTCAGAAAAAAAAAAAACAGAAGTTATAGTTATAGTCAGGCAGACACAGATTGTCTGGCCAGTTGATTACTTGGAACTTGGTTTGATTGGATATGCATTGGCATTCGAATGATTATAGCACTGTGTTGATAAAAGGTTGTCGGCACATCCATGTGTTTGTTATAGTTGAGTTTATTAGAATCCATGAAGGAAGCATATGAACAAATGCCTTGTTTTGTGATGAAAGTCAGAGTTTTGATTAAGACCAAGATAAGTTTGGTTGTAGCTTATTAAGTTGGTTTAGGATGATATCCTTTGTTTTCTTTGTAAATAGTGTTGTCCAACAAAAAAAAAACAACAACAAAACAAACAGACATATGCCCGTGGTTGATATTAGCATAAAGTCTCTGTAATAATGGTTTTGCAGAAGAAAAGGAAAACCACTCACAAAGCAGGGGTGTTTTTATAATTGCAGGTATATGCTTCTTTACTAAAGGTGGGGAGGGATGTAGTATCCTGGAAATCATTGGACGCTCAACATATTGTAATACCATTGTGGAATAGCGCCATCTGCTGGCGGGGTTTGATATAGACAATATAGCATGGAAGAATAGAATAAACAGTTGCAGTGAGTAACATGGCGAGAAGTCTATCGAGAAGAACATTCGTGTAACGTGCCTGTTTTATAGTCGTTTAAACCCCAGTAATCATGTGTGGCTGGATGAATCATGGATGTGTGTGATGCAGACCATAACACTATAAGGAGAATATGACACCATGTATATATTGTTTTAATCTGGGTTTTTTTTAATCTTCTTTTTTCATATTTTATCAATTTTTGCTGTTGTTGTTATTAACCTGAGTATTTTGATGTTGAAATATGTTATGCTGTCTGCATATATTGTGTAATTACTGATGAGTTCATGTACCTTTGTTGTTGTTTTTTGAAGGTTTTGAATAAAATAAACTTGAAACTTGAAGCAGCTATAGTACATTGCATATTGTAGTCTTATACAGCGCAGACTTTCTTTTACGATTGACCAGGGTTTGTGCCTGACCTATTGTAGTCTTACACCGCAGACTCTCTTTTACGACTGACCAAGGTTTGTGCCTGCAAAGTAGGTGTACACTAGGTAGTACCATCCTTTCCAAGGCCAAAGTCACACTTCTGCAAAAATACCATAAAGTGTGGGTGCATCCAAGACGTATGTCAACTTAATGAAGCAGATGTCCACTGTTTAGGAACTCATGGGAAATGGTCCACCACTACGAGTTCAAAGGACTGATCCGGATTTTTCTCGTTCTCCCATAATTTAACATGAGGCTCATGATTCGTGCATGGCAAGTAAGTACATTCGGATGTTCATCCCGACCTGCTTGTATCGAAAGGGTGGCCTAGCGTCCACTGGCGTAGCTGGGGGGGGGGGGGGCACAAGCCCCCCCCCCCCCAAAAAAAAGAGAGCGAAAAAGCGGGAAAGTGAGAGAAAAAAGCCTAAAAAGGCACTACGAGCCGTTATCTATTGTCTCTAAATTTTCTAAAACGTCAAAGTGCATGTGTGCAGAAAGGGGGAAACTTCCCCTGTCTGCACACATGCACCCCTGTTACATACAGTGCAGCATTGCGTCCAAATAATAATCTCGAAAGGCAGTCCCGGCGTCGAAATAACTTTCCTCCTTATAAAAGGTGCTACGAGCCGTTATCTTTCAAATTTGTTAGACGTCAGAGCTTTCGCGCGAAGGGGGTAATGACCCCCCGTCCCTGCACCCACCCCTGTTACATATAGTGCAGTATTCCTTCCAAATAATTGAAAAGCAGTCCAGCCGTGGAACTAATTTTTTGCCTTAAAAAAAGGGGGAGGGGGCTTCCCAATCCCTGCACCCATGAACCCCCCCCCCCCCCCATGGGAAGCACGATTTGCGTGCTCGTGACCAATTTGCTCGCTAACAACCGCCCCCTAAAATGAAATCTTGGCTACGCGGTTGGATCCTTCACGTCTGCCCCGCCCGTATTGAAAAATCCTGGCTACGCCACTGGAAGCGTCGCGTCGTGTCATGTTGACTGGAACACCACCATTCGTCCAAAGCCCCCCCCCCCCCCCCCCCGAGCGACTTTTGGAGGGCTGGCGAAAACAAAGAAATATCTCGTTGTGGGTGACCGCCCCTAGCCCCCCCCCCCCCCCCCCCGCTACGGTTATGAAAGAGTATTCTCTTACGATTCTAATGATCTCAGAAATTTCTTGCAGCAAGATATCTGACCAATATGTTTCACCCTTTTTCGTCAAGGTTACGTCGTTCAGTTTCACTTGTAAATGGTCTATTCATGTTTTAAAAGTATTTAAGTCAAACTGCTAAGTTTGTAGTTGAAATTGGTGGATTTCTACGGAGCCCCTAAGGGGACATAAAATGACACGAGTTTTTTTTTTTTATCTCGGGGCCCCGACTTATTAACTCGGGGCCCCGACTTATTAACTCGGGGCCCCGACTTATTATCTCGGGGCCCCGAGTTATTATCTCGGGGCCCCGACTTATTAACTCGGGGCCCCGACTTATTAACTCGGGGCCCCGACTTATTATCTCGGGGCCCCGACTTATTAACTCGGGGCCCCGACTTATTAACTCGGGGCCCCGAGTTATTATCTCGGGGCCCCGAGTTATTATCTCGGGGCCCGACTTATTAACTCGGGGCCCCGACTTATTAACTCGGGGCCCCGACTTATTATCTCGGGGCCCCGACTTATTATCTCGGGGCCCCGACTTATTAACTCGGGGCCCCGACTTATTAACTCGGGGCCCCGACTTATTAACTCGGGGCCCCGACTTATTATCTCGGGGCCCCGAGTTATTATCTCGGGGCCCCGACTTATTAACTCGGGGCCCCGACTTATTAACTCGGGGCCCCGACTTATTATCTCGGGGCCCCGAGTTATTATCTCGGGGCCCCGACTTAATTATCAGCATACGATACCATGCATATGTACGGGGCTCCGTACATTATGCATACACTACCAGCCGTATCAACAATCCCCATGCTGTTTTAACGCGCCATGCTTGCCTAAGTCACCATACCTTACAGTCAAGAATGGACGAACGAGAACAAGAACAAAATGATGTGATTTAGGTTTGTTTCGAAATGGGACTTTTGTATAAAGATATAGTCACGGTTCTTGCAACAGAGTGCGGAATTATCATTTCTACCCGTCATTTGCATGGGCGTCGGAAGGGATTTTTGATTGGTCCGGCTCCGCCTGCCGTGCCGTAGGCACGGTGCGTGCCGCAGGCACGCCAGCCAAAAAGGTAGATTATTGGTCAGGCTCAAGCCGGGCCGGCCGGGCCGGCTCCGACGCCCATGATTTGAAACGGCTTCTCAGACAGCAAGGTATGGTGACTTAGGCAAGCATGCATGGCGCGTTAAAACAGCATGGGGATTGTTGATACGGCTGGTAGTGTATGCATAATGTACGGAGCCCCGTAGATATGCATGGTATCGTATGCTGATAATTAAGTCGGATAATAAGATAATAAGTCGGGGCCCCGAGTTAATAAGTCGGGGCCCCGAGATAATAACTCGGGGCCCCGAGTTAATAAGTCGGGGCCCCGAGATAATAACTCGGGGCCCCGAGATAATAAGTCGGGGCCCCGAGTTAATAAGTCGGGGCCCCGAGATAATAAGTCGGGGCCCCGAGTTAATAAGTCGGGGCCCCGAGATAATAAGTCGGGGCCCCGAGATAATAAGTCGGGGCCCCGAGTTAATAAGTCGGGGCCTCGAGATAATAAGTCGGGGCCCCGAGATAATAACTCGGGGCCCCGAGTTAATAAGTCGGGGCCCCGAGTTAATAAGTCGGGGCCCCGAGATAATAAGTCGGGGCCCCGAGATAAAAAAACAAAAAACTCGTGTCATTTTATGTCCCCTTAGGGGCTCCGTAGATTTCAACATCGTAAAAGTCTATTCTGAAGCAGTTTCTACCGAACCATTCTGCAAGTTCTGCTCATGAATATTCATAATTATCGCCCCGTGAATACGACTTCCGTAAAAGAAGCGCTTTTAGCACGGGCTGCGGACCAGGGGCGGATCTAGCTTTTTTCCAAGGGGGGGAGGGGGGGGGGGGGGTTGACCCAACGACGATGCGGAGCATCGTCCACAAGCCGCGAGCCGATTTTTTTTTTGTATTTTGAACCCCCTTAAGTGATGTTTTCCTGGCATCTACTAACGCAATGGAAACCATAAAAAGCAGTTCATGATAACGTGTGGGTCTGGACATATTATGATGGCGTTTTTCTATGCACATTAAATTTTTACTTGGCAGCCGAAGGGGGGGGGGGGGGGTTAAACCCCCTAACCCCCCCCCCCCCCCCCCCCCCCGTAGATCCGCCACTGCGGACGGAGTGGCTCATTCGACTATTGTTGACAGGTATTTGCGAGGGGGCGGCTAAATGAAGTTTCGATCTGAAAGGGGAAACAAAATCTTTGAATCAATTTATCCTGCGTCTCCTCAGCTTCCATTGATGTATAGGCCTAGTTATATCAGAGTTATCCTTGGTTGTATTGTCTTTGGATAGAGACCAAACGGCAATTACTGAAACTGAAACTGAGCAGAAAGAAAAGGCAAACAAACCAAGGAGTTATCCTTGAACAAACTAAAACACTTTAGAGAAAATGATTACGGGAATACCCCTTATGCGCAACGACAATGTAATGACGCTAGGAGGCGAATATTTACCATGGTCCATAGGTTATAAAAGGTTCGTGCTAATTATGTGAGATGAATCAATGCTGGGCCAACTTTCAACTAGGGCACCGAAGTCTCGAATTTCGGAAGCTCGGAACTTCGGAAGCTTTGAACAATCATCAAATTGACATAATTCGTTACTATTTTCCATTACAGTGTTATTAACTGCAAAATGTTTCTCGTATTCAATGGAATTTGTTGTCAACATTGCCGCTGAAAGTAGGAGGGTGAAGTCTGAAAAATCACGAGGGAACAAAGTATAGTGTCACTTTGGAGGACGAAATTAGCCGACCAAGCTACAAAACCATATCTATATCCACCAATTTAGCAGCCAACAGAATATTATTGGACCAACGACATACATTAGCTTTTTAAAATCGCAAATGTGGAGAGAAGAGGGTGATAAGAAACGACGCAAGCTTTTAATTAAAGTAAGTTTATTCGTCTTTCTTTCTCAAACATGTCCAAGAAGAAAAAGAAGGAAGAACTGAACAATGTTTGCAAATGATAAATACAGTAGATGATGGATTAATAAAATAGTTTGGTAAGTGTTTAATCGTTCTTTGAATTTATCTTGATAAATCATAAATCAACTGCTGCATGCTGCGTACTGATCTTTAACGTGTCTAGTCGGGGGTCCCCGTGCGCGCACCATCGAGATATGCATTTTTTAAATCAAGTTTTTTTTGTATAGCCTCAAAAGTGTCTAGTTAACGATTTGTTTATGTTCTCACTTGCCAAATTGCTTCCCATTGGGTTCAAAATCGGCCATCTTGGCCGCCATCTTTGATTTTTGATGAAATTATATAATTAGCATATCATTTTGACATCATGGAAGTATAAATAATCTAGCTCTCCTTAGTTATAATAGTATGAGGAATTGATTTTTTGTGATTTTGTTGACCTAAATTCCACTACAGGGGCGTAGACACGCATAATTATATATTTTAAGTGACGGGCGGGGGGGGGGGGGGGGGATAATTATTGCGTTAAATGTGTTGAAACGGATATGATCAAGACGCCTCTCAGATAAGGAAATATACCGTTTTTCATGCACATTCGACAGCCACTGCCAATTCTTTTGCGAAACCCCATAGATTTCTGTTAGAAGTGGCAGGAATTCATTCTACCAGCAAGATTGATAAGATTTATACGTTTTTTTCCCCCATAAATGCAAGGAATTTCATAGATTTGTTTTACAACTTATATACATCAAGTAGTTTGTTCTTGAGACCAAATCGAACATAGATACATAGATGACAGTCAGAGGTGGCACGTACGGTTGCGTCTCGGAGTTGCCAATTTGTCAGATGTTTGTGCTTGATTGATTATTACTTCAAATATTCATAACGTTATTTCTTATCATATCTTCAGTGCTCAAATTCAATGATATGTTTCTTTATTTTTATTTTTTTTTGTTCTTCTTTTAAAACAAACTTGTAATCAGGGTGGCCTTGTAATCAGTACAGATTCTGGCCGGGTTTTTTTTTTCGCTTTTCTTTTAATGTGAGACCTATACTAACAAACGCAAATCAGCCCATGCACTTGCTATGCACAGAACACGATAACCCCACTTATTCAGCGAAAACAAAATTATTTTCCTGCATATGGACACACTTTTCTATGAATCAGTCTTACCGTGGCTTTAATGCTAGTCAGCTATAATGCTAGTCATTTTGACAAAGATCTGTTTGTGGCCAAGATCTGTAGCCACCCCACCCTATTCTAACCATGATTCTTAATACCCAACCAGATATCTGTAGGCTTTTAACAAAAGTTACGTTCATGGGACTTGTGGTTTTGAAACTTTAGCTACGTTCACACGATGGGAGCAAAAGTTTAAGTTTCGCTTATAGTTTCAAAACTTTAAGTTAACTTGTAGTTATCTTGTATTTTCAGACCGTATGAAAGGATTCTTAGTTTCGAAAATTTAAGTTTACTCGTAGATCTTGTAACCGACAATTATTTTTAAAATGATGTCTTTGTTATCCAATTATAATCAAGTGTGGTCAAAACCATGCATTTCAGTTTGCAATAAAATAATTTAGAGAGAAAGAAAGAAAAAAAAAAACAACCCAAAACGGTATTTAAAGGATAATTTTAAAAATTGAATTTTGACTATTTCACGTTTTGAAATCATGTATCGCTGTACCTTATCTTGTAGCAGTATGAAGGTACTTGCATCTTCTTTGCCACCACACTAAAGCTTTGACTGATGTGTAATGTTTGGTTATTTTAAACAATGACATATCTATATTCAGTGTGAATGTGGCAAGTTGATTTATATAGAGTGTGTGCGTGTTTGCAAATGTATGCATAAAAACTTGTTTAGGTGTTTAAAAAATTGCACTCAATGAGGCGATTATACACTAAATCATTCTAGCCTTAAAACCATACCCAGTGATCATGCCCAAGCACACACAAACACACCATTCCAAATATACATATACAGTTAACCTTGCATAACCTTGCATAACTCGAAGTCACGTAATTCAAACTTTCCCTAAGTCGAATCAATGTTTTTTACCAAACCATACAAGTCATGTGTTATTCAAACTCCTAAATCAAATTTTGCATAAGTCGAACAATCTTTTTGGTGGTCCCTACAGATTCGACTTATGCAAAGCTGAACTGTCCATGCATTACCTATCAAGATGTTAAAAGGAAGTAGCACATAAAATTATAGAATCAAATCTTTGCATCATATTTATATATTTACTTTCATCATTTAATATGTGAAACAAAAGTTCATAGTCGCTTTGTATCACCAGAAAATTCATTGTTGCAAGATAAGGCAATTTTTACATATTATCAAATGCGGCCGGAATGTACAATACTTGGGTGAAATGTTACACATGTTCATACCAGTACTGGTATTGATACATTCTCTTTAAAAGTGTATTTATATTCCTTTAATTTCATGGCAGTTAGGTGGTTTTAATGTGCAATTATAAACAAAATGATGATAAAGCAGTATAAACAAAATTATGAAAAAATCTTGTCAATGGCACAGACAGTCAATTTCACAGACAAATGACTGGTAACACAGAATAGTCCTTCATTTTAGTGGGCACGGGGCACAATAATTCCATGGCCTATCAATGAAACAGACTACTTATGGAATGATATTTCCATTGAGGTCTGGGTACTGATGAAAGGGTGAAAAATTGTCTGAAAGGACATAAAGTGCCTTATCAATTGCGATCTTACAGTTGCACTGTATCTGTGAGTTATTTGCAATAATTGCAAAGACCAAGTCCACCCATACGAAATATTTTAATTTTTCCTTGTTATAATGTGAAACAAGGTTTGATTCCTCGCTGAACATGCGTAATTGCCATTGTTGCAACCTATACACAATTCAATGAGAGCTCCTAATTGTGAAATCTGCAGAAATTAAAATATTCTATATTTCACATAATAAAATACAAAAGAAATAGTGAGTGGGTGACGTTACTGGTTCCCTCATTTGCATACTGAGCAGGATGTACATATAATTGTTTTGCGAAATTAAGCGAAGCTTTAAAATACCATAACTTTCTTATTTTACATCCTATTTTGATGAAATTTTCAGTGTTATGCTTGTTGGATTTTTCTCTATTTAATCAAATCAACTTTTTGTTAGGGTGGACTTGGCCTTTAATATTGTATTGAACAATTAAATATTACTCAAAGTACATGAAGTATATTTTCAAAACATCATTACTCTTAGCAGTTCAAACTAAAATTGTGAGTACATAAAGCTTCCATGCAAACTAATTGCATACATTTCTCTCTGTATATTAACACACATGTCAATAAATTTGTCTTTCATCCCGATCTTGATACAAACAGACATTGACGATTCACTCATGAAGTTCTCTTTTCCGAAAGTACTAGCAGCTGATCAAGACTGGTCTTTGATCTTTGTTTTCCATATCACATAAACTAATTGACAAGAATAAAAAAATACTAGGATATTTTAAGTAATGCCTGTAAACCAGTTAAAAAATAAGGTAATATATCTCTGGATATATATATTCATGAGACACTTTCAAAAGTTAAGCACTAAACCAGAAACTTTAGACACTAGGGAAGAATCCTACCGTGATTAATCATTCTCTTAATGGAGATATTAATTTTGAGGAAGTCATGAAGATGATGAAACATTTACGTAATAACAAGGCTTGTGGAATTGACAATTTTATAAATGAATATCTAAAAAACTGCCCCAAGGTTATCGTGTTTGTTCTTGTTAAATTATTTAATATAACATTACTGCCGGGAGTGGTTCTTTCTGCTGGGAGTTTTGGTATGATTAAACCTCTGTGTTAAAAGAAAGGGTCCCTGGATGACCCTGACAACTACAGATGCATTGCTCTCTTGAGTTGTGTAGGTAAACTATTCACTCCCTGTATCAATAATAGATTCACCAATATTTGGAATGCCCCCACTGCCCCCCCCCCCCCACCCCGCGTGTTCCACCCCCTTCTTAAAAAAAATTATTTCATATATAACCTTTTGGGCATTATGTCATATTTTCGTGTTTTGGTCATGTATAGTCCGATCCAATCCAGGAATTTACAGAGCGCCAATATCTAGTTTTTTATTTCAAAGGCCCTACACCTTCTCTACACATTCTGACAAAGATTGGCGCATATGTTAGATGGGCTGAAATCGATCCGATTTGGGGGCCCTTTTGGGGTCCCTTTTTTTTTGGGGGGGGGGGGGGGGGGGCTCCGAGGGCCAAACCAGCGGCTTCGTTCGGGGTGACAAGCTTTTTGTGAACTTTTAGGGGTCAAATCTCATATGTAAAATGGGGTGATAATTTTGGGAAAGGCTCCTGGCCTATTATCCCTGGTTAATAAATCACGAATTTTCAGTAGTATAACACTGCCAATAATATGTTACATTCTGTCGTTTTTTGATTAACTTATCTTCTGTCCCACGCTTCCGGCGACTATTGTAAAAACCGAAACTAAATTTCTTGGTAGTGAGGAAATGTTCTTATTTATGGTGATACGTCGATGATATTGAGTTATCCCTGGTTATAAATCATTCGGTGGTATAACACTACCAATTATATGTTATAATAAGTACTTTTTGTCTGAATAAATAACTTTTGTTCTCCTTCAAATTCAGGTTTCGGTTACTATCCCAACCATTAACATGGCGTCATCCAGCAACCGCTACCACACGTACCACACTGGTCACCGTCTCCACCAAAACTCGACGGGATCGTCGGGTAGCTCCGTGGCCGAGCTACATGAGCTCACAGAGATGATCAGCGAAGACCTGAGCACAGGCAAAATGAACAACCACCAGGGACGTCACTCGTATTCCGCGCGCTCGGATGGCGACCATCAAGCTTCGCCGTCTAGCGCCCTCAACGCGATTACCATCGCTTCGAACGTCCTATCGGGCGAGGGAGACCGATTAGAGGCGTGCACGGCTGCATCCGTAGGCATGAACGGATATTACCCGATTACGGAGGAAGACGCCCATTGATAATTAAGTGGTGAGTGCAAGCTTGTTTTCCTTTTTTTTTTTTGTTACTGAAATCTCAAAATTGGCCTCCACAAAACGAGCTTTTTCAAGTCCCGATGGAAAAGAATAAAGGCAATCGACATAGGCCTACACAGAGTAATAACAATTTTCGTGTATTCCGATAAACTCTCAAGATAATCAACAAACTACCGGGAGAAAAATACCAAGTTTGGTATTCACAGTGACTCCTACCTCAGTAATCGACCCATTGAGAGAATCCTGGATGATCCCTTAAATCATGAGAGCTACTTTGCAGTAGTCATCGTTCTGTACCTCGTTCTTTATGAGTTAAAACCTTCTTCAAATGCTACATGAATGTGTTAACTATGTTATTCTCTGAAATAATCTGCTTTCTTCTCCCATTCCTTTCTATAGAACACGAAATGAGTATCCAGATGTATTACCGTTCCACAAACGTCGGCTTGCACCATGTCCAGGCCGATGGTGGCTGCATGATCTATTTCCGCGAGCCTTACGATGCCGTAGTTCGACGCAACATGCAGCTGATACGGATGATACGGATGCCCGACATCAATGACATCCCCGAAACCGAAGTCAACGGAAAGCCCCGCGAGTACATCGGTAAGATCCTGGACTGTTGCGACAAAGGGTGAGTGTGGTCTCCGTAAACCCTGTAATCACTCAGCGTCACAGCTGAGAAATGACGATATCAATATCTTACTGAACTGCAATAGAAACAACTACTCACTACCAAGTTTTGGCCATTAGGCATGATAGGGATACTGTGATTATATAAAACTACAATTTATATTATATGTCAAAGGAAACAATGTCAGGTCTTTCTGATATACCCGTTTGTCGTCACGTGATTGATCATGTAACAAAGCTCTCCACTCATACGTCACAAAAATGATGTTGTCTTCAAGCTATTAAAGAACGATTATGAGGTTTACCCCAAAATTTTCTTTCACATCAACTCTGTGTAATTTAAAAGGAGATTGACGAGGTAATTCTTTTATTATTGCATCTTCAGAAAATTTTCAACATGGTATACATTCTTTTGATTTCTTGTACAATAATATTACATAATGAATTTCGTGATGTCAACAAAAAGTCATTCTCATATTTTATTCTGTTATAATTTATAAAATATTGTATGATTCTGATGAAATGAAAAATAAAATTGAATTGAATTGAATTGAATTCATTAGGTTGTCTTTAACCTGCCGTGATGGTTGTATATACGTCAAGCGCCACTGTTGCAGTGTTCTCTTCTGGAGTAGTTCGGAAGACAGCACAAGATTGAAGAAGCTCGAACGCGACATCGAGACCAAGATCTTCGATCTCGACCATTTCCGTCAACGCCTCCGGCAATACTACGAGGGTACAATCCCATCGCCTGTTGTTCCCGAGATTAATTTTAGGATCGCACAGAAGCTTTGCGATGCATTTCATCTCAAGGACTGTTTCATATCTTTCGTGGTACGACCCCTACGCGCTGTGGAAGAGCTGCGGACACTCAACAACGCTGCCAAATCGCTCCCACACAGCAGTCACAGCGGGCTCCTCAAGTTCTCAGGTCTCCCTGTGCGCAAAGATGTCTTCGCCACTACCGTTGGTGATTGATAAGTTCAATTTTAATTGTTTCCGGTTGCATAATTCGTGTTATTATCATTTAACCACAGTCCACAAACGTCGGCTTGCACCATGTCCAGGCGGATGGCACCTGCATGATCTATTTCCGTGAGCCTTACGATGCCGAAGTCTGGCGCAACATGCAGCTGATCCGGATGCCCGACATCAAGGACATCCCCGAAACCGAGGTCAAAGGGAAAGCCCCGCGAGTACATCGGCAAGATCCTGGACTGTTGCGACAAAGGGTGAGTCTGGTTTCCCTAAACCCATGATTACTCAGCGCCTCAGCTGAGAAATAACGATATCAATATCTTACCGATCTTCAATAGAGACAACCACTCTCTACCAAGTTTTTGCTAACGTGATTGTATTAAAATTGTCCAAGGAAACAATGACAGATCTTTCTGATATACCCGTTTGTCGACATGTGATTTGATCATGTAACAAAGCTCTCCACTCGTACGTCACAAAAATGATGTTGTGTTCAATCTACTAAATCTACCCAAAAATATTCTTTCACATCAACACTATACATTTTAAAATGAGATTGACGAGGTGATTCTTTGTATTCATTAGGTTGTCATTGACTTTCCGTGATGGTTGTATATACGTCAAGCGTCACTGTCGCAGCCCTCTCTTCTGGAGTACTTCGGAAGACAGCACTAGATCAGAGAAGCTCGAACGCGACGCCAAGACCAAGATCTTCGATCTCGACCGCTTCCATCAAGGCCTCCGGCTTTACGAAGATGGTAAAATTCCATCGCCCGTCGTTCCTGAGATGTATTTTAGCATCGCGCAGAACCTTTGTGATGCCTTTGAGCTCAAGGCCTGTTTTATATCATTCGTGGTACGACCCCTACGCGCTGTAGAAGATCTGCGGACGAGCTGCGGACACTCAACAACGATGGCAGGTCGCTTCCGCACTGTAGCAACAGCGGGCTTCTCAAGTTCTCAGGTCCCGCTATGATGGCTACGCCACTAACCAGTGTCTCGCCCCTTCTTGCATAGACAGCTGCTGGGGCGACATTGGCTTTTATACCGCATCGTGGCCCATAGTAATGAGCTTACGATTTTCGACGGGAGAAATCTAATACGGTAACTCGAGACGAAAATCGATCTGCGCATGCGCGAAATCCCGAATCTCTCCGTGCCGCAGAATTTGAAGACGGTCATCGGGCAAAATAGCGTTCGCTCCAAAATAGTACGGAGAGCGGTAAATTTCTGCGTAAACTACTGACGTCCCACACATTCTCCCGTAGCCGTCGCGTGAACGGAAACGAAATGGCTTCAGAACAGGACGGGAGCTTGGGTGCGAGAACGTTCACAGTCTGTCAAATCCCCCGTACCGTATGTCTCCCGTCGCAGATCGAAAGCTCGCTAGACCACAATTAAGAAATTAAGGAGACATGCACTTCATCATTTTTTATTCGGACAGAATTCGTAGCACAGAAGGATCCACTATGACAGGTGTACTGTACCACACACACTGCGGTGGCGCGGTATCGTCTTTTAGTCTGCATAAACTATACTCTTTATTTTAACCATTTTAAGCAATACAAATATTTCAATTGTTTGCCCTCCGTTATCAGTCTGCACTGGGTGTGAGACAAGGATGTAGGCCACCGTGCCTGTGATTGCATCGTTCAGTTCCTAAGCTACTGTTCTCACGTCACCAGCAATCCTATTTTCAGCCCACCTTTCACTTTCTTTGACCGAGCATAATTAATGAATCAAAATGAATAATAATTTCATATTTTTCTCACTCAAGTCAATTAAAGTGCATTAAAATTCGGGCATTCCGATATTTGTTATCCGATTTACTTTTAGCAGTGTTTACGACATTAAAAAATCGTTATCGTGCATACAAAGTCACGAACGTACTTATGATTTCAAATATCGTGCTCTGAATTTCGTGGTTCGTGTAGCTAGTAGGCTTCACTTAGGAGCCTGTGTGGGCGTTCAATTTCGTTTTTGGGACTTCAATTTATTGATTCGTTCATTTAGTTTTACATGGATTCCGTTTGTATGTGTTATGTGTGCGTGCTAGTGTTTTGTTTCTAATCTGTATCATTTTTTAAATCTATGTATGTCTTTGCGTGTAAGTTACATACTTGCATTGGCTCGATGTGCTATCTTTTTGTTAATGGGATTTCTTGTTGCCTCAAAAATTTGACAGAATTAATACCCGTTATGCTATGAATAGTCCCTTATTTACTGAAATAAATCATATATACCTACCTATTATGCTAGTCACTTGACTACGCGAACCCGTTAGAGAACTTAACACAAATGAGTCACAATATTGTGCGCACCCCCCGTAATCCTATTGTTCCCCTTCGCCACTCACGCGCGGCAACACGCAACGGCCATCTTCCTCTTTCTTGCTCGCCCCCATCGAGTTAGGATGTCGAGTCAGGGCGCTCCTGAAATCAGGTCTTTTTGTATCTCTTCAGCGCGCTTTCTCGCTCTTTAAAGCACTTTTCTGTACTTCTTTTTCGTAAGATTATAGTACTCTTGTGTTTTTATGTCACTTTTGCCGTTTGCAAGGGATATTTTTGATTCATTTCCAGGCAAGTTATTTTCATTTTCACTGCCAGCCCCACGTAGTTATTTCTGTGTGTGTTTTGCTGGTGTTTCCGTTTGACCCGATCCGTTTCGGTTCGGTGGTTGTTTATACGGTTTTTATCTAAATTGTGCGTATCCCCAAATTTATTTCTACCTGCACTATTTTAAAGTATTTCATATTTTTGTATACTTTATTGTCTGTTTTATTGCAGCATTTTGAGTTCGGAAGAAGAAGCTGCTAGGTCGCGGAAACCTGCTTCTTCCGAAGAGTCGTCTAGCAAGACGACTCGGCCCTCCAGAACTCTCCCGAGTACTTTCGTACATGGGGGAGGGAGGAGGGCTGCAGGTAAGTTGCCCAGTGGTGTTTCCCTGCAGGGTTTGCCAGCCTCGGAGCATGCGGTTTCGGGGCGGGTGGCGTTAGTTGAGTTTGGGACGTCAGCTCCGGAGCCCGTGGCTTCGGGTGGGTGGCGTCAAGCTCTAGTGGTTTGGATATTACGAATCCAATCCCCCGGTCGCTGAGACCAGAAGGGGGGACGTCTGTTTCCCGTACGGTAGCGATGACTCGCATAAATCCGCTAGGGGAGACGTGTGCCACTACTGCAGGGCAACTCACGGGCACCGCCCATGTTGGTCTGGGTTCTTCAACCCTAGCCCCCGGCCGATGCCAATGGGGGAGCGAGTACTGCCCGGGCTGTCTATATTGCCAGCTGATGGGAAGGCTCGAGCTAACAATTATGGGCGCCGCCCATGTTGGTCTGGGTTCTTCAACCCTAGCCCCCGGCCGATGCCAGTGGGGGAGCGAGTACTGCCCGGGCTGTCTATATTGCCAGCTGATGGGAAGGCTCGAGCCAACAATTATGGGCGCTCCGTAGAGCGCCCATAAGTGCGGTCACCAGAGCGCGCGATTACTTCCGGTCTGACCTGAGGTCACCTGAGTGCGCGATTACTAGTGCTCTCCTATTGTCGCCCACGGGCGGAACAATAATGAGTTCACATGCTGTTAGTAGTCGGTGGGCGAATACTTGGACCTCGTCCCAGTCTGCCCTCGCACCTGGTTATTAAATAGCCCCCGGCCGACGCCGTATGGGGGAACGAGTGCTTCCCGGGCTGTTGCTTTGCCAGCTGATGGGAAGACTGGAGCCCACATTTGTGGGCGCTCTACGGAGCAACAGGTGCAATCACCTGAGTGCGCGACTGCTTGTGCTCTCCTATTATCGCCCACGGACGGAACAATAGTGAGTTCACATATTATTAGTAGTCGGTGGGCGAATACTGGGACTTTGTCCCAGTCTGCCCTCGCACTCGGCGCCTCAGGCGCCCGGCCCATGGCTGTAGCATCTTATTGCTCAGCCAGTATAGGTAGTTTGTGCGCGACTTTGGGTACATACCCTCAGCGCACTTCTCCCCTGGAGGGAGGCAGGCATCCCTCTGTTGAGGGTTTGGTTCGTGTCTCCGAAGTTGTTTCGGAGGACCGCCCGAAGTCTGTCTGACCCTTCTCAATCTGAGATGCTCAGCATGATGCGGGTTTTTGCCCAACGACAGGGTTGGTCCCTCTTACCAGATACCACAACCCCTGCTTCTGTCCCTCTTCTGGGGTCAGACTTTGAGTTTAATCAGCCTTTTGTGCTTGATTCTTCATTGTCTGAGACGGGATCTCTCGCGTCTCCTGTACCCCCAGCCCTCGGGGCTCCGCTGGGTGAAGAGACCTATAGTGGTCCATGGCGATCGCTCTCCCTTTGTGGGGTAGAGGCGATTGCTTTGTTGTCCATATATCTCCCTGAATTTCAGTCAGCCCGCGCGCAGGGTTCGACTTCGCGTTAGGTAATATGACCGCATTGAATCAGCGCTCTTTTGTTAAGCGCCCTGTTTCGATTAAGGGTAAAGCCTCTGGTTATTGATGACCTGCTGCACACTCTTTTTAGTTCGCAGTGGTCACAACTTTCCAGTGCGGCTGCTTTGGTTACGTACCGTCGCAGGCTCTTGGCTCTCTCTGCCCTTGAGGTTAAGGAGTCTGACATCGCGCCACTTCTCTTGGATGTTCCGTCTCGGGGTCCTTCGCTCTTTGGCGGTCAATTCGCTACAGTTTTTCAGAGAGAGATTGATGCGCGGAAGCAGGTCACTGAGATGACTAAGCAGTTCTGCGTTCCCTTTAAACCGACGCGGGCCTCTGTCCGTCGGAGGCCTGTTGTTCCCACTTCGGGGCAACACAGTCGTGTTTTTGGGGGGCCCGCCTGCTGAGCTTCAGCCAGCTCCTTCTCGTGGAAGAGGGGGACGTGACAGAGGCTTTTCGAGAGGTACTCGTGGCTCTCTGCGTGGCAGGGCGACGGCTTCGCACAAGGCTAAGCCTAGGCTTTGATGGCTTTTCTCCCCGCTTGGGAGGCCATCTCCGGGGACGCATTTGTGTTTTCCGTCGTGCGAGACGGATTCTTCATAGATCTATCCGTCTCGCTCCCAGGAGGGGCTATAAGATCTCGTTCACCTCCCATGTCTGCCCTGGCTCGTTCTCATGCCTCAACGGAGATCAAATCTCTGTTGAAAAAGAGGACGATAGAAAGGGTAAGAGACCAGCCGTCTCTTTCCCTTTTCTCCGATGTTTGTTTTTCCCAAGCGCTCGGGAAAACTTCGATTGATACTGAATTTGAAAAGAATAAACAAATTCATTCCTTCCGTGCATTTTCGAATGGAGACCCTCGCCTCCATTCTCCCGTTGATCAAGAGGAAGGACTACGCGATCTTGATAGATTTCAAGGACGCGTATTTCCTTTTTCCCATCCTTCGCGCTTCGCGCGATCTTATGGGATTTTCCCTTCCTCTAAGAGACTTTCGCTTTCGCGCTCTTCCCTTAGGGCTGCGCCCAGCCCCTTGGGTTTTTACTCAGGTTGTAGCCGTTCTGGCAGCCTCCCTGAGGCGCCGCTGCCTTCGGCTATTTTGCTACCTGGACGACTGGCTCCTCCTAGCGGAGTCGCACGATCGTTTGTTAGATGAGGCGCGTTTGCTCGTCAATTTTACTCAAGACTAGGGTTTCCTAATAAATTGGGAAAAGTCAGAGTTAGTTCCTACTCGCAGCCCGGTTTTTCTGGGGGCTGTGTTGGACATTCGGAATCAGTTGGCTCGGCCCAGTCGCGACAGGATTCTCACTGTTGTCTCTGCGGCTGGCAAGCTCATTCTGGCCAGCAGGGCCAGATAGTGGCTTCAGTTTTTCGGATATCTAACCAGTCTAGTCGATGTTCTAGAGGATTGCCGGCTCCTTATGAGTTCTTTTCAGAGGCATCTCCTCAGGTTTTACAAACCATGCAAGTATTCTTTTGGTCTGGATTCCAGTACCAGTAGAAATCAAGTCTCTTTTCTCCCGTTGGATAAACGAGGAATTTCGCGCGCGAGGCAAGTCCTTCCGTACCCCCCTTCCGTCGATCTCGGTTTCGACGGACGCCTCTCGGTTGGGGTGGGGCGGACATTGCAACGGCAGCACGGTCGCGGGGGATTGGTCTCTTCTCGGGACTCTTCCCCATATCAATGTCCTGGAGTTTATGGCAGTCTTTTTAGCCCTGCTCCACTTCAGAAGTCGACTTTTCAGTCGTTCAGTTCTGTTACTCATGGACAATGTCATAGTGGCGGCTTTTATCTATCGGCAGGGAGGCACTCGTTCTGCCACCCTGAATGCCCTAGCTGTGGAGGTGGTGTCGTCGCATGACGATCACGCCCGTTGTCTCTTTCATCCCCGGTCAAGAAAACCTCTTTGCGGATTTTCTATCCCGGGGCAGGTGTCTTCCATCAGAATGGAAGCTCCATCCAGAGGTCTTTTGCTGCTTTCGCAGTTGCCTCGGCCCACTGGAAGTGGACCTGTTTGCGTCAGTCCTAAACCACCAACTTCCGATTTACTGCTCCCGTGTTCGCGATCAGGGAGCTTGGGCTCTAGATGCTTTCTCTCTCAGTTGGGAGAATCTTTGAGGGTTCGCCTTGCCTCCCTTCCAGCTGATTCCGCGAGTCTTGCGGAAGATCAGGGAAGATCGGGCTTGGGTGCTTGTGATAGCTCCCTTTTAGCCCAGGAGGATTTGGTTTCCGGAAGCTAATGAGCCTTCTGATGGCTCAACCGTTCCTTCTTCCGCTAAGAGTGGATCTAGTGTTGCAACCCCTCTCGGGGATTCTTCACCACGGTCCGGAGTCCCTTCATTTGACTGCTTGGCCCCCATCGGGGAATCTGCAAGACAGTCGGGTCTCTCTGATAGAGCCGCTGACTTTTTAATGTCCAATCGTAGAAGTTTCTACTGGGGAAATTTATAATTCCCGTCTTTCGGTCTTTTTCCTTTGGTGTTCAAACCCCGCCTAGGGCTCCTATTGGTTCAATCGCGGATTTTCTAATCTCGCTATTTGACAAAGGGAGGTCCATCTCTACTATCCGAGGCTACCGATCTGTGATTGGTGCTATTCATTCGGGGTTCTCAGTTGGTTCGGGGATTTCTAATTCCCCGCTGTTGAGTGGTTTGATTCGGTCGTTCTTTCTGAAACGGCCTCCTCGTTCTAAGTTAGTCCCGTCTTGGAGTCTGCCTAAGGTCTTAGAAGCCCTGGCAAAGCCTCCTTTTGAGCCGCTAGGTGAAGCTTCGCTTCACCATCTTACGGTTAAGACGCTCTTCTTGGTAGCCATTGCCTCTGGGCAGAGGCGCAGTACCCTTCATGCCCTCTGTCTTACTCCTGGTCATGTTCGCTGGGAGGTGTTAGATTGATTCCTATTAAAGGCTTCTTTCATTGCCAAGAATCAGACGGCTTCCTCTGGCCCTGTTGAGATTTTTCTTTGTCCGCTTTCTGAATTTTCGTCAGTGCGCGAGGACAAGGTTTGGTGTCCTGTTAGAGCTCTCAAAATTAATAGTATGTTGATAAGACTAAGTCTTATCGTAAGGATGATCAGTTGTTCCTGATCACTCGAGAGCCTTTTTCTCCTGCTTCTCTTGATTCCATTTCTAGATGGATTGTCGAGGCTATTAGGGCTGCTGACACAGAGGCTCTTTTTGTCTGACAGTAAGCCTCATGCTCATGACACTCGTAGTGTCAGCACTTCTTGGGCTCTGTTTCAAGGTGTGGCGCTTGATGATATTTTGAAGGCTGCTTATGGGCGTTCGTCCAATTCCTTCATTTCTTGCTACCTTAGGGATGTCCCAACAGGTGAGGCTATTTTTGCGTCAGCTACCTTGAAGGCCGCTGTGTCTTCTTTGTAATCCTGTACCCTTCTGCTATTGAAACATGCCTCCCGGTCTTTGAGTTGGCGCTGGTCTAGCATAATAGGTAGGTATATATGATTTATTGCAGTAAATTTGTAAAATCAGCACTGATTTTCTTATTTACTATATAAATCTATATACCTACCTATGACCCTCCCTCCTTCCCCTCACCTTGCAAGCAACATGTTTCTACTTGGGGTTGCTCGCAAAAGAGGAAGATGGCCGTTACGTGTTGCCGCGCGTGAGTGGCAAAGGGGAACAATAGTATTGCTGGGGGTGCGCTAGCCTCTTGTCGAGGCCCTGGCGCTGTTGAAATCCTTGGCGATATGGAGGCAAAACCGAGGCGCTTGTGCCGAGGGCCTCTTGACACCTGATCTGAATTTCTTTTGTATTTCATTGTTTTGACGAATATTCCGACCAAATTTTGGTCGGTGAAAATCATCCAATAAGCGCGAGCTACCATGACGTAATGTTAAATATTCATGACTCGACTGCACGCTAGCCCAAGATGGCGTTCAACGTTTCTTCCACGACGAGTGATGACGATATTTGTAAGAGCTTAGAATATGCCGCTAGAATGTTGAAGATTGACAGATTCAAAGATTTGCAAGTTGATGCAATCAAATCTGCACTTAAAGGACAAGATGTTTTTTTGAATCTGCCTACTGGCTATGGAAAAAGTGTTATTTTTCACGCGCTACCGCTCTGTGCTGATTACCTCCGTGGGCCAGGGATGGAGAGTGAGACTAGGTCCTAGGCCAGGCGGATCCCCCGGGGCCTTGCCGGGCAGTGAAGTTGCTGGTAACTCATTGGTTACATCAGAATTGATGGAGATGCATCTACTGTTGAACGGTGACTTTTATTGCCCATTCTTCATTATTTGTAAATATATGATGATCTCTTGAGAAATTTGTACATTTGTCTTATTTCAAATTACCATGGTTTGTAAGCTAGAGATCGAATTCTTCATAATGTGCTTGTCTGTGAATGTATTTTGAGCAATAGATTTACGTAATCCCACCCCCCCCCCAAAAAATAGACTAGTCCAGAACTGAAGTAAGAAATCCTTGAGATTTTATTGGCCAATTTGCTGGGCGATCGCCGCGGTTATCTAACTATTCACGTTTGCATGCATAATTCAGTAGGAAATTGTGCCTCATGAATATATAATTTAGGTCGGGTGTCAAGAGGCCCCGGCGCAAGCGCCTCGGTTTGCCGCCAAGGATTTCAACAGCGCCAGGGCTTCGACAAGAGGCTAGGGGTGCGCACAATATTGTGACTCTTTTGTGTTAAGTTCTCGAACGGGTTCGCGTAGTCAAGTGACTAGCATAATAAGTAGGTATATAGATTTATATAGTAAATAAGAAAATCAGTGCTGATTTTACAAATTTATACAAAACAGACTTTAAGATGAAAACTTTAGTGGTTTAAACTGTAGGTAATAAATTGCCATGTATGTTCCAGAAAGTGCACACTTTCTAGTTTATCTGAAAATTATGCTATTCAGATAAATTGACCTTTTGTTTCTTTTATTTCACTTTTGTTTCTCTTTTTTTCCTTTTCTTGTCTTTTAGCTGATATTGTTATTGTTCTTTAAGAAAAAAAAATCTCATTCAGTATACTCGCGAATGGCTATACGGCAGGCTTTCGCGGCTTTGATGAAAAGATCAGTGCCAACCATTCTGAATTTGGTGGGGGAGTCGAAAGGACGTTCCTGAGACAAGTGGATTGAAAAAATGTGACAGAAGTGATCATAAGCATAATATACAAATAAATGCATAAGAGAGTTTGAATTTGGATATATGAATAATTTGATAAAAAGAGGTCTATATACAGTTAACAGCATACTAGTTCATACCCCTTGTAATTTGAAGTCCTACGTGTTGACTTGTGGAATCTTGTGAATTGTTTTATGTTATATAATATTATTCGTAAATTTCTTTGTCACATGATCAAGTACATGTACGTAAACCAGGACAAACAAATTTTGTCCTGTGTGTTGTTCTGAAGGCGTGCATGGTTGGCGATTTTTTAATTAAAAGAAAAATACAAAGTATCGATTCTGATAAAAATATGACAAAAAAGAAAAAAAAATTTAATACATTCTTATGTTTTTCTTTGTTTTGAACTTTGGGTGCAATTCTTTATATTAATTTTTTTTATTAAATTAAGATTTGTTTAAAAGTTGATTTAAATCGCGATTTATATCAATAATTTAAATGGATTCATTTAAATTGGCTAACCCTGCCTGAAGGTGATGAAATACATTCAGACATACATGAAAAGGCACACACAAGCATAACTCCCTGACACGCAGTGACACACAGACATACAGTTGTCCTCAAAATTATTCATACCCCTTGGAAAATTGGAGATTTTTGCATTTTTTCGCAAAAATGAAAGGGGAACTGGATTTACTTGCACATCACTTAAATACATTTAGTTATCTAATGAATGCCGTTTCTGGTTGCACCTCATTTGCATAACAACCTGGTACCCAATCCCTTAATTTCCTTGAGGATGTTGTCCAGAGATGCCTTCACCTGGTCTTCAAAGCATTCTTTGGATTAAAAGGAGATTTAATGTATACAAGGGGTGTAGTTATTGACTTAGTGGTTACGAGACCATGATAATGCTATTTTAATTCAGTATTCTGCTAGGCCTAATTTGATGAAAATTTTACTCTGAAGATGAAGTAAAACACCTCCTGGAGAGACCTTCCCTGGGGCCCTTCTCTGTTGCACTGTCTGAGAGTGAGTTTTCCCTCATATTTTGATCTCATTAAGAATGTTTAGGAAAGGTCATATAGAGGTTTAAATGTTAGTTGGTGCCATTTTAAGCAGTTTTTTTCAGTTACACAAACTGGCACACTTGGATATGGATACTGGATATAAGGTCCTTCACAAGTGGGTACTCTGGTGAAATTTAAATACTGTCTTTATTTTCCTGTGTGCCGTCTAAGTGGTAGCGTTTTTTGCTCTGCAGCTGGCACCACTGAGGGAATATGGTATGAACTGAGTGCCCAGTGATATCAAGTCTTGTACCCACCATACCAAGGGCTTTTGCTAAACAGTCGGGTAACGTCTTCTTCTTCTTTCGTTGTATGGTATCGGCAATCAGTCTAATTTGCTAAACAGTCGGGTAACGTCGCGTCGCGTTGGTAGAAATTTTTCAGTAAGGTGTCTTCAAGGGGACAAATTGAAAAAGAGTCCATCTCGGTATGATTTTTCCCGTTTTCAGGCTAAAAACGACAAACAAGGGAATAAAGAAAACAATAGAAGGATAATGCAAAGAAGACGTACAGTCCGTCCCAGTGGCGGTGGCTGCGCTGCCGGCGGTGCAGCTTCCCTCTGTACCCCGTCTGTGTTAGATCTAGATTCTTCTTCTTCTTCTTCTTCTTCCAGTAGTGTGCATAAACCTCCAAGGAGTATCGTCGCACAGCAGTTGGTTGTCTATCAGCCGATCAAACGTGTTGCTCAAAACTTATTAAAAAAAAAAAATAATTCCCAAAACGAACGCATCTACACTATATACAAATTGTTCTCATATTTTGGGTTAATGTATGCCGACATCTTTGACTCGTGTCTTGAAGATGTCGATCGATGGTAGTCAGTAGACGTAAGTAAAGGTAACAAAACTAGATTAAATTAATTGAAGCTACTAACAGACTATGATGCTTACCTGTCACCATCTTCCCTGACCCTGAGGCTGAGCTTGAACTTGAAGCCATCGTACGATGATACACCATCCCGGTGGCCTGTACTTTCACGGATGATGTCTGATGATGATGATGACGATGATCGTGACAGTGCAAAGCACTTTACGCATGAAAAGATATGCAGCGTAGACCAGAGCATGACTAGCCTACACATACCGTACGTGTATAGGCAGGCTAGGCCTAGTCTGCAAGCACAGACCCTAATTTGACACTTTATCAGAAAATCATTGTGTCATGACCGAAGCCTAATTCAGCTACCTTCTGGTCGGAAGGAGCAGCTATAGTACATTGCCCATAGTAGTCTTACAGTGCAGGCACTCTTTTACGACTGACCAGGGTTTGTGCCTGCAAACTAGGCTAGGCTAGGCCATGCGCAGCTCAGGCCATTCCACGAATCCGGAAAACGTAAACACAGCTAAAATTATTAAAATTATTAAACATCTCTGTGTTTTCAATCCAAAGTTCAATAAAGCAGTGATTAATTGAATAATTAATTAATCCAACAATCGATTTATTCATGGCATAAGAAATCAAATAATTAATTCATGCTGCCATCAGGCCACTTTTTTCCCCCTCTCCTTTTCTTTTTCTTTTCTTTTCTTTTTTTTTTTTGCTGCTAAAAAAAAGATACCATACATAAAATTCCGGAAAAATGTTCGAAAATTTCTACCAACGCGACGCGACGTTACCCGACTGTTTAGCAAAAGCCATACCAAGGATGTAATCAAAAATATGAAAACAATAAAAAGTAAATTTGGTATGTGTAAGGTGCTAACAGGATACTGTAATCAATGGTGACCTGGCTCAGGGTCATGAAGTGACTTAAACATCACTAACATGGCCTTCCTAAGCACTCTAATTGAGAATGGAACCAAATAATGAGGGCGAACCCCATCTAAGACAGTGCAACAGGGAAGGGCTCTAGGGAAGGTCTCTCCAGGAAGAATGTTTTACTTCCTCGTAAGCGCAAAATTTTCATTAACGTAAATGAATGAAACTGAATGAAAATATTAATATCATAGTCCCGTAACCACAAAATCAATAACTGCAACCCTTGTATACATTAAATCTCCTTTCATGTCAATAAGTTTCGCCTACTTTGTTTGCATGCGCGTACTTGAAGGTCACCTGAATGACAAGCATCGACGCAGTATACGAGCGCACACACAGATCTGATTATTGAGTGATCAGTCTACAAACACAAGAGATCTTCCAATTTTCAGGGAATTAAATATCGATAAATAATTTTATTTGACAATTTTTCAGTTGAATAATAGTTATTAGTAATAGTATATTAAATTTACACATAGATAGTAAGGAGACAAACAAATATCTTTTTCAATTAATTATTCATCATTTGGAAACAATTGCGTAAAATTCAAATTGGCAACAAAAAGTAGTTCTGCTTCTGGGCTTTTCCGCTCATTAGGCAAGGTAAGTTATTCATGAAATTGGCCAGAATTTCATGCAGCCAATCGAAAGCCAGAATAGAAAGGTCAAAGCTAGAACTTGTATTCTTTTAAGAAACCATTTAACTGGTTAATTTCCGCCATCAGAAACACTTCGAACCAATCACCAAAGAAACCCTTCTCAACGTGCATGGACGTACTTTCCCATAGAAACGTGTGTAAATATGGTGTTTCGGCTTGTCTTTAACATCAATAAACAGGCCGTTTTGAAACAAAATGGGCCAGAATTCTACAAAACAAGCAGTCATAGTTTCATGTACAGCAGAGCCTTTGGGTTTCCTATATATATTTTCATTTTTTAACTGAATTAAACCAGTGTAAACTAAAAAAGATAAAATGATTTTGGAAGTTGAGATTTATGGATTTTCGTGATTAATGTACATGATTCTATGGTGGAAATTTGTGGTGGGGTGATGCGCGCGCGCGGAAAGTTAAACTCGCGCAATGCAACACACTTTTCGGTATGAAATCCAAGGAATGCCTTGAAGATGGGGTGATGGCATCTCTGGACAACATCCTCAAGGAAATTAAGCCATTGGATACCAGGTATTGGCCTGCAATCTCAGTAGAGACTTCCAGAAGCATTGTGACAGTTTACTGAAAGGTTACAAGGTTTAATCACATAGGATTTGATTCATGTTGATCGACAAAGGCAATAAATCACCAAGGGTATATGAATAATTTTGAACATCACAAAATCTGGATAACTCACTTTTTCTATTGTTATGCAAATGAGTTGAAACCAGAAACGGCATTCATTTGTAGATGATAACTAAGTGTATTCAAGTGATGTGTAAGTAAATCCAGTTCCCCTTTCATTTTTGCGAAAAATGCAAAAATCTCCAATTTTACAAGGGGTATGACTAATTTTGAGGACAACTGTACCATCAGAAGGACCGCGCTCTCCCCGGTAGACGCGATGGGGTTGTTTACACGATCCCTTGCTCGACTTGTGACAAGGTCTATATTGGCGATACAGGTAGGCCTGTTAGTGTTGGGGAACGCATGCAAGAACATCGCCGGGACGTTCGGCTTAGGCGCACCGATAGTTCTGCTGTCGCAGTTCATGCGTGGAACTCCGATCATCGCCCTAACTTGGATGAGATCAGCTGCATTGCGCACGACAAGCATTGGTATAGAGTACCGAAGTGTGACGTCATCAAATTTTGATTTTTGTATTTCAGTATTTTTATGACCATATTTAGGTAGAGCATGATGGAAAACGTTCACACATCAAATTTGACATGGTTCATGGTGGCCCAAGTTATGGCTATATGAATGTCTAATTAGCCCCATTGAAGTCAGTGTAAATTGGCCTGGTTCTTAACAGTTTAGAACCAGGCCAATTTAACACTGACTTCAATGGGGCTAAGGAGGTATTCATGCGGCCATATCTCGGGGCCCAATCAGCCAATTGCCATAAACTTTGGGCTCTGGATATTTTTCACCATGTTCCTTTGAGATATGGTATTAAAAATGCCAAAATGAAAAATAGCTTTTTGTGACGTCATCACTTCGGTACTCTATACACAGCAAAAACGCTGTTTAAATTTGTGTTGTTTAAATTTTAAGCAATGTTGTTTAAAAGATGGACCCTGCATTTTTAATCAACCGCTGTTTAAGACATCAATAATAATCTGTTAAACAACTTCGTTTAAAAAGATCGAAAATTCGCGCTAGACGGGTTTCCTTCTCCGCCAAACACGGCCGGCTTCATCATGGCGGATGCCTTTGTTTGATACATTCAGAGGTAAGCATTTAGACTAAATATATTGTAATTTGATCGAGTTTAAACTCAAGACATATTTGTGCTGCCATGACATCTATATGATGTCTAGATCTAAGCCACAGTCACAGAATTATGATTTTGACCTAGCTGCAACTTTGCAAGCGTATTATGGTCATTTTGGGGGTAAAACGATCATTTGCCTTCTCTGTGTGTATTGCGAAACGCATGAGCGAACATCACCTGGCTTGTGCGAGGGATCGGTGCGGGCTAAAACATTTCCAGTGAGCGGGGGAAAATCATGCACAGAGGGATCAGGGCTATGTATTTGACGTCTTTCTCTCCTCTGACATCATACGCTCACAGTTTCGCACATCACTCATCACTCCTCATTCTTTTGTGCATACAGATTGTGTTTGTTGTCGGTATTTTCTACATTCCACAATAATTGACCCTTTATGTAAACATTCACTCATCTCGCATTCTCTCTCTCACACTCCCAATCTCCTCTTTCTATATCACACTCACAATGTTAGTTGCTTATTCACATTCACATCACATTATGTACTCAGTTCACCTATTATGATAGTGGTAGGTCCCAAATGGATGATTCGAATGCTATATATACGCCAGCAGAATGCACTCCTTCAAAAAGACATCTACAAAATAAAATCAGATATTTTATGTATTATGGACCTCAACACTGGTCAGGATAATTATCAAGAAGTAATGTCGTCACATTCAAAAGATTTCAGGCGATACTATGCACTTCAAAAATTTGTTTTAATCTCACCACCTCCCGCAAGAAAAGCTCGTTTTGAAGTTGGGCGCGTGACTCTTGACTAGAAATTTTTGCAACATTCTGCCTGATTGATCTAAAACTTTGACAAAAAAGTGATCACTGGATTTTTGACCAATCACATAATATATCAGGATATAGGTAATTTATCCAACCTTCTGAAACCAATTACCCCCTTATAATGTTTGACGCATAGGTACAACCATTAATAGATTAGACCATAGTTTATTGATGGTAGATCTGGCTCGGTGCAGATCTATTATTCCCACCTTTATCTGCTCTCTCGATCTTCTACTTTCACAGTGTATGGAACGCCACATGTGTAATCACAAAACTACATTCCTCCTTACTTTTGCATAGAATATAACTTATCAAAAAGTGTTCTAATCAATCAACCTCAATGCACTAAAAGCACAATAGTGTTTGACGCTTGTAAGGAATCCATGTATAACATATTTCCATTATCATTAAAGATCATACTCCAGATAAATATACGTTGGTCATCACAAAACATGTATTATTTTCAGACTGCATAGTTTGCTTCCAATGCTTAGTATTGACTATTAATTCCTTTGTATGAAATCTAGATGACTGAACTTTCAATAACTTTTCATGATGTGAGCGCATTTCGTATTTGGTTCAATTTTCTACCTTTGTGTGTAAGTAACTTTAAAACTTTACATTTAACAATAATACTTTGACTGCTTGTCATGTAAACAATTCTTCAAAACAAACTGGAATTGTTTCATTTGAAAGATATGTTCTAGAGAGAGACTTATCCCTTTAAACACATCGAAATGTACATATCACAAATAATATACATGTATTAACCACTATTATCTGAAGAGAGGCTTTTCCCTTTAAACACATTAAATCTCAGATAACATACATGTATTAAACATGAATAAAATGATTGGATTCCTAAAGGAACAATATGAGAGCTTGGTTTCTTCGTTGTCTACTTTCTTTTCTCTCCCTTTTTTTTGTTATCCAGCATGTATATATTTACAATGAAATTTTAAAACTTGTGAGACTCATTTTAAACAATCTTGTTTTCACTTGTATCACATTTCTCTCTGTCCTTGTGATAAACCTGGGACTGCCAAAAGAAAAGATGATGAACAATATTTCAGCATAAATTCACAAAACTTGAAATTTGACAAACCTGTTCTATCTTTGCTCTCAATGATTAGCACAAAACTGGTTGTTTGACACTCATATGTATAATTTTATGATTTTTTTTTAAAGTTAGAACCCAGGCCAGTATGAGGATTTTGGAAGGAAATTTGGTCACTGTAAGCAAATATAGATCAGATTTGTTGAACTCAACATATATTCAGTACATGTAATGAAATGACATGCATAAAAATCAACAACATACATGTTCCTGTATTCTCATTGTCAGTTGTCTTCTTTCTTCATATCAGTCAAGTGTAATAGTCCTTTAGATAAGAAGGGGGTGCACGATCACGAAGGGGGTTTCTTCGTGTTGGTTGAAGAGGGGGTCGTGCATTCTGGTTTTGAGGGGGGTTTGCATCATTCATGATAGGCATGTCATTGTCAAAGTTGTCAGTTTCATTTCGGACATTATGTTGACCTTGTAGAACTTTGAAGTGCGATGAGTTTCGCGTAATTCTGTATGAGCCACGAGATGCAACAATTTGCGAACCACGAACTGCTACAACTTGCAGGGGTGTGGTGTCAAAAGGGGTCGCGAATATCCAACATGTCCATCGCGCTTCACTAGGACATGATCACCAACTTTGATTCGTGATTCGCTGATTCTTTGACGCTTTTCCGCGTTTGCCTTTTGCTTTCCCTTCTGTGACTGATCACGATTGCGAATTTCGGCATCGTGTGCTACGTGTGTGAGAGGTTCGGGGAGACGAGTGCGGAGAGGGCGCTGAAATAATACCGTTGCGGGTGGTATTCCTGTTGTGGCGTGTGGCGTAGCTCTGTAATTCCGTAGAAATGTGTACAATTCCTGTTTCCAGGATTTCCTCTCAGCGGTTGATGTACGAATTACCTTCTTCAGTACGCGCATAAATCTCTCCACTGCTCCATTGGCCTGTGGCCACAAAGGCGTTACTCTGCGATGTGTAAAGCCAAGGTACTGTGCGAACTTCATGAAATATTCACTATTGAAGGGGGGGGGGGGGGGGGGGGGTCCGTTATCAGTACGGACAACTTCCGGAACTCCGAACATTGCAAACACGCGATTCAAGTGAGGGATTACAGCTTTGCTGGAAGTAGATGGAAGGATTTCAACTACCGGAAATCTACTGTAGTCGTCGACGATAAGTAGCAGATGCTCTCCAGTTGGCAAATCACAAAAATCTACGCTCACTTCCGTCCACGTGTTCTTAGGCAACGCAGACATTTGGATGGGCTCACGCGCACTGGTGGAGTTGCCTATTGCTTGGCACGGAACGCATTGATTGATCATATCTTCCACTCGCTTATCTATTCCTGGAAACCACACTTTTTCACGAATTAGCTGCTTTGTGCGAACAATGCCTTGGTGACCCTGGTGTGCGATTTTGATAATGCGATTTCGGAGGCTAACCGGAACCACAATTCGATGATCACGTAAGAGCACCTTTCCATCCTTCGCTATGCTGAGCTCATGTTGCACATTCGCGAGACTTTGTAGCTCTGGATCCTCTCTGGAGATAGAGTGCCAGCTGTTCTCTGAGATGGCTTTCTTGCATGCTTGCAGATTAGGATCAGATTCCGTTGCTGTGATGATTTCCTCTAGGGTGATAGACTTCGGCACTGCATTTTCGAGAATGAAGTTAACATGCTCTTCGGCATTTGGCTCCACTGCCGATGTTCTGTTGCGTGACGGATGCCTTGAGAGATAGTCAGCCGGATTGGAAGCGCCTGGCTGGTACTCTAGAACAAAGTCAAACTGCTGCAGGTGAAGCATCCACCTTTCGATTCTCGCGGGTGGAGAGGAGTTTACCCTGTTGAATGGCGGTACAAGAGGCTTGTGGTCGGTTACGACTGAGAAATGGCTCCCATACAGGTAGAGGTGAAAGTGTGTTATTCCCCATGATACTGCGAGGGCCTCACGTTCCGTCTGAGAGTACCGCTGCTCGACTGATGTAAGGGATCTGCTGGCGAGTGCTACTATGACTGACTTATCACGTTGATCGCCATGTTGTAGAAGCATTGCACATAGCCCGACAGGACTAGCATCTACAACAACAGTTGAGTGAAGATTTGGGTCAAAGTATGCCATGTGACAGTGATGGGCAATGGCACCCTTGATGTCCTTGAAGGATGTAGCATGTCGATCTTCCCAAGACCACGGGATGCTCTGCTTAGTCAGGTCTCGAAGTGGCTCAGACAGCGATGCAAGGTTGGGGATGAACCTCGCACAGTAGTTCGCTAAGCCTAGAAAGCTTCGAACTTCTTCTCGACTGCTGGGAGGAGCTGTATCAATCAGCGACTGGACCTTCGAGGGACTCGGTGATACACCTAAAGAGCTGAATACATGGCCAAAAAATTCAACCGAGGACTTGTTGAACTCGCACTTGCCGCCGTTGAGAGTGAGATTCTTTTCTCGCAAACGGTGCATGCATTTCATCAATCGCTTGTCGTGCTCACCTGGAAGACCTGCCAGGGCTGACTGAATCAGGTTCTGGAATTGCTCTGCTCCGCTATTAACACCAAAGTTCAGTATCTTGTATTGATATAACTCAACGTGTGTGGAGAAGACAGTAAGGTATCGTGATGATTTCGCGAGCTCAATCTGGTGATATCCACTATTCAGGTCTAGCTTGGAAAACACCTTAGACCCGTTGAGCTTAGCAAGGATGTCGTCAATTGTGGGTGTGACATGTCGCTCCCTCTGGATCGCTTTGTTCACGGCCGTCATATCAACACACAGTCTGATTTTTCCGGGTTGCTTTGGTTTGGGCACAGCTCTGATTGGGGATACACACGGTGTTGGCTGATCGCTTATAGGCTCAATGATATCAAGATCCTGGAGTCGCTGAAGCTCGGATTCCACATGTTTCCTGACATGGAATGGAATTCTACGGTGTGGTTGGGTAACCGGTGTGACAGTCTCATCGACATGTAGGCGGCAAACAACACCAGCGAGTTTTCCCAAACCTACGAATCGATCTTTGAATTCGTCTATGACGGACGGTGCCGCGAGTATGTTGAACGCGATGTGGATCATATCAAGCGATTTCGCTGTGTTGAACCGGAGTAGGGTTGGACCGTCATGCTCTGTAACGAAGAACACAGTCTATAGGGATCGCTTCCTGTGCTGTACGGTTAACGCGATTTGTCCCAAAACCGTGATAGGACGAGTTGCCCCGAAAGCATAGACGTCTCCGGCTGCGGGTTCTAGCGGGCCTTTCCAGTCCTTGCAGACTTCATTCAGAGTCCGCCTGCTCATGATGTCGACCGTTGTGCCTGTATCTATGACGACTGAGGACTCAACACCGTTAATTGACACAGATGCAGTCAGGAGCTTGTTGTCCTCATTTGGATCATTGATTGAGAACAGATAGTCTGCAGATTCAGACGGCTGCGATTGCGAAATGTCTGGTTCAACCAAGTTCACTTCTGCCTGTTGCTTCTGTCTGGCTTTGCACACTTTTGCAAAATGGTTCAGTTTTTTGCAAAAAGAACAGACTTTACCTCGCGCTGGACAAGTTTCACCAGTTCCATGTGGATATTGTCCACCACAGTTACGGCACACATTCTTGTGTTGAGACTTCACATTCTGTTTTGCCGGTTTGCCGTAGTGTTTGCGCTTGTGAGTTGGTGCAACATAGTTCATTGTATCTCATGCCTGGATATAGTCTTCGAGATTGCGCTTGCATGAGCATTTGCTGCTTCGACGGCACGCACGATTGTTACTGCTTCATTCAAACTCAATTTGGGTTCGAGTAGCAGTCGTTGGCGAATGTTGGCATTGTTCATACCGAGTATTATGCGATCACGGATAAGTGAATCCTTCAGGGTCTCAAATTCGCACGTATCGGCAAGTGTTTTAAGACTAGTTACGAAGCTCTCAAAAGGTTCGCCTTCTCTCTGTACTCTCGTATTGAAGTAGATGTCATGGCAGCACACATATGTCTTGAGTATAACTCGCCCAGATTACAATATATTTAGTCTAAATGCTTACCTCTGAACGTATAAATCAGCTCCGGCATTTGGAACTTTGTGTACAACAGCCTTAAACAACCGTGTACGTTTAAACACATCATATCTGTAGTGTTAATTTGAACAACAACTTTGAATGTTTGTTTTAAATAGTTGTGTAAAAAGTTTTAAACAACTAACTTTAAACAACCTAGATGTTTGAAACAACGTTTTTAAACAACAATTTTTTAAAACAATAGTTGTGAAAAAGGTTTTAAACAACTGGGTGTTTTTAAACAACTTAATTTAAACGACCTAGTTGTTTTAAACAACTTTTTTAAACAACAATTTTTTTTAAACAATAGTTGTTAAAAAAGTTTTAAACAACTGGGTGTTTTTAAACAACTTAATTTAAACAACCTAGTTGTTTAAAAGCTGTTGTTTAAAAAATTCGTTAAAAATTTAAACAAGAGGCTGTTTAAAGTTTAAAGAACTTGGGTTGTTTAAAGTTTAAAAAAAAAAAAAAAAAAAAAAAACATACCGGCTTTTCAACCTAATATTTACGACGTTCGCCCCTTTTTCAAGACAAGAGATTAGAAGATTATGTCGGAACCTACACCCAAGCGTCGAAGAATGGAAGATGAAACGGAGGAAAACCCTCCTATTCCTTCGACAAAAGCAGCTCCCGACTCGGCAAATAACTCTACTGGCTGCACTCCGGAGCAACACATGCACGACAGCAATGCGCAGGGCAGTAATCATGTCTGTGCTCAGCCTGTCTCTTCCCGTAAGCCGAGTTCTACTCGGGGGAAAAATGATGATAAAAACACCAGTTCTTCCCGTAAGCCGAGCTCTGCTCGGGGAAAAAATGATCATACAAATACCACCCCTTCCCGTAAGCCGAGCTCTGCTCGGGGGAAAATGATGACACAAACACACTTTCTTCCCATAAGCCGAGCCCTGTCGCTCGGGGGGAAAAATGACAAATGTTCTGACCTCCGAATAAGAATCCCACCCAGACTTCTGACAAATCACTGAAGGGAAAAAGTATGAACAAACGCAAAAAGAGCATTATAAGCTCGAATGAAACAGAAAAGACCCCCAAAAGAGGGGATAAATCCCGTGAAACTATAAACGAGGCGTCGACCGAAACGCCCGATAATTCAGGCGAATGCACTCGGAACGATACTGTTAAAAATTCCTGCTTCTAATTCTAACATGGATTCGAACGGAATAGAAACGATAATTTGTCGTCAAATTCCTCACAGGCAGACCAGACACATGCCTGCACAGACACTTCCACGGCAGCTGCTTGGTTTTTACAGACAATACAAGCAGCGATGCAAGGGGAAAAAGAGCCTTTCGGAGGTTTTTTGGACGCTATTCGGCCTCCTCGCTCCTCCGCTCCCTCCACGGTAACCCGCCCCGACGAGTCCGGGGAACTAGCCGCTGACGCACCGCCAGCTTCTGCGGGGGACTCGGCCAGAATTTCCCGATCGAGACATCGAGAGCCGACCTCCACCCGTAGTCGGGGCTCGAGCCCGAGCCCGGGCCGTTCAGGCCTTGCCCGATATGCCGCCTCCGTACAGTTGGGAGATGCTTCGGACTCAGAGTTTAGTTATCACAACCCTACATTCTTTACTAGATCTAGAAAGAGAAACTTTTCTGTCGAATCTTTCTCTTCAGAGGGTACATCAATGGCCCCTTCAGAGAGAGACTTTAGGAGAGTAGAGCCAGAGAACTATTCTGAAAGAGACTCCCTTCCAGACACCAATGCTGGGGACGTTGCCGCCTCGGTTAGGTCCGTATTTTCATCTTCGCAATTGTGTGGTAAGGAGTCGGGTACTAGTTCGCCCACTGCATCGGAGTTGATTACATCTTACTGTCCGCAGTTAAAGGCTGAGGTAGGGGAACAGGAAGATGTTCCACACCAATTTTCTGCTTGGATTCGGATTTGGGTGCTAATAAAGACAAGGTTTCAAGCCGCGCAGTGAAACTGGACGCACCCTTTATTTCTTGCATCAACCACTTGAATAAGAGAGGAACAGCACTTCGCCCGATGCGGAGAGAAGTGAGTAAAAATTTTCTGTTTGGTGACAAGGATTTCAAGGCCTTTTTCAAGGCCCCAGGAGTGCCCGATGCAGCTTATCGTGTCGGAGACTCCAGAGCAAAGAGGACTCCATCTAGACGCAACCCTCTCCGCTCTCATAGATTCCAGAACTGGGATTCCCAGTTGCGGAACGTGGATCGGTCTGCAAGGGCCTCAATGCGCCTAGCGATCTTTCAGACCTACCTTTTGACTGCACTACGAGAAGCAGACAGACTTAACATCTCAGGGACAGACCGCAAATACATTTCAGATCTTCTTCTCCAAATTTCGGAATTCCAGTTTGAGACGGCAGCACGAACAGCACTCTTAACTACACGATTCAGGAGGTCATGGGTGTTAGACCAACTACAGATTGAGAAAAACGCCTCCAACCTGCTACAGAGACTGCCGGTGAAAGGGGAAGATCTTTTTGGAGACAAGTTCCAGGAGACCTTGGATGCTTCCCTTACGGCAGCCTCCACGGCTGACAAGACAGTATATAAGTTATCGGCATCCTCTCAGCCTCCCAAATCTCGTGCTAGTGACTACAACAAGGAATTCCATCATGCCCATGCTAGCAACCCGAACAGAGAAAGGCGCTCTCCCCACACACGACAACCCCAGAGGGACAGAGAGAGGAAAAATTTTCGTGGTCAACCAAAGCATTTCAAACGCCCACTCGGCCGGGGGGGGGGGGGGGCAACAGTCATGACTATATAGCTACACCACCGGGGGCCCTCACGGCCTCCAGCTGTAGGGGGGAGACTGCAACAATTTCTCACGAATTGGCAACACATCACACAAGACAAATTCGTCCTAAACGTCATCCAAAATGGCTATGTCATAGAAATAAATCGAACTCATCGCAGGGCCCTCAAGCGGCTGCGATATATTACCCCGCTCCCCAGAAACACTGTACGCAGGAGATTCCTACTCAAAGAGATCCAATCCTTAGAAACAAAGAGGGCCATACGCCAAGTTCAATCCCACAGCGGCCTTGTGCTGTCCCCAGTATTCCTTACACCCAAACGTTCAGGAAATTTCAGAATGATTTTGAACCTAAAGAAATTGAATCGTTTCATCCCCAACCGAAAGTTCAAGATGGAGACTCTCTCCAAGATCCTACCCCTGATAAATCACGACGAGTGGGCTGCCACCATCGATCTCTCCGATGCGTACCTCCATGTTCCGGTGGCCCTTTCCTCTCAGCACCTACTGGGCTTCGCGATAGGGGAGAAAACTTTCGTGTACCAAGTTCTCCCGTTCGGCCTTCGCTCTTCCCCACGGGTATTCACCCTCATCGTCCGATCAGTAGCCGCGGCGCTGAGAGAAAGGGGGATAAAGAGTTTTATCTCGACGATTGGCTTCTACTCGCCCCCTCGGATCAAATTCTAAGAGACCACTTGCAAACTACAATCTCTCTAAACAATTTGGGTTTCCTCATAAACATGCAAAAATCCAAACTCACCCCAAGTCGAACCCCGGAATTCCTTGGGGCCATTATCGACATTCCACAGTCACGAGCATCACCGGCCCCACACAGAGTGAACAAGTTAAAAGAAAAGGGCCTGAGTCTTCTGTCATTTCACAAATCCTCAGTCAAGGACTGGCAAATATTTTTAGGATTGCTTGCAAGCCTAGTGGATATAGTCGCACAATGTCGAATGAGAATGAGGATACTCCAGCTTCATCTACTAAAGTTCCACTGCTCCCCTTCGCAAGCTGTCCTCAGGAAGATTCCCCTGACCCCAAGTACACGCGAGGCGATTCAGTGGTGGATTCAAACCCCCTCTCTAAAAAGGGGGAAACCTTTTCAGGAACCTCGCCCAATGCAGACGGTTCTGACAGATGCATCCAAGCAGGGCTGGGGAGCAGTCCTGAATTCAGACCACGCAGGGGGTTTATGGAACCCCCAGGAAAGGAAGTGGCATATCAACAGACTGGAAATGTTAGCTGTTCAACGGGCACTCATTCACTTCCAGAGACAGCTAATAGGGAAAGCAGTCCTCATAAAATCGGACAACAAAACAGTTGTGGCCTACCTCAACCGACAGGGGGGGGGGGGGGGGACCAGGTCACGAACACTGTGTCTTCTAACCCTGGAAATATTGACGTGGAGCAACGAGAAGGATGTGAAGATCTCAGCCACACACATCCCGGGCAGGGACAATTAGAGGGATATAAGCAGGTACGTAATGACAGAGCGAATGGGCGTGGTGGTGGTGTTCTCCTGTATATTTCAAACTTATTGGCATTTAAAGTGAGACATGACTTGGGTTTTAAAAATAACAGTCCCGAATGTTTGTGTGTGGAGGCAGACCTTCCCAATGACAACTAGAAAGGCCGTCAAAGGCGGCAGACCCACGCCTTAACCCAATAGGTTTTGTTTTGTTGCGATTATTTTTTTAAGCAGTAGCCATTCAAAGGGGATAACAAGAGGCACATCTCTCCCCCCCCCCAATAAATTTTGCCATATCCAGGTCATAGCTTTGTGTGTCCCCACCCTTGAAAAAATTCTTCTGAAAAAGGTATTTTATTATTGAAACATCCCTCCCCTAAAAGTAATTGATTAGACATGTCAGAGAGCGTGGCGTGGTGAGAAAAAAAAATGTTAGCAATTTGTATTCAGTGTTCAGTCCAAGGCCGTACGCAGAAATTTTTTTCCTGGGGGGGGGGGGGGGGGCAAGATGATCGCTTTCAAAGGAACCCATAACTTGAAGTCTAACACCCGATTAAAAAAAAGTATGATTTTGAAATTTCTGGGGGGGGGGCAACTGCCCCCCCCCCCCTCCCCGCTGCGTACGGCCTTGGTTCAGTCATGTCAGTGTTAGTAAATGTATTCATGTTCTATCTTTACATTGCAATTCGGGTTGTTGTTTTTTTTTCATCGGGCTTGGATAAAATAAATATGACGACAAAAGAAGTTGGATCTCGACTTGAAAATGACGTGCATGCGAGGCACAGAGCTTACTCACTCAGTACTACAGTAACAGTCAGCCGGCCCGGGCCCCAGGCAATTCGCGACAGTGCTGTGTATAGTTATGTACGTACACTACAGCTACTCAGCCACTCACTCAGATCAACACACGCGAACACTCGCGAGTGCGATAGACTCACTCACGTCGAACAAACGCACCAGATTTTCACCGAAAACAATTAAAATCACGTACTACACGTCCACCAGGATAAAATAAATCACAAAAACTTCCACAACAAAGTGGAAAGAACCGGGGAAAATAAACAGAAATGCACAGAAGATAAGAAATAGGAGAAATTAGACGTGCTAGGCTATACGTATACCGTATACCTAGCCGCTTTCGATTTCGCAATGAGAGTACAGTTCAAGCGCGAAAAATCCCTTGTTGCTGGGATACGTTGGCTTTGAATATTCATTGCAGGCTCGTGCGGATTTTAAGTGAAATAGCAAATAATGGGTCTAAAAGTGTTCTAAAATTCATAAACCTGAAATAGATTTTTGGTGAGACGAAGTAATGAGTGTTTTGATTGACCAAAATATTTCTGCATCGGCAGGCGAAGTTTGGGGTCATCAAACTTTCTAGTTTCTATCCTGTCACTCTCTGAACTGAAGTTCCTATACTTTACTACAGGGTCAAAAGTTCAAGGTCACACAGAATTTGCAGGGGTCAACCAATCATCACCAAAATCTAATCGATTCTTTCCTGTCACTTTCTGAACATTCCCTGAAAATTTGGTGCAAATCCGTTCACCCGTTCTCTTGTTATCTTGTACACAAACAAACAAACAAACAAAAAAAAAAACAAACAAACATACGGAGCCCTTTACATAACCCTGCCGATTTCATCGGCGTGGGTAAAAATATGATTGTGTCGTATATCGCCCACCAAATACAGATGTGAACCTATTTTTGGACGATCGTGAATCTTTATTGATTGATATTAATGAATTGAATAAATCTGTCTGTATTATGGGTGATTATAATATTGATTTATTACATGTATGTAATAACCCGAATACCCTTCGTCTCCGAACTGTTTTGGAATCGAATGCCTTTGGAATATTGATTGATAAACCAACAAGAATTAATGATCAGTCATCAACACTGTTGGATAATATTTTCGTAAAGACGGAAAAAGGTCTTAGTCAGTCAGGTTTATTCTATTGTGAAATATCTGACCATTTACCAGTGTTCTGTATACTCTATGACCATGTTATAAACGCGCCACGGAAGAAATGTAATGATAGCAGACGAAATTTGACAACATTGACATACTCAGTTTGAATAATGATTTATTCTTAGAAAAAATGGGTTGATGTGTTAGCCTGTGATAACACAGAGAAGGCCTTTGAATTATTTGTGAGGAAGTTTTCTTTTTATTTTGATAAGCATATACCATTGGACCGCATAAGAAGGAAGAAGGGGAGGAAACCTTGGATTACGAAAGGAATTCTTCAGTCTATTAAAAGGAGAAATGTTTTATATAAAAGAAGTGTAAAGAAACCCTCACCCGTGAATATTGAAAGGTATAAGAAATATCGTAATAAGTTGACATCAATCATTAGGTCATCACGGAAATTATTTTACTCAAGGAAATTCGAAAATGCGAGTAGCAATATGTCCTCCACCTGTAGAGTTGTGAAAGATATTCTGTGTAAGCACAACCAAATCTACGGCAGTATACGCCATACTTACCTATAACATTAATTGCTATTCCTTTCCCTACCCACTTAAACCGGCAAAGGATCTCTCTATGAGAGAGAAGACAAAAAACAGGGTCTGTAACAGCAGACTACTGTCCACAGAACTCCTGTGGTGCATTATGGGAAGCCCCACACATCCCTCTATATAAGGCAGAGTCCGCCAAATATCCTCCTCTTAACTGGGCGTTGTGGCGTGCGCCTGTAATCCAGCTACCAGTGGAAGTTATAAACTGATTCAGCGGACCCAGGTTCGAGACTGAGTCACGTCTTTCGGATGGTGACGTTAAAGGTCGGTCCCAGACGTAAATAATCATATCTGATTGATACACGTCTGTAAAAACCCAATTACACACACACACACACATATCCTCCTCTTTCCTTTGCCGCGGCGCCTGCAGTGAAGTCAGTCAGGCGCTCCCGCTTACGTTCTTTTTCATACCGGCTTTTCAACCTAATATTTACGACGTTCGCCCCTTTTTCAAGACAAGAGATTAGAAGATTATGTCGGAACCTACACCCAAGCGTCGAAGAATGGAAGATGAAACGGAGGAAAACCCTCCTATTCCTTCGACAAAAGCAGCTCCCGACTCGGCAAATAACTCTACTGGCTGCACTCCGGAGCAACACATGCACATCGTCATGGTAATTCTGGGTAGTCCACTTCATAATAACAATTGTAATAATAATAATAATAATAATAATAATAATAACAATAACAATAATATTATCAATAATAAAAATTATAGTACTGATAATATTAGTAATAATAATAATAAAAATGATAATACAGATATTACTACTGCTAATAATAATGATAATAATGAGAATTATTATAATAACAATAATAATAATAATAATACAAATAATACTAGTAATAATAATAAATGAATAGATACCATAAACAACCAAAGCCGAAGAAAGATGGATCGTAACAAGTTAAGGAAGGAGTCTTATTATCATGCTGATATAATTATCATAAAATGAAACCAAAGTATAATCATTATGAAGTAAGGAAATTCTAACAATTTATGCAGCATGACAAGATTGAAATCATTGAACGTGTTTTTAACTTTGCATAATAATAACATTTCTGAAAACAGATGAAAATCTTCAATTTTAGAGGTATTATGTTCTTATTGATAGCGTTTTTAACAGTTCAACCGCTGACCTGAAGTATGAAATAACTTTTACAAGCATAACGAATTACAAAGCACTAAAAGACATTGAGAGTAAAACAATCCTCATCGTAAAAAAATAGAGGAATTACACATGTAGAAGAAAACATTCTGACCTAAATTACTGGCTTTTATCAACCAGTGCCCCGCCTTATAAGGAGTTGAAGCGATTTATTTGAAACAATCGGAAGTTAAAATCAATCGCAATTGTGTAGTTAACATATAGGCATAGGCATAGGCGTACGAGAAGGGGGGGGGGGGGCTGCAGCCAACCCCAACCCCCGGATTTTGAAAGTGCCGATATTCCGGCAACTCACACCTCATATTCAGGGAGTGAGGTGCCCGAATATCCTCATATTTCAGTCATTATATGCCGAAATATGTTATTGTTATGATTTTTTACAACGGAAAGGCACAATTATTTTTGGTCGCTAGCTTCGCGCGCTCGTAAATTAAAAAAAAAGGAAAGTTGCTATCATTTTTTTTTACAACAAAAAGGCCATAGGTTGCCGTACCAGGGATCAAACCCCCAACCTTCGAGTTTCCAGTCAAGCGCTGTAAACCGTTCGACTACGACACCTCCACACACGCACACACACACACACACACGTTTACATGGCTTTACTTCCGAGGACAACTATTGTTCCTCTATTGTTACTCGTCCTCGGACAGTCGACAGAATAAGGCATAAATTCATTGTTCGACGTTCGAGGACTATTGTCCGGCTTCCGAGGACCATTGTTGTCATGATTTTTTTTGTGTTCTCTGTCCAAAAATTTCCTCGGACATAATGCTAAACAAACGCACACACACACACACACACACACACACACACAGTCTTGTATTGCTTTATTTCCGAGGACAAGTATTGTTCCTCTATTGTTCCTCCGTCCTCGGACAGTCGACGGAATAAGGCACAAATTCATTGTTCGACGTTCGAGGACTATTGTCCGGCTTTTTTTTCTTCTCGGACATACGGCTTAACACGCCCCCCCCCCCCACACACACACACACACACATAAACACTCATTCGATTCTTCTAATCTCGTCCTCTTATTTTCGTCTCTTTTCTCTTCTCCTCTCCTCTTTTATAAACATTCCGAGTTTTGTGTCTCCATTTCATTTTTTTATTCATTACGGGGGTGGGGGAGGTGCTTTTCGTCGAAAAGAGATCCGCTTTTCAGGGGCGTATCCAGGATATCCCAATAGGGGGGGGGCAGGAATTATTGATCGCCGTCATGGGGGAGAAATTTTTGCTTCTGAAGAAGGGCTGAGATGCAAAGTAGTGCTATATAGTGCTATATTTTTTGTTAACGACGGCCAATAGGGGGGCGCGCGCCTGTTGCGCCCCCTGGATACGCCACTGGCTTTTTGAAGATGGCAATTAAAACCATAATATCCTATCGTGACCCTAAATTTTCCCTTTAACAGTGGCGTAGCTAGAGTCTAGCCATTGTGGGAGCATGACTGGCACCATTGGGGGCACAAATCTTTTAGAATAATCTTAAAGCTAATCTGAGACGCCGCTGGTGGAAAAGGGTTGGGGGGGGGGGGGGGTTGCCGGAAGGGGTCCAACCGTCTTCTTTCCTATTCCATTTTCTTTCTTTTTTTTCTTATTTTTTCGTCATCCGATGAGGGAGGGGTGGGGGCGTGCGCTCCCCCCCCCCCCGTTGCTACACCTCTGCTCCTGATGAATTCGCCTTTTTTTTACCAGGAAATACGAACCCCATTTCATTTTCGGAAATACGAACCCTATTTCATTTTCGGAAATACGAACCCTATTTCATTTTCGGAAATACGAACCCTTTTTCATTTTCGGAAATACGAACCTTATTTCATTTTCGGAATTATGAACCTCATTTCATTTTCGGAAATACGAACCTTCGGAATTATGAACCCTTTTTCATTTTCGGCAATACGAACCTTCGGAAATACGAACCCTATTTCATTTTCGGAATTATGAACCTTCGGATAAACGAACCTTCGGAATAACGAACCTTCGGAATAATGCAACAAATGTTCGGAATTACGAACCCTTTTTCATTTTCGGAATTATGCACCCCCAGGCATGGGAAATTAGTGTTTCGGAAATACGAACCTTCGGAAATACGAACCTTCGGAAAAACGAACCTTCGGAAAAACGAGATGCCCCCCTCTCTTCAATGGAGTTTCCTTGGAAGATATCATGAAGGCGGCCTAATGGGCTAACGGAAACACCTTTACTGCCTGCTATCTGTCAGATGTGATTCGAGCAGAATCCAGATTCGCAAGGGCAGTTCTGACTGGATCTCATCACTGAATCGGGTAAGTTACCCACCTTACTCTTACGTTCTATAAACCAGCTTTTCAAACGAAGTATTTTTGTTACATGTATATTGTTAACCTCAATATCATGTTCCCTTTATAATATGTTATCACATGTTCTATAACATATGTTTCTTACCCTCTTAGCTCTTGCCACATGAGTGGTTGTTAACGCTTGAGCCTTATTTTGCCCACCTCCATTGAGTTTATGTGGTAATCTAGCAATTAATGGTATAGGTAAGTATGGCGTATACTGCCGTAGATATGTATTTTCAGTAGTGAAAATAAGATCTACTAAGTAGCCATACTTACCTATACAAAACCCTCCCTCCTCCCCTCAGGTGTTGTTGAGTTACAGGCGCCGAAGGAAAGAGGAGGATATTTGGCGGACTCTGCCTTATATAGAGGGATGTGTGGGGCTTCCCATAATGCACCACAGGAGTTCTGTGGACAGTAGTCTGCTGTTACAGACCCTGTTTTTTGTCTTCTCTCTCATAGAGAGATCCTTTGCCGGTTTAAGTGGGTAGGGAAAGGAATAGCAATTAATGGTATAGGTAAGTATGGCTACTTAGTAGATCTTATTTTCACTACTGAAAATACATATGGAAGCTCCTCATAAAATTGTAAAAGATGATAAAGAAATTGTTGACCCGAGAGATATTGCCAATATGTTTAATGAGTATTTTGCTAATATTGGGCTTAATCAAGCAAAGTAAATAGATACCTGTGGTACAAATTACAAGGAATACCTTGTTAATCCCTCCCAGGCATCTCTCTTTTTAAAGCCTGTGGATTCTTTGGAAATACTCGATATTGTATTGTCACTGAAAAATAGTAACTCCTGTGGGCATGATGAGATAAGTAATTCCTTCATAAAACAGGTCATTGCTCTGATTTTGGTTCCCCTGGCACACATTTGTAATCTCTCTCTGGTAACTGGAGTATTTCCTTCTTCTTTAAAGCTTGCTAAAGTTGTTCCTGTTCATAAAAAAAGATAATGTTATGAATATCTGCAATTATAGACCAATTTCAATTTTGCAAACCTTTTCAAAATTATTAGAGAGGGTTGTTTATAATAGGCTCTACGCATTCTTAGAGAAGCATGAGTTGCTCAATCCAGACCAGTATGGGTTTCGTAAATCACATTCAACTGACCTTGCATTGTTGAAATTTTATGACCCTGTGTCTCAGGCCCTTGCTAATCGTCAGCATGTGGTTGGAGTATTTATGGATTTAAGTAAGGCTTTCGACACTCTCGACCACTCAATTTTGTTGTGTAAACTGGAACATTATGGTGTACGGGGTATCGCTCTGCGATGGTTTTCTAGTTATTTATCTAACAGAAGACAATATACATGTCATAATTCTGTAAACTCTGATATTCTTGTTTTAAAAAGTGGTGTCCCTCAAGGTTATATTCTATGGCCTCTATTGTTTCTTATATATGTTAATGATATATGTAATGCATCTACAGCCTTGCAATATATATTATTCGCAGATGACACAAGCGTTTTCCTCTCTCACGGTGATACACACAGTCGAGACTAGAATTAATATTGAGCTTCCTAAGTTAACACAATGGTTTCGAAGTAACTTGTTAGCTTTAAATGTATCAAAAACAAACTATATTCATTTTAAGGGAAGGAAGATTTGCAATGAGCAACAATTAGTAGTTAGACTGGATGATGTGGAATTGGAGAGGAAGGTTTGTACTAAGTTCCTGGGTGTTCATATTAATGAGAAGCTAGACTGGGATGACCACCGGAACAGTATAATGTCTCCAATTTCTCGGAGTATTGGGATTTTATATAGAGTAAGATATCTTTTGTCTGACAGAATATTATTGATGATATATAATACCTTGTTTTTGCCATATATTTCTTAATGTAATATTCTATGGGCAGTGTCAAAGAGTGTAACAAGTGACATTCATCTGTTACAAAAAAAAAAGCTTTAAGAATTTGTGCTGGGGTTGGTTATCGTGAACACACAGATCCCTGTTTGCTAGGTTTAAATGCCTTAAAGTCGTTGAAATTAATTTTCTTCAAACCTCTTTATTTATGTATCGTTATAGTACTAATGTTTTACCTGCCTCGTTTTCTTCCATGTTCATGGAAAACAATGCTATTCACTCTTATTCAACGAGACAAGCGGCAAACTTGCACTTGTTTAATCCACGTACAGTATTGGCACATAAATCAGTGAGACATACTGGTCCAGACGTTTGGAATTCTTTACTAATTGAAACACGTAATTTGCCTACAATTTACTCTTTTAAAAATGCAGTCAAGTGCATGCTCATTGCAAACAATTTTTATTTAAGATATTTGTTCTATTAGTTGGTTGTTAATTCCCCTGAACATAGCCTGTACTTAATTATATTATGATTGTATATATTCTATATAATATGTATACATGTATAATTTGCAATGATATGTAATTATGCGCAGTGGTATTGTTAATTAGGGCATCTTCCCACCCCCTCTCTTTCGCCCTCCCCCTCTCTCTTGCTTGTCTTACGTTTTTTTTTTCTCTCTCTCTTTTCTCTCTGTTTCTCCTTCAGTATGGATGGACTGCACCTTTTATCATGTCTGCTACATTTTTCCTGCTCTAGAACGTACTGTAGAGATTTCAATCTTATTCTTAATCTGTATTTGTATCAGTATATAGTGTATTATATTTGCACTTTTGTTTGTATTTAATCTATTAATCTATGTTTACTTTTAAGAATGTATGAAATATGCTCTCTAAATTCCTTAGATTGAAAACTCAATCGAACAGATTGCTGTCAGTGACGAATCTAAGTTAGATTGAAATTTCAACCGAAATAGATTACAATTTCAATGTGATAGATTGAGTTTTAAAACTAATTTGGTTGAAATGTCAATCTAACTTAGATTCGTCACTGACAGCAATCTGTTCGATTGAGTTTTCAATCTAAGGAATTTAGAGAGTGTAAGATCTTAGGTATGGCAACACTTCAAGCGTCCAGCTTATATTGCCAGACCTATGTGTGTTTCTATTTTCAAAGTTTGTATGTATGAAACTGATTATTGTGAAACATGCATGAATAAATAAATAAATAAATAAATAAATAAATAAATCATATCTAAACAAGCTACTACCCATTATATTTAGTTCAACTTTGAGTTTGAATAAATATTGACCCCTTCTGGCAATGAATGAATGATCTCAGAGATTAGCTCTAGTGCTCTACACATCCAAAGCCCCTTCTTTTAAACATTAGACATGATCTACAAAATATAACGTATGCACGGTCGTGTAACAGGTAACAATTCTGACCTTTATTTGACCTCTATGACCTTAACGTGACCTTAACTTGCAAATATTGCTTTAGAAATGGATTTTACGTCCCTCGAAACCCAAGTACATATATCATACACCAGTACGTGACATGTAGTTCAAAAGTTGGGTTTCAATATGGCTACCAGGCGCAATTTTGGATTATGAAAATTGCTGCTCAAGCTTGCCCTTTGGGCCACAAAGCTGAAATTATTCTAGGACCACATAAGATCACAAATCATCATAAAAACTTCATTGTGTACAAATTTTCTAGATTCGCTATTGACAAAATAGGAATGTCAATTGGACTCTAGTAGTAAACAAATTAAATTGAACATGCGCAGTTTTGATAAAATAGTACAATAACACGTTAAAAACATAGTTACTGAAAGAAAAAAAGAAAAAAGGGGAAACCGGCAATTCAATGATCAACACTAGAAAAGAAAAGAAAAACAGTATACAAGAGTCATGCCTCACAAATTTCACAAAATGAAGATTTCATATAATAAGCCAACATTATGAGTGAACTCTAAAGCTTGTCAGATGACCGAGTTTGAACTAGACAGACAATATGTATGGTTTACAGTCTTACATATGCAGATAATTTTTTGATAAAACTTACATTGTCAACGCGCGTGTGTACACTTGAGGAAGATGCACTGATCAGTGGAACAACCGTCATACATGTCATACAAGAGACAGGCGTACCGTCTAGAACTCTAGGTTAACGTATCGAAGGAAAATATTTACAACCTGGCCAAACAACGTAAACCACCATAACATCTTTAATATTAAAAATTTGTCAACTTATAGATATCAGTGTACGAGCGACACAATAATAATGACCGAGGATTATTGATGACGCAAGCGAGGTAAGTATTCTCCTTTCCCTTCCTATCTCAAGGAAGAAAAAAGAGGAACTGACCAGTGTCTGCAAAGGATTTTGGATTACTTGATTGGTAGGGGTTATCAGTTCTTTTAATGAAGTAACATTGGCAACTTAGCTCTTGCTGAGTGGTGTCCAATAGCCCTACACATAAAGTTATAATAAATATAACACTTACTCATTTGGGCATTGTCACAAGACCGACATCCCACGAGTGTACCAATGTCGGTCTCGTGGGCCTTTTAACCACTTTTCAAAAGGTTCACAAGACCGACGGCCAACGAGACGGACATCCCACCAAACCGATTTTTTTTTACATTCCCTTATGTATTTTTTTTTGTTGGTCGCGTGGTGACTGCTAGTGGGCTGTCGGACTCGTTGGCCGTCGGTCTACTGGAATGACACTATACATGTATATATGTTAAGGTTTCACGTTTTGGCTCAGACAAAAAGTTATCGAAAGAAAACTGCTAAAAGCGTTTGTAATGCACTGTGGCCAATTTTATTTTTCTACTCAAATTTTCGACGCTCCCTGGCGCCTTCTTCAGGAGAACAATAAAAGGATAAGGTATCATATACAAATAATTGAAATAGTTATAGCACGCGCATCCTCAGTCAGATATAGGTTGCTTAGAAACTGTCTCTCTTAATAGAGATCTGACTCAGGATGCGCGCGCTTTACAATAAAAATTATGGATAAATGTCATTTTTCTGTACATAATAGTAAACCTAATTGTAAATATCTTGTAAATACACCTAATTTATTGTGAAATTATATTGTATATGTTACGTTCTATGATTAGTGTCCCCCAGTACCCAAATGAGGGTGACATGGGTCCAATAAAATCATTGTCATTGTCCGCTGAGAAAAGAGTAATGTGCGCGCTTCATTACGTAATTTACGTAAAAATACAAAAAATCTCAAATAGTATTAGCGGCAAAGATTCAAAATTTTAAAAGAAGGGGAATTGATACATAATCATTATTATAGAACTTGTGGTTGAAAAAGAATAAAAACTAGCGAAAATATGTAAATCCATTGAGAAAGTAAAGATCTCTGTTCAGACCTTTTCCTTCAAAACTTCTGTTCTTAACAAGTTCCCGTAATTCGGCAATTTTCCTATCGTCGGCTGACTTGTAGCCTTCACCGAAAAGGCAAACCTTGACATCGCAACTGAGTGATTGTGAACGTTAAAGTGTTTAGCAACAGGGAGATCATTCCGTCTTTATAGGTGATGGATGATCTGAGGTTGTTAAAGCGCACCTGAAATTTGGTGCTTGTCTCACCAACATACACAACGGCTGAGCAACGTGCGCAAAAGAGCAATGAAGGTAATTTACTTCGGAAATGTCTGTTTCGTGAAAAAAGTGCCTTTTCAATCTTCTTATATATATATATATATATATACAAATTATGTATAACAATGCGCCCTCCCGGCTATTACCATAATGGCTTTATGGCAACACAAGGACTTGGGACCCTTGTTGTGCGGTTACACATTGTGGGGGAGAATTACATAGTGGAGTCACCAGAGTGCTCAAACTGCGAGCAGCGAGCATTGCATATAACGCAAATAGTGAACGTCTCACATAGAGACTCTCCACGCAATCTAAGACAGTGCTCAAACTGCATGTGCAGCGAGCGTTAATACAAATTATGTATAACAATGCGCCCTCCCGGCTATTACCACAATGGCTTTGTGGCAACACAAGGACTTGGGACCCTTGTTGTGCGGTTACACATTGTGGGGGAGAATTGCATAGTGGAGTCACCAGAGTGCTCAAACTGCGAGCAGCGAGCATTTATAACGCAAATAGTGAACGTCTATCTCACATAGAGACTCTCCACGCAATCTAAGACAGTGCTCAAACTGCATGTGCAGCGAGCGTTAATACAAATTATGTATAACAATGCGCCCTCCCGGCTATTACCATAATGGCTTTATGGCAACACAAGGACTTGGGACCCTTGTTGTGCGGTATATATATATATATATATATATATATATATATGCATTAACCACGATACACAATGATCAGGGGCGGACAGCGTATACATGTATGCCAAAGTAAACGCCATTTCCCAAATTTATTTAAAGTAATTTACTTCGGAAATATCAGTTTCGTGAAAAAAATGTGCCTTTTCATTATTTTCACCTGAAGGTCACAGGCCCCCCCCCCCCCCCCCCCCCTTGGCGAGCAGAGGTCCGCTTGCAAAAAAAAGATAAGTAAAAAAAAAGCGAGGGGAGAGAAGGAAAGGGAAAATAACGTGATAAAATATTGGTCTTTTCGTTTATTTGAATACATTTTATTTCGATTTTGTCCTGTAACTTCCTTTATCTGGCAATTCTATAATTAATCAATGTCGTCTTTCACCATTCTTTCTCGAATTTTGTACATTATGCCATGTTGCAATTGATTTTTTTCAAAGCGTCAGATCATTCAAAGAACTATTTGATTTCATTTGTATAGTAAGTCCATGGCAGGCCTGTAACGCAGGGGGGGGGGGGGGGGGGGTTCAGAGGGTTCGAACACCCCCCAACCTCCAGAAATCTTCTTGAACAAAAAAAAAAAAAAATCTCCAAAGTGACATCAAAATAGTGCTGTTTAGGTTAAAAATGGAAAAAAAACATTTCCATACCAACTGGCTCAGATAGGGGAGGGGTACTGCACAAGGGGGTCACGTGAAAGGGGAGAGAGGAAGGAAAGTGGAAAATAATGTGAGATAATACGGTTTCCAGTCAATTTGAACACTTTTTAATTTGCTTTTGTCCTGAAACTTCATAATATTGCACAGTCATTTTTAAGGCCTAGTCAATTTCCGTCTTAATTTGGCCATTCATTTTCGGAATTTATTTTTTATTTTGCTATCGATTTTGTCAAAGACTGAACAAGTTCAAAGAGTTATTCAAAATCGTCACCCGCTCGCTGTAAGGTCTTTGTCTATAAATGACGAATTTGAATTAAAATTTCTTGAAATTGACTTTCCAAAGATGTATTTGATGATAAAATTTTGCAGCGGATTGCCAGGTCGGACGAATTGAAATGAAATCTGACAAATATTAATGGAGATACTGTATATTGAAGTTGATTGGCCATTGAACCTGTTGAATGACATTTTAGTTATTAAACTATCTTTGACATCTTATATTTGGATGATTATTGATTCCTATCAGCCTATAGGACGAAATTGAAGTGTTCAATGATGCTTTTTGATCTTTAAAGAGTGTTAGATTGGACGGGAAATCCTGACAATACAAGGAGATAGATTGCTTAAGACTTATATCAAGATAACGTGGGAAGATAAGTAGTGATCTAAGCATGATAAGACTCAAATGAAATCTGTGTTAATGGAATATGATAAAGAAAGATAGAAAGCAAACTGGAAAAGAGGGAGAGGGGTATTTTAATGTGTCTGTTCACTTCCAAATGGAAAATTTTCCCGCTCTCGGTCTCATTGAGTACTCCTGGCGGACCCGGTCTAGTCATTCAGGCCCTGTAATTATGGCACTTTAATACAGCCTCTTCAACCGGAGTGCCATGTGAGTATTTTACAAAACATCGAATTCTTGGGAACTATAATCAGAAATAACAAGTTGCCCCAAAATAACACTTGGGGTGTTTTGGAAATAACATTTGGGAGGTAGTAAAGTGCGTTTTCCGTCGCTCGCTTCGCTTTCATTTTCTGCCCTTTAATATGACACCTCAATCGGGGAAAATGAGCTAGGGATGACAAAGCTCTTTTGGTGTAAATTGATGATTGCATTTCAATGATTATTAAAGGCTCCCAGATCGTCCCCATTCACTGTTACCAAAAATACTAGTTGCTCTGTTGTTATCTGCATGGTAAAGTAGGTTAATAAAAACGTACCTCATTATCAATCAGCTTTTATCATTTTGTACTCACCACTCCATTTCGTTGACGATCAGCCATGCATGAAGTCTTTTGTCTTGTTTGTTTATTGCTAGGACAGGCAGCTAGTGCAAACGGATTCGTTTAATAAATCATGGAAATACAAGCATCACTTTACACCAACAGAGATTTGTCATCCCTGGCTCAATTTTCTCGATTGATGTGTCATATGAAAGGGTAGAAAATGAACTTTCTAGAAATGTGATTATCTCTTCGAAATTCAGATATCGTTGGCCAAATTACTTAGCCCTGCTTCATATAGTCTGTTTTCACTCATGCGTGAAGTATGTATCATATGAGTGGCATCAAATGAAAGAAGAGGTTCCAAGCTTTACAAATATGTGTCATTTATTAATCATAATTTGTGATTAAGATATGATTAAACATCGATAAATCTCGGTTTCGTTTTTTCTGGGACGCACTGTATAATGACTTCAGTATATGAAAGAAAAACGTGTGTTAGCTTAATAATAACATCATGATTAAAGGAGGATCTGGTCCCAAATAAAAGCTTAGAATTAAGCAAAGGCATACGAGGCGGGGGGGGGGGGGGGGGGGGGGGGCGGGGGCTGCAGCCTCCCCCTCCAGAAAGTGCCGATATTCGGGCAACCACCACTACCTCATAATCGGGCAGCGAGGTGCCCAAACACCCTCATATTTCAGCAGCGTGGTATCCGAATGTCCTTGTATTTATAAGGTATAGCGATGTCCCAACTACATGTATGTAAAACATTTTTTTATCGGGAAAAATTTGTCAGCAACCCCCCCCCCCCCCTCGTGAAACTGTGCCCGCGCGCCTTTGCCATTTGGACAGGTTCTGAAGCAGACATATTTAAGATATTGTTTCTTTAGTTATAACCCAACCCCAGTAATATTAGGACATATTGCATGGGTTGGTGCAATAATAATGATGTACATTGTTGTTCACATTGCACAGTCACTTGTGCTTATAAAACTTTTCAGCATCGATTATTTTTGAAGAAAAATACAACTTAGTGACAGTCACGCGATCTTTCACCATACAAAGAGCAAAAATGTTCTTTGTGCGGAAGGACATAATTTCGCAATATTTCACACAGCGGTACAAAAATGGGGAAGTAAAAAAGAAGAACGAAATCATTGTTCAATTGCAGAATATCACATGACTAGAGGGGATATGGGGTGTGACATCCCCCCTTCAAAACAGTCTAATGGCATTCGTTTAATGAGGAAGAATTTGAATATAACTTGTTCCTTTTATTTTGAATATGATTTTTGCTCTATACTCCATGCTGTCTTTTAGTAAGATTACCTTCTTCTTCTTTTTTACTTTCAGATACACAACTTGTAGACGATTACAAGTGATCAACGTTGGGCCGTTCCATTGTTGATATATAAAAAATAAAATGATCAACAAGACTTGATACAACCTCCTCTAAGTACGTTGTAAGTACGTTGCATTTCACTACCTTTGTTATCAAAGAAGGCGAAAGATTAGAGCACCCACATAAGGAATTGATTGGGGCTTGCTGATTATTTAAAAGGTGATCACAAACAGACAACCGCATTTTGGAATAGGGAGTAACAGAAGAACCAGACATCTGTAGCTTAAAGGCACTTTAAATTCGCACAACAAACGGAACATTCTCGTAGTCATCTTTTTTGTGGAAACTTTCGTACAAGAGCTGGAAGAAATTCAGTGCAATCAGCATTTTGGCTGACACGAACAAGTTTAAAGAGACAGCTTATAGACCTTGTCGAAGACCCTTTTTCTTCATTTCCTCAGTATCAATCCAACATTAGCAGGGGAAGAGTCCGCTATACTGTCGTCTGAACATATATATATCGTTTAAATCATAGTGATTGTGAGTTCTTCTTTTATTTCGAACATTGTATTCAAAGTAAAAAAAAAGAAGATTGCTCAGTAGAATTTTATATGATATTAGTTATATATTATTATATTTAGTGTTGCATAAAATAGCAAAAATATGTCTGACGTAAAGGAAATTATACGTCTAACAATACTTAGTATTACGTTGATAGCATCAACAAAATGTGATTCCCTACTCAGTGCCGTAGAGGGAGAAGTGATCCAGCTTCATTTCCATTACCCATGTAACAGTTCTACGATCACATTACAGCATGGAAACGGACTTCCATTTTACATTTCAGCAGATCCAGCATTTCTCACACTGAATACTAATCAGTCATCAAGATTCACAGTGGGGAATTTAATCGAAGAAAGTCATTGTTCCCTCCAGTTAAGCATGAATCCAGTAAAGAGAACTGATGCAGGAACATACATTCTCTTTGCAAACAATAATGACCACATCACAAGGGTTGGTCTATATGTAGATTTTCTTCCTGGCAAGGCACAATGTCAGTGGAATGGAAGGTATACTGCACGTGGCTGGGTAAAGCTACATTGCTCAGCTCCAGTTGGTAGTATGACAGGAGAGATCCAGTGTTTCCAAGGTGGTCTGGAGATACCCCCATTGAGTGTCCCTTCTGAAACCGGCAGGACTTTAAAACAGACTATACTGGTACGAGAAAATCATCATCATGTATTCTGTTGCTCCTCCCCCTTGATTGACCACAGAGAAAGATGCGATTGTCATGACTTCGTATGGGACCCCTTGTCCCGAGGAAAGGTAAATAACACAGGAGACCCCTGTCCCGCTACAACACCTGCACAAGTTAAAACGTTACGCCCCATCGATCGGACAAAATTGTCAACAACATCAAAAACAGACATGCCCAGCGTAGAAGCAATAACTAAAACAATATTATTGGCACACCGAAACGCAACAGAGCTAAACACGACTTTGGTAACTGTCTTCGTTGTTGCCTTCATACTCATGTTTATGTATTTCATTGTTTATTCACTGTTTTTGATAAAATCTAAAATTTCGCTTCACAGGTCAGTCAGTGATAAATATGTGTATTTGGAAAATGAGTGTGATCGAGAAAAAAAACTGAGACTGCTGATAACAAGGAAATAACTATTATTCACTTAGAGATATAAATTAATGTATGGTGTGTAGATATGAATACATTTGAAATACATGTAATGTCGTTATTCTTTAAAAGGTTTTTGATGAAAATAGTTACTTTATTACTTTCATATTTTATCTTTCAAGAAAGCAGCATTGTTTACATTATGATTTCTTCAATTTGGTGACCCACTCTTTCTTTCTGACACACTTTTCCTTATACACTTTTTTGCCATTCACTTCGAACACGAGAGGTTTTTCATGGGACAGTTTTTGTGATTGTTTTTTTTTTGCTAGTGAATATTCATAATATTATTCAATATTAATTGATTTTTCAAAACAGGTTTGTGGTCATCATTTCGTCGCGCGAAAAATACGCTCAACTTCTTTTGAAAAGTTCCAGAAAATTACTCTTTTAATAGCGAGAAAATTTAAAAATGAGTCAACTTTGTGATCTCTGAGGTGTGTATCTTGATTTGGTAATATTGAAATGTTATGAAACTGAAATATATTTCTTCTCAGGACCATGTTTTGTTTGTTTGTTGTATTTTTTTTGTTCTTGTTTTGTTGTTGTTTTTCTTTTTTGTGTTTTTTGTGTTTTGTTTTGTTTTGTTTTGTTTTTGTTTTGTTGTTGTTGTTGTTGTTGTTGTTTTTTTTTTTTTTTGGGGGGGGGGTCAACAGGGTACAGGGTTTCACGTTGTTTTTTTTTTGTCAAGGTGATCGCAGATAACGTTACTGCTATGGGATAGCGACTGCAAGCCACAGTTGCCCGGGGATATGCCGGGGCCTAAAGCAAGGTTGAAATGCTGAATGCTCTATAAGCCTTTCCTAATGAAAAATCAATTTGATAGCCAATGAAAATTCACTAGCAAAAAGCCAATCACAGAAACTGTCTCATGAAAAAGCTCCCGTGTACGAAGTGCATGGAGAAAAAGCGTGTCAGGAAAAGTTTTTCACGGGTGTCAGAAAAAAAGTGGATCAACACCGTTTGTCAACATAATATAATTTTTGTCTATACTTAAGAATTATCTTATGCCAAGTACTGTTGACAGTTATATTATACACTCATCATTATAACTGTAAATAAACATTCGTAATCCTTGATCTAAACCCCTCAAAAAAGTTTCTGCAATTCAAGTTTAAGCATTTATATCTCTCTAGTAACTGTATGATCATCATGAAGTTTGATATCATTGTAAAGCTTGTTTATTCACCTTCACAATGATACATTTGTATTGATTATGTAATCACGGAATGTGCAGTGCACCTAAATATAGGGCAAAGTCAAAAGTGAAAAGTTGCAGAATGCATTGTTATTGTTCACACTGAGTTCTTAACTGGAATGAAAGGTTTTGTTTTTGTTCCTTTTGGTTTGTTTAATTTTGTATTAGGTGTGCATGTTTCTGCTGTAATCCCTTGTTTGGTGGACAAATATTGTTTTCAGTGATTTTGAAGTGGAATTATTATTTTGTTTTAAGATGGAAAGTGTTTTAATCAGCAACTGATTGTGATAACATTAATATTGTGTTTTGGTTTCATGCAGAATATTGCAAGTTTCCACCTTAGCAGTACACAACTGCGGTGGGGAAAAAAGTCTCCCCTCAGCAAATTATCTCATTTTCAGCCATGTAAATCTATCACAGAAACATAAGCAACACAAACTCTCCTCTTCTCTTGGATTGCTTTTCACTTCAACAAACACATTCCCCTTTCTTGATGTGAACTCATGTTCTTTAACTCTCTCCCCTCTCTAACGAAACAAAAACAAACACAAATACACAAATTTGCAAATGACAAAATGTTTGGCACTTTTTATTGAGTAACATGCACATCAAATGTGGAATAGCAATGGATCAGAAGTTCAGTAGCGAGTAGAAGATCGGAATACAGCTACGACAGCCTGGCATCTCCTCCTCATGCTTGTCACCAGCCTGGTGATGCGTTGCTGTGGGATGAGGTTCCACTCTTCGATAAGGATCTGTCGCAAGTCAGCCAGCGTAGTGTGATCTGTCACTCTGGCGCGTACAGCACGGCCAAGCTGGTCCCACAGGTGCTCGATTCGGTTCAAGTCAGGGCTGTTCGCAGGCCAATCCATTCTCGTCACTGCCTCCTCCTGCAGGTATTCGGTGATGATCCTTGCTCTGTGTGGGCGGGCGTTGTCATCTTGGAAGATGGCGTTTGGTCCAAGATTGCGCATGTATGGGATGACCTCTGGCCGAAGAATGTTGTCTCGGTATCTCTCTGCTGTCAGGTTTCCATCAACGATGATAAGCTGTGTCTTTCCCTCAGCAGATATGCCACCCCACACAATAACACTGCCTCCTCCAAACGCTGTTACCCATTCGACATCATTCACACACACCCGACATTGCAACAAAAGCAATAGACAATAGCCAAGATAGCCATTCAATTTGCAACTTTTCACTTTTGACTTTGCCCTCTATTCAGGGGTGCTGTGCATTCAAGGATGACATAACCATTACAAATGGGGCATGGATGTGAAGGGGATAAATGAACTTTCCAATGATCTAAAAATCAAGAATGATTAAAAAGCCGCCAAAAAGATATCAAGGCTCAAAGTTGAATTGCAGAACTTTTTTTTGAGGGGTTTATATTATATAGTAGGCATGAGCAGATATGGTCCAATGTCCCATACATGCTCATTTGATAATATGCAGTAGCATTGGCGGATCCAGGGGGGGGGGGGGGGCACAGCCGGCCCGTGCCCCCTTTTGGAAGAGAAGTATGATTTTTTACCATAGACGATCCGCCATTTTTGCGATTGTGCCCCCCCCCCCCTTTTAGAGTGAAGACCTTTTTTTTTTTTTTTTTGCTTGTCAGGGAATTATGGAGGGAAACTGGACCCCAATACCCCCTTACTAAGCGATTTTTGAAGGTTTGGCGAACAAATTTTTTCATTTTTCATTTTTGTGCCCCCTCTTTTACTAAATCCTGGATCCGCCCCTGTGCAGTAGGATACTAAACTCTCCCGTTTATATTAATAATATCAGTTTTTCCCTCTGTTTACAACTATCTATCGTGAGATTAAATATAGCAGTGTTAATTACTCAATATACCCAATACGTACAGTTGTAGTGTCATGTAACCCTATAATTCGATATTATAGCCTGTTCCATTGATATATGACTTTATTATATTCGCATGTCTATATTCAGTATTATATAAACGTTAAGCTAATTAATACATACTGTACATTATTGTACGTTTTAGGCGTTTAGAATAATCATATCCTATAACTTCCATTACAAAACATATTCGGTTTTGTTACAGTTGTATGTATGTACATGTACATGTTTGTGATCATCAGATATTGCATTGTCTTGATACATAATACATAATTATACACTCATTATAACGTATGTAAATTAAACATTCATATTCCTCAATCTTTATCATATTTTATAGTAGGCATGAGCAGACATGGTCCAATGCCCCATACATGCTCATTTGATAATATGCAGTAGGATACTAAACTCTCCCGTTTATATTAACAATATCAATTTTTTCCTCTGTTTGCAACTATCTATCGTGAGATTAAATATAGCAGTGTTAATTACTCAATATACCCAATACGTACAGTTGTAGTGTCATGTAACCCTATAATTCGATATTATAGCCTGTTCCAGTGATATATTATTTTATTATATTCGCGTGTCTATATTCAGTATTATATAAACGTTAAGCTAATTAATGCATACTGTACATTATTGTACGTTTTAGGCGTTTAGAATAATCATATCCTGTAACTTCCATTACAAAACACATTCGGTTTTGTTACAGTACAACGAATATTGTTTAGTAAGCTTAGATAAATATAATGTTGTAATTTTAATACATAATACAATTTTGCATGACGCTGGTATATTGCTATGTATTACAGCTGTAAGGCTCGTCAATTATAATTACGGTATAAAATATAACATCACCCACAACCTATTTGCCTCTCTTTATTATATACTTTATTTATTGCACATGCATTGCAATGCTATCGTATACCCTATATATTTCATTGTTATCGCTAATTCGCGATGATTTAGGTTGTTTTGCCTTTTGTATGGATGTTACATCTCCTGTGTTTAAGTGTATGTGTATATGTATATATGTTTGTCAAGTCTGTATTTTCTATGTATACCTGCCACTGTCCAAATGGATAGTTAACCTGGTTATGTATGTTGAACATTTTCTTGAATAAAGAAATGATTTTCACATCTTGACGTTGTATGAATGTCCATGTATATGTTTGTGATCATCAGATATTGCATTGTCTTGATACATAAATACATAACTATAGCCTCATCATTATAACGTATGTAAAATTCGTATTCCTCGATCTATATTATAATCTTGACGTTGTATGTAGGTCGATGTATATGTTTGTGATCATCAGATATTGCATTGTCTTGATACATAATACATAATTATAGCCTCATCATTATAACGTATGTAAATTAAACATTCGTATTCCTCAATCTATTTTATAATCTCGACGTTGTATGTATGTCCATGTATATGTTTGTGATCATCAGATATTGCATTGTCTTGATACGTAATAAATGATAGTGTACTGGCAACCCAGATGCCAGTGGTCATAGTTATAATATTGAAGGTTAGGAATATCGAAATCGGCCTGGCATCTTTCCAAATGTTGATTGTAGTGCGAATCTAAACGTGACTATAAATAACAATAGTCATCTGTCATTAATACTGAAATATTTTAAAAATATTTTTAACCGTCAAAGGCATCTGTACAAAGACATTTGTTCCGGGGACACATCATTATGACGTACATCATTATGACGAATCCCTTTAAACTTTGCTGAACGAAGTTACAGAATGTTAGGGGTCAGATTTTGATCGGGAGAACATGAAAATAGAAAAAATAACTGGGCGGATTATTACATTATAGGTTGTCAGTATTTGAGCTCAAAGACATGGTAATGTTTTATTATCTGCGATGAAAAATATCATTCCTAAGCATACGAGGCGATGGAGGGGGAGGCTGTAAATGTAATGTCTAGAAAAATTGTTGGTAATGTGTAACTTATTGTTATAATAATTAAACTAAAAAGATTTCATTCGTGGGACTGACGTCTCTTGCCTGAATTTCGACTTTCGACTAGACTATCTAAATTTTTGGCGAGCGAGTAAAAATTTAGTCAATTTTGTACTGTAGTGAAATGTATATTTGTCATAAATGTATAATAAAATTAAACAAGAATCCAGAATAGGTTCTCTCGCTGCCCGACTATAGGGCGAAGTTTGCCCAAATATTAGTAATCCAGAAATTATAAGGGGGTTGCAGCAATATATCCAGCCTCCCTCCACCGCCTCGTGAGCCAAATAATTATATTTTTCATTGCAGATGATAAAACACTATACCAGGTTTTTGAGCATATTTTCATAACGCGGATGGTTACCTAAACACAAAAAGCTTCACTCACCCACGTCCATGCACAAACTTGAAAACCTAAGAAGGGAAGAATGTTCCAGAATACAGCTTTTTACAACTTTACCGCTCCTGAAAACAGAGCAAACACTGCTGAGTACAATTGGCAATGAAAAGATATAACCTGGAAATCCCCATCGTACCATTTCGCAATGCCAATCCCATGCAATGATTTTTTTTTTTATATGGAATCGTTTGAAAGGAACCATTCTGTTCTCCACTCCCTGTATTCATTGTTCCTTTTAAAGATTTTAAATCGTGTTTTTTTATAATTTTTGTCGAAGTAGACACCGTTTGGAAGGGCTTGTAAACAAACTTTCAGAAATGCGTCATTACTACCAAAGTTGTTTGAACTAGTTACTTGTATACTAAATATTTAGGATAGACCATGTTTCTGACACTCATTGGATGTAGTCGAAAGTACTGCCTTTTATAAATCTGGAACCAGTGACCAGGTGACGTCTGAAAAACAAACACATGATTAGACAAGCTATATATACATTTATGACTTTACTAGTCTGAACGCACAGATGTTCAATTTTCTATAAAACATGAATAAAGGGACTGGAAATTTTCCAGTAAGTCTGGCACTATTATACTGTTGTTGATCTAGAACAAATAGCTAACTTCTAAAGAAGGAGCATAGGTTTACATCCTGGCCATCACAAGCGTTAGCAATATCGTCTGCAAGAGATGCGAAAGACTTGACCAGTGATATTATATATCATTGGTTTAGAAGACCTTATAGTGAATAAGGGACGCGGTATAGCTTGATTCGTCGCCACGTCTAAAGAGGTTTTCTGTCGGTTTCTGTAACAGATCGATGCGTAGGTACATGAAGGTACATTCCTCAGATATTTCGATATTCTAAAAGGTGAGGGTTGATCAAGCCTGTTCTTAATTGTTTTAATATATACTTTATATAAATGATTGTAACATTGCCCTTTTTAGATGTTCTCTGTAGGTTTCCATGGTGAGTGAGTATTCACAATTAAAGGCTTTCGATAGCACCATATGGGAGCATTTGTGAAAAGGCAATATTCTTTCGTCAAAAGAACCCACTTATGAGGCGTTTGGAAGAATTTAGGAAAAGTAAAAGTAAAAGGACAGGAAGGAAAGGAAAGAGAAGATAATGGAATGAAATTAAATCAAACACTTACACGAGACTATTTTGGATTTTTATTTTCGGTGTCATTTTATACACCCAAAATGTAATCTGTAAAACTTTTCATTGCTAGTGAATTTCAGAAAGAAGCCATTTTGACTACTCCAAAATCCCATAATACACAATTATTCATGTTTAATACATAGCCGACTATTCAGGATAAACTCTAGTCAGTTTCTTTCACAATGAAATTCGTATCCGGACACTACTCCCTGGACAATTACCCCCGGATAATAACCCCCAGGGCATCTAACCCCATGACAAATACCCCACAGGAAAATCCCCCGGGAAACTAACCACATACAACTACCCCCTGTCCAATTACCTGGGAGAGGGGGCTAAAAAAATTGGGGGAGGGGGTATCGGGGTATTAGTCATTTTATTGGGGGTAATTTTTCCTGGGGGTAATTGTCCTGGGTGTAGTTGTCCCGGGGGATAGTTATCCTGGGGGTAATTTTCTTGGGGGTAATTTTCCTGGGGGTAATTGTCCTAGGTGGTAGTTGTCCAGGGGGTAGTTGTCCGGGGTAGTTTTCCAGGGGGTAGTTGTCCTACCCCCTCAAAATGAAATTACATGACCAATAATCAGTGGCCGGTATCTATAAAAACCAGTAAAGGTTTAGCAATTTATTTATAACCTGTTGCTTGCATCTTCGAGTGGAGTCGACAAGCATATCGAGTCCGAGCCATGGTCGAGTCGAGTCACAAGTCGAGCCGCGTCAGTCATGAAAGGGTCGAGTCTCGAGCTCGAGTCGTAGAGGGGGGCTCAAGTTGAGGTCATTACAACACTGCCATATAATGTGACAGTTTCGCAAAAAAAACTGTGAGCAATTGTATCAAAAGTTTTGGGGAATCAATGAATATTCGAAATGTGCATTGCCCATCACCAATGGATCGTAATGTACATGTATTACTAATCAATTAATCGCTGAGAGCTTCGTACTGTACTTCTTCCTAAAACCATACCGATGCTGATACAATATGTTATTTGTTTCCCTCTTACATATAACAGGACGGTAAAACAGATATCGGTCTATAATTTCCTCATTCGGTGTCACTTTCGCAATTTTCATCTCATCGGGAAATGTTCCAGTTTGTAATGAACGATTAAAAATATACATTAACACTTTGGACACATGAAATGCACCATTTTTTAATAATCTTGCTGGAATATTATCATGACCACTTGCTTTCTTTGTGTTTAAATATTCCAAGTGGTTTAAAACTTCTGTCTGCGTGACTGGTTTCCAAAAGAAAGATTGCTCAGTTGATGTCCCCAAATGGTTTATGAACTCTTTATTTCACATTGTGGAAGTTTGCTATAGTTTTGGTCCAACAGTCACAAAGCAATCATTAAATTAATTCACAATATTCGATTTACAAGTAATCACTCCATTATGCCCATCCAATCGTTTAATTAGTTTACTTACTTGATTTATTGATGCACTTTTGCCTCCCTCAATACTTCATTGATGATTGACCATGTTTTGCTGGTGTTGCTCTTATTATCATTCAATAAAGTACTATAGTAATTCATTTTTGCATTTTCAAAACAGTGGTCAAAACACTTCTATATTTCTGATACTTTATGAAAAAAAAATTCTGCATAGTTTGATATAATTACCTTTGAATATACTTTGTGTTTCACTTTTATATATTTCATAATTGCACAAATGATCCATGGCGTTTTACCATTTACTTATTACAGAGTTCAGTAAAGGGAGTGCAAAAAGCAGAACCATTGTTTCAAAACCAAACACTCAAAACTATTATTTAAAAAGTTAAAGATTTTAAATGTATACCAACTGCACAAACTTTGTATTTGTAATTTTATGTATGAACTTGTAAATGGAATGTTACCTCATTCAATCATCCAATATTGCTCTTTTATTCAGCATAAGTATGGGACAAGGCAAAAGGAAAAAAATGACTTGTATATACCCAAGGTCAAAACGACCAAAGGAAAATTTTCAATTTCATATGTAGGTAGTCGGTGTGGAATGATCTACCACTTGCTATGCGGACAAAGCCATCCATATCTTGCTTTAGAATAACGCTAGTTGAATACCTTTTAAAATGAATGACTGATAAAAACTTCTAAATATTTATTATCTGATTAAACAGATAAATATGTCATACTGACCTTTCATCCACTTATATTTGTTTTATAATTTTGTATATAATCTTCTTCATATTTACCATTACATTTTTCGTTGTTTATTCTATTACCAAACAATGTTTCCCAATTTTTAAAGGTACCAGACTCGATTAGTATTCATGCTATTTTCTGGTTCCTTTTTATCCTTAACTCTTGTTATATTTAAATTTGTATAGGTTTTGTTTCATGTTTTGTATTGTTTGTATTTTGACTGTTATTAGCAGGCCGTTCTATGTTCTGAAAACCGGTGATTCCCTTTTCCCGAAAAGGATGGTAAAACTCTCGTCGACGGTATATAGGGGTAGATCATGTAGATAGAAGCGTGTTCTTGACTGCAAGGGTACCGCAATCGATAACAACAACAACACCTTTGCACTTCTTCAAGATTACACTTTCTTTCAAATTGAGGAAAATAGCCCTAAGCATGGTGATATTCTTGAGAAAAGTAAACTACTTGCGGCATATCCCATTGGAGAAGTGCAGTATAAAGAGCACATAAGGAGGAGGACAACCAATTAAAGTATGGCTATTTTCACTCAGGATGGGCATTTTACATTCACAAGAGGGGCATTTTAAGTTTATGGCTGGAGGGATTTCGCTGGTTTTGAACATTTAAGGGTAAAATTAGCACACCAGGTAGATGTTAGTTCATATTGATACCATTATACCATTATATGCCTACGAGGCGGGGGGGGGGGGGGGGGGGGGGGTGTCAACCATCACCTTATATTTGGACAGCGAGGTGGTTATTTATGATTTTATACATTGTCTAGAATATCCTGATGATGAAAAAAGAAAAACGTTTTCAGTGTGCAAAGTTGTCAAAAAGTGCACGCTTGCTTCGTCAGCTCGCAAAACGAGAATTCGGACAGATCATGTCCATATGTCCAGGCAAGGTGCGTAAACCCCAGTATGCCAGTGTGTATGGGAAAACTGTCATCACATCGAGATTATTATTGCTGCTTGTAAAAAATATGATGATACTTAAGCCCGGCGCACACTGCACGATCTGACTACGATGCGATTTTGGGAAAAGTTGTTATAACATTTGATATGAACCTTCAAACATGTAAAATCTTCGTGATCAAAGTTCCGAATATTAGTATGAATACTAAAATCGATATTCCCGTCTACTGCGAGCCCCCGTGTAGGAATAAAAGCGAATTCAATTCCAAATCGTATAGTGACATCATACCAATCTTCCGATCGACTAACATTGTAAGCCGATTTGGCCTTTACTCTAACGAGAAGAATTGCAGTTAACCAAAATTTCGATATTAGTATTCGTATCATTATTCCGAACTTCAAATGAGATAATTTCACTTTTTTAAACTTGCACATCTAATGCAAACTGCAATTTGTTCGAAAATCGGGTCGCAGTCGGATCGTATAGTGTGCGCCGGGCTTAACAACAGCAGCGAATCGTACACGGGGCCTAGTCACTTAGAGGGCACCGTCGCAATCGTGCCATAATGATGGGTATATCTATTTGATTGTTGTTGTTTTTCCTCACGTTGTTACAAACTGCATAACATGTTACATTATTTTTGCAAAATTGCAATGTTTGTTTATCTGTCACTTAATATTGTTGTCCCGAACTATTTTACATAATGCCCTTTCCAGTATGTCTAAGGATACTTGAAAAATATCAAAACCTTATGATGATTGAGCATATATATATTCAGTTGAATGATACTACTACCATTACTTCTACTACTATAGTACTAATGATAATAATAATGATTATAAGAATAATAATGATGTTGATGATGATGATAATGATAATAATATAATTATAATAATGATGATGATGATGATCATGATGATAAAAATAATAATTATTATTATTACAATATTGATAACAATGAAAATATTTACTTTTATCGTCCGATTACTACTTACAGTACAAATAATGTGATGAAAATGATTGTGTAGATATAAATACATTTTAAATACCTGCATGTGCTATCGTTATTCCCTGTGGTCTGTTGTAATTTATCAGATTATTTTAAAACAGTAGCATTCTTTAAAACAGGATCATTCTTTAATTTTGGTGTATCCACCGCTTGTCAACATAATGTATTTATTCTGAAGAATGATGTTCTGCCAAATGCTGTCGACAGTATTTTTTATACACTTATCATTATCACGCATGTTAAAGCAACCTTCGTATTCTTCAATCTGTATTGTTATCTTGACATTGTAGGCATGTCAAAATATATTGTTTGTTATCATCACATATATATTTTTGTATATATTTGTACAATATATGTCCAAGAATGATACGGATGAGGCTACCCCGTGTAGATAAAATGTTGCTTGAATCATTTAAGTTCTTAATGCACCGGAACTGCATGTTATATTACTAAACATACATATTAACAAAGATGATTGCTACAAAGCACCATTTCCTTTAATAATCTCCTTTACAATTACCATAATGATTGATCATTGCACTGCATGTCTTCTGTAATAAATGCACACATGTATAATTGAGTGGGAAACTTGAAAAAACATAAGCATTGCAAATGTCTTGTATATTATTTGAAACTAATAAATACCCATAGTTTCTTTACATTACAGCGTCAAAGGCATCTGTACAAAGACTTTTTATTCCGGGGTCACACCATTGTCGAAGCTGAAGAATGATATGCATGGGTTAGATTTTGATCGGGAGAACATAAAGGGTCCAAATAAACGGAGAAAAAAAAACTGGGGGGGGGGGGGGGCTTTAGATTATGGGTTGTCATTACTTGAGCTCAAAACATGGTAATGTTTTATTATCTGCGATGAAAAATACCATTCTTATGCATACGAGGAAAATGGAGGGGGAGGCTGTAAATGCAATGTCTAGAAAAAATGTTAATAACTCGTATAACATCCACTAAAACTTATTGTTATAAATAAATAAACCAAAAAAAAAAAATCTTCATTCGTGGGATTGAGATCTCCGTTGCCCTAATATCGACTTTGGAGTAAACTAAATTGTTTTGAGAGCGAGAAAAAATTTAGGGACTTTTGTACTCTAGTGAAATGTATATTTGTCATAAATGTTTAATGAAATGAAATACAAGAATTCAGAAAAGGTTCTCTCGCTGCCCGAATGTAAGGCGAAGTTTGCCCAAGTATTGGTAATTCAAAAATTGTCAGGGGGTTGCAGCCATCCAGCCTCCCTTCCATCGCGAGCCTCTAAGAATGATGTTTTTCAATGCTCATAATACAGTACCAAGTCTTTGAGCAAATTTTCATAACGCGGATGGCTGGTTACCCAAACACAAAAAGCTTCACTCATCCACGTCCATGCACAAACTTGAATTCCTTACCTAATAAGGGAAGAAGTTTTCTATAGCTTTGAGCTAGTTCTCATTGAGATGGAAAGATATAACTTGGAAATCCCCTTTGCACCTGTCCATTTCGCAATAGCACAGCATCATTTTTTTTCTTGTTTTGATATCCAATCATTGGAAAGGAACTATTCTATTGTCCACTCCCTGTATTCATTTTCCTTTTTAAAGATTTTAAATCGTGTTTTAAATTTTTTTTAACCTGTTGCATCTTCGAGTCTAGCTAACAAGCATGTTGAGTCCGAGTCATGGTCGAGTCGAGTCGGCCAGTAGTCGAGTCAGTCAAGAAGGGGTCGAGTCTCGAGTCGAGTTGAGTCGTAGAGGGGGGCTCAAGTCGAGGTCATTACAACACTGCCATAATGTGACAGTTTATATAACAAAATACTGTGATCAATTGTATCAAAAGCTTTTTGGAAATCAATGAATATTCGAAATGTGCACTGCCCATCACCAATGGATCGTAATGTAGTACTAATCAATTAATCACTGAGAGCTTCGTACTGTACTTCTTCCTAAAACCATACTGATGCTGATACAATATGTTATTTGTTTCCAAAAAATGTAGCAGGCTTATATTTACAATCTTTTCAAATATCTTACATTTAACTGGTTAAAACGACTATCGGTCTATAATTTCCACATTCGTATTTAGATCCCTTCTTATATAGCGGTGTCACTTTCGCAATTTTCATCTCATCGGGAAATGTTCCAGTTTGTAATGAAAGATTAAAAATATACATTAACACTTTGGACACATGAAATGCACCATCTTTTAGTAATCTTGCTGGAATATTATCATGACCACTTGCTTTCTTTGTGTTTAAAGATTGCAAGTGGTTTAAAACTTCTGTCTGCGTGACTGGTTTCCAAAAGAAAGATTGCTCAGTTGATGTCCCCAAATGGTTTATGAACTCTTTATTTCATTGTGGAAGTCTGCTCTAGTTTTGGACCAACAGTCACAAGCAATCATTAAATTCATTCACAATATTCGATTTACAAGTAATCACTTCATTATGCCCATCCAATCGTTTAATTAGTTTACTTACTTGATTTATTGATGCACTTTTGCCCCCAATACACCATTAATGATTGACCATGTTTTGCTGTTGTTGCTCTTATTATCATTCAATAAAATACTATAGTAATTCCTTTTTGCATTTTTTAGAACAGTGGTCAAAACACTTCTAGATTTCTGATACTTTTTGACCTTTTCTTCTGCATAGTTTGATTTAATTACCTTTGAATATAATTTGTGTTTCACTTTTATAGAGTTCATAATTGCACGAGTAATCCATATGGCTTTTTACCATTTACTTTATTTTGGGGTTGGTTTTTTATATGAAAGGCGCATGTTTATTACAAAGTTCAAAAGGAAGTGCAAAAAGCAGAGTATACAATATTCGCATCATCACAGTCATATATGTTTGGAACAGTCGAGGTTTGTAAGATCGTGGCTGAATTTCTGAAGGTGATGTGTGATGATGGAAAATTCTTATTCTGCGAGACACAAGACATACAATTCGATTGCGAAATGACGGCGAATGTTTTTAAAAACAGAATGAAAATCAAGGCAAAAAAGACCATTTTAACTTCCTCCTTCCAGTATTCAACTGAAGTTTTGGCATGTCGCCAGCTGTTAGCGAACTGACGTCATTCATTCAAAGTAAACACAAAATCACACTGGTAAAGGTGATGTCTGAGGGAGGTGGAAGAGGTCCCTGGTTTAATGTTTCTCATACCCAGTGGAAGTAGTCCTCATAATTGTTTTTGAAATCTAGGAACAGTGAAGTCCGACGATCTAAGACGTCCAGATAACATTTATGAGTGTAAATCGAATTTTTGTGAACAAACATTGTAAGCACATAACCATTGAATCTCCTGTTGCTCAGCCAGAGACCAAACAGTATACTCTATGGAGAAGCCCGACAGAGTAACAAACGATAGCACTTTCATGATTCTTTATTTCCGAAAAGCAGACAACAGAAATTCTCTGGAACAGCGACATTACTTTGCAAAGATGACAAGATCAGAGAGTGAAAAGTGATGCCGTAAACAAGGTAAATTGAGCCGTCTCTAAAGAAAAATAGGGAACAGAACATTTTCGGGAAAGGAAAAAACAGTCACAAATGAACTTTTGCTGCTGCAGCTGCTGAGAGTTATTCATTAATTTGAGAAAATATATATTCTTTATATTATCCCTGTTACATTGTTGAAATATAAATATTTAAAAAAAATATGTATGGATATATTATTCATAATTATGTTGCAATCGATAAAAGCTATGAAGATTTAATTTCACAGGGGCATTGATCATGTTAATAACTGAATGATTTAGCAATATAGCGAACAAGAGTTTAGAAGGAAAAAAAAAATCTCAAAATTTTTCCCATCGTTAGATATTAGACCTATATGCCGCACTGAATGTGCTTAGGTAAAACAAGTTTGATAAAACTATGTAATATTAGGAGATCTATCCATTATGTCGTTTCCGACTTTCTTCTCAGATACACATTTTGTAAATTATTGCAATGTTGAAATTGGGTGACTTTTATTACATTAAAATGTTTGACAAGACTTTTCTAATGCTAAAGTCTTTGGGTTGTGGATTATTTACAGCGATATAATGAAAATGACAACAGCACATTCATTTCATTTCAAAAAGGGAGGACAGCTCTGGGGAACTTTGATTTAAGTTACGCAACCATTATTCTCTCATTTCCTTTCACATTGTATTTATTTGCACGAGAGTTGCCAAAGCCGTTGTATATGTTATTTCCTTACAATATATATATATATATATATATATATATATATGTGAAAGAAATTGCGAGAATAACGCAATATATATATATATATATATACACTCTTAAAAATGCGGGGTCGCATATTGCGTGGTCGAATTTATTCGACCACGTTTCGGGGTTGTTTTCGATCAATAATGCTCCCGCTGCATTAAAATGACCAGTTTTTGCGTGGTCATTTTGACCTTGCAAAAACTGGTCATTTTAATGCACTCTAAAAAAGGACTGGTCAAAAAATGTACCAATGCGATTGGTCAACACCATATGGGTTATTTCCAAAAATATGTTGGTCACAATGTTCCAATTTCACTGGTTAATCACTAACCATTTGGAATATTGCTTATTCATCAGCAAAGTATTGGTCCGACTTCTACTTGGTTAAACGTTGGGCCATTGTCATGAATATTCATGATGTATCCTGAATACCCATGAGCAACCGTAAACAACCAGAATTTATATATATAAATGACACTTGATTTTTAAGTTTTTATGCAATGATTGCACTTTGAAATGTGATGAAAAATGTATGTATACTAATTATTATGTTGTACATATTCAAACATGTAATTAGGTTTAAGATCTAAAAATCTACATTAGAAAATTAAATTAAAATCTTTAACCACTTTTAGCAAGCACTGCAATACAGTCCCTATATAATAAAGAAAAGGATTTCAGGATATATAAGTATATATAGGATGTAGGAGTATAGGACGTAGGACTATAATAGGAGTAGGGTTAAAGTAGGATGATAGGGGTATGATATGCTATACGATAGAAAAAACACAAAATATCTTATGATATTACTTGACATTAGTTTCTTTTTTTTAAATCTTTGAAACGTGGATGGTACACGCGCATCCGGCAGAAGTATCAACCCCGTCCGACGGGAAATGACCACGTTGCGTGGTCGGAAGAAATGACCCCGTACGTTTTGACGGGGTTATAAGGTAATGATCATTAGTATGCGGGGTCAAATTATGCAGAAATGACCACGCAATCGTGGTTAAATTTTGACCACATTCGGGGTCGAAATGTAACCACGCTATGTGGTTACTTTGGGTGACCCCGCATGGCGGGGTCAATGTGACCACGCACGGGGTTTGTGCATAGTTGATCCCGCATGCGGGGTCATTTGTAACCCCGTTTGGGGTTATTTTTGACCACGCATTTTTAAGAGTGTAGTGTGTGTGTGTGTGGGGGGGGGGGGGTGAGGGTTTGAAAACATTTATATGTGTTTTTCTCTTTTAGATCATGCTTTGCAGTTTTGTAGTATGATTAGAATATTGAGCGAGCAAACACGTATTCAAAATTTGTGAGGTCGCAATTACACTGTAATATAAAAACGGAGAAATACAATTCTGACGAGTTTTCATTTGCAAAATTTCACAATAAAAATTTATTGAATAAGATATACTTTTAATACGAGCGAGCGTTGCGAGCGAGCTTTTAGGAATATTGGCTCTAAGTCACTTTGAATTAGGGGCACATGTTATGGAAAAGGGAAACGTGGTACTTATCATGGGGAAAAGGACACTTCAATTATTAGAAAAATAAATGAATGTGTAGAAAAGGTAGAAAAGGCAGTTATCAGAGGTGAAAAGGGGCTCTAATAACAAGTGAAAAGGGGCATTTATAAGAACGGAAAAATGTTCTTATAAAGTAGAAAAATTAAATCAGTGCCTATATATTACAAAGAAAATAATGACTTGTGACATTAAAAGGGATAAAAGGGATTAAAAGGGATAAATGCTCTTATTGAAAGCATTTATCAAAGGTAATGTGAGGGATGAGGTGTAATTATCAAAATTGGCACTTATAATTAGAATATGGAACGGGAACTTATTCGAAAGAAAAATGAGGGTACTTATCTGAGGAGGTCAAGTCCACCCTAACAAAAAGTTGATTTGAATAAATAGAGAAAAATCCAACAAGCATAACACTGAAAATTTCATCAAAATAGGATGCAAAATAAGAAAGTTATGGTATTTTAAAGTTTCGCTTAATTTCGCAAAACAGTTATATGCACATCCTGCTCAGTATGCAAATGAGGGAACCAGTCACCCACTCACTATTTCTTTTGTATTTTATTATGTGAAATATAGAAAATTTCAATTTCTGCAGATTTCACAATGAGGAAGCTCTCACTGAATTGTGTATAGGTTGCAACAATGGCAATTACACATGTTCAGCGAGGAATCAAACCTTGTTTCACATTATAACAAGGAAAAATTAAAATATTTCGTATTTCATGTAATAAAATACAAAAGAAATAGTGAGTGGGTGACGTCACTGGTTCCCTCATTTGCATACTGAGCAGGATGTGCATATAACTGTTTTGCGAAATTAAGCGAAACTTTAAAATACCATAACTTTCTTATTTTACATCCTATTTTGATGAAATTTTCAGTGTTATGCTTGTTGGATTTTTCTTTATTTATTCAAATCAACTTTTTGTTAGGGTGGACTTGGCCTTTAAAGGGAAACGTAGAGGCATTGTGCCCATATGCAACCCCCGAAGCGGTGCTTCTGGCCGGGTCTACATGATATGATTGTCATTTCATCATTCTATGTATAGTTGGGTGATGATGACACAGGTCATCATCCTCGATAGATATTGGGGGTGATGTATTCCCTCTTTGGCACCACATTCGATTCCTGTTACAATATTTTCGTTTCAATTTTGAAAATTGTTAGTATTACTAATAACGTGAGTGTGGCAAAATTGCATTATAAGGGAAAATTACCGACTAAACCCTCTAAATCGAAAATAATTACATGTACTTTTAATCTAAATAATTTTTATGCATTATGCCTTTGAAAAAAAAAATCATCCTCTCCCACACTTCAATTAAAAAAAAAAATTATACCTCCATATCCCTCCAAGATCAACACCCATGTTGTATAATTTGAAGTAGATGGTTTTCACTTTCTAGTAGCGTAAAAATATATCAGGAAAATCAGAAGCAATGACAGAGTTACAGATAAATAGTAATAAATTCATAAAACTCTGCAATATTGTACATAAATAAATACTATCTATATTGAAATAAAGACTATATAAATTTGAATAATGTTAATAAATATAATGTATCAAATTATATCTATCTACAACATATAATAGAAATGTATATTTTCCACCATTTTTTTTTTTTTTTTTTTTTTTGGGGGGGGGGGTGTAAAACCTTGGGGGGGGGGGGGGCGTTTCTACACACCACCCCCACCTGAAAAGTTGGGGATGCATACCCCCCCCCCCATCCCCTGCTATCTACACCCCTGCATCGATATCAACATTATTATGCGATCTGCTTCATCCCTTACTTGCTGTAAATTATGGGAACATTCAAGCTTGCGGAATGAAAAATCTTTTTCTTGGGGGGGGGGTGGGAATGGCCATTGTGCCCCTTTTGCCTCCAGCTCTGCTTCATGGCTTACATTGTAGTTGGAGTAATATGGGTATATGTTACTACATAAAGTCCCACTGATTATTTGAAGCTAGATATGGCTCTTTTTGTAAGAAACGATGGAAAATAAAGGTAAAATGGGGGCACTTACTAGAAGAGGAAAGGGCGCTTATCAGAGGTGGAAAGGGGCACTTATAAGAGGTGAAAATGGGCATTTATATGTATGAGAAAAGAAATAAGGCACATAATAGTAAAAGGGACATTTATCGCAAGTAAAGATGGGGCACTTATCAGTTTTAAAAAGAGGCACTTATCAGAAGGGGGAAATGAATACTTATTAGAGGGAAAAGGGGCACTTATCAGAAGTAAACATGCACTTATCAAAGGAGTAAACGGCACATATTAGGGGGAAAATGGGCAATTATTAGATTTGAAAAGGGGCATTTATCAGAAGGGGAAAATGACACTTATTGGAAAGAAAAGGGGGCACTTATCCGAAGTAAAATTTCACTTATAAGAGGGAGAAAAAGGCACTTATTAGAGAGATAGGAATGCAATGATCATATTTGAAAAGGGACACTTATCAGCAGGAGAAAAAGTAGGCAATTAACAGAAGGGAAGGGGCACTTAATAAAAAGAAAAATGGCACTTTCAGTAGTAAAAAAAGCACCTATCAGAGAGAAAGGGGGCATTTTTCAGATATAAATAGGGCACATTTAGTATTGAGTACGCGAAAAGTGGGGGTGGGGGAGTACTGTGCCCCCTGCCCCCGGGTGCGCCGCTCCTGTCGTCTATATTTATATATAGTATGCGGGAATGCTGCAAGCGAAACTTCGAGTGAAAAATACACTTTTTATCTCTTCCCCCACTCCCTTGCTTGTCAGAGAATGAAAAAAATTGCTCCCAGATGCCTGCTTCTGTCTTTACTGTTTTGAGGAATGCAAAAACCAGTATGGGATTTACAAAGGATTTTAATTCTGATTTTCTTGCCAAGGAGCAAATCGACAGAGTCTTATAATCGCAGTTTTACCCCCTTTAAAACACTATTTCTTTTGGAAGCGCATAAGATCTTCTGAAATTTAACGGATCGTAATGTTAATCTTCATCGGTTTCTTCCTTCTCTCTCGCTCTGTCCATATGATTTTACTTGGAATGATGCCATGTATAAACTAGGCAGTTGTACCATGTGAGGAATATAATTCATGATTTCGCAATTTTACACAATGCGAGAGACGAAACGTCACAATAGAATGTGAATAACGCTTCCTTTTAAATCCAATCCAGGGCTCGGTTATGTTTGTTGACAAACTTTACAGGAAGCAAAAAGAAGAAGAAAAAAGGTACCTGGTAGTTAACTCTTTCATTGCCAATGTATATATGTGACGGATAGACGTGTCTATTTCATTCACCGATTGCTCGACCACAGGAAAGGTATATGGTGGTCAGTGTATATCAAAATTTTGAGCATACTGAAATGAAGCATTCTAAATACTAGTATATGATTATAATTATATTTTACCGTAGAAATTTTCAGAGAACATTGCAGATTTTTAAAAAGATATTACCTTATTTCAACATTAAACAATAGTAAACAAACGAGAAACCAAAAAAACTAGAAATGTGCATTGCTGGTGCCGCGCAATGCGAAATGTATCCCCGGCACTGGCAGCGATTTGAAGGAGGGACAAAGACCCTCCCCCATCCCCTCCCTCAAACAAAAGGATGGTGTAGAAATTGCCGCCAGTGGCCCGGAATATTGTCAACACTAGGAGCAGCATTACCAAAACGATTTGTGCAGATTAGACTATAATGCATTTTTATAGAAAATTCGGAAGAAATATGACCTCAGAGCGCACATAAGCCATCCACTAAAATATGACCTTTGATCCTATGAAAGACGGAACACTAGAGGCAGCATCACCAAAAACTGTAGAGGTGTAATCTATAATGGACCTACATACAAAATCTGAAAGAAATGAGTTAACAAATGTGTCCTCCAGAATGCATGCAACGAAAATATGACATTTGACCCTAACAACAACCTGAATATGACATTTGACTGTATAGAAAGTGGTACAGTGGGGGTAGCATCAGCAAACAATTTAGATGTGTAGGTTTCACTAAGACACATCTTCATATAAAATTTGAAAGAAATGTGTTGAGAGATATACCAAGATACATCTCCATACAAAATTTGAAAGAAATCCATGAGGGCAGCATCACCAAAAATTAAATATGTGTAGATTATACCAAGATACATCTCCATACAAAATTTGAATGAAATCCGTCAAGAAATGCAGAAGTAAGAGTGCACAAAAGGGACAAATGAGCTTTGACCCTATAAAGGACGGAACAATGAGGGCAGCATCACCAAACAGTAAAGATGTGTAGATTATACCAAGATACATCTCCATACAAAATTTGAAAGAAATCCATCAAGAAATGTGGCCTGCAGAGTGCACTCACGCCATGCCCTGAAGTATGTTTTGTTTGTTTGTTTGTTTGCTTTTATTTCTGCGTTCTAATAACATACAATAAATCGAATGTTTACATAAGTAAAAAGTCATGTACAATAATAGTATACAATAATAAACATAAGACAAAACATACTAACAAAATTAAGGAATATAATAGACCTATGTAAATATTTTTTTCCAATAAACTAGAGAGGTAATTTAGAACGCAGGAGACCGCCATCGTGAGCGGTTAGGCTGGAAATGGATGGCGGCCTCGTAAAAAAGATTAGGCGACATAACTCTCTTGGTAAAACTGAGTGATCAAGTGGGTGCAGTGCAATTGCATGTGCGGGTGCAAATAGTAAATACTAATTTAAAGCGTGGGCACGTATGATTGTAGTATCTTTCGTTTAAGTGTAGCTTTTAAGGAGTAAATGGTTGAACAAGATTTTATGTTATCGGGAAGATTATTCCAAATGCCCGGACCAGAATGTCTTACAGATTTGTGTGTTATTGATAATTTGGGATTCGTAAGATGGAAATTTCCAGAAATGCGAGTAGGGTAGGAATGAACAGAACTATTAAACTTAAACATGTTATTAAAGGATGGTGGAAGTTTTTTTTTTTTTATATAATTATGTTTTTAATGACGAATCATCAAAGATCACAATATATACAAACAATTTTTACATGATTGGAATACAAAATCAATAAGGCAGAATAACAGCAAGATAGTGAATTGTTCAAAAGCGAAGTTCCGAGTCAGAAAAGGATGGCCAGTGATACAGACCTTAGTTTACAAACAACCAGAAAGTCACAATTTCACTGACATTAAAAGGATGGTGGAAGTTGATTATTAATGTACTTGAACATTATGACAGCTACTTGGATAGTATTCAAGTCGAAATTTTTTAGCGTTTTAAGTTTATGGAATAAGGGGTCAGTGTGAGTTAAGAAATGCGATCCGGTACAAATACGTATTGCTCTCTTTTGTAGTTTAAAAATAGAATTGATTTTTGTCGAACCACAATTAGCCCATACAATGTTACAATATGTTATATACGGGAGAACTAGTGTATTATATAACAGGAATAAGGTTGCATAGGGTAGAAGAAACTTTAGCTTGGAAATTATACCAATGCTTTTAGAAATGCACATTATTACGTGATGTAAATGGTCATTCCAAGTCAAAGTTTCATCTATAATTACTACCAAAAATTTGGACTTAGTTTTCTTTTCTACTGGCATATCATCGATTTTAATATATATTGGTGTGTCTGTATTATGAGAATGATGTTTGAAATACATGAAGTGAGTCTTTTTTATATTAAGAGAAAGTTTATTGCACTTAAACCAGTTTGATACTTTGTTAATTTCATAATTCAAAGTATTGGTTAAGGAATTAAGGTCTTTGTGAGAACAAAAGATATTTGTGTCGTCGGCAAATAAGACAAAAGAAAGAACGGAGGATGTCTTGATAATATCATTGACATAAAGAAGAAATAGTAGTGGGCCTAAGATGGAGCCTTGGGGGACACCGCATTGAATTAAAAGGGAATCAGAATCATATCCATTGAATGTAACATATTGTCTTCTGTTTGTTAAATAATCTTTAAACCATAAGAGTGGTTGACCCCGAATTCCATAATGACTGAGTTTGGAAAGGAGGATAGCGTGATTCAGCGTATCGAATGCTTTACTTAAGTCACAGAATATACCAACAACATGTTCTTTGTTAGCTATGGCATTTGTAATTTTGTCATAAATTTGAATTAATGCTAGGTCAGTTGAGTAATTTTTCCTGAAACCATATTGATTTGAACTGAGTATATTGTGTTTATTAATAAATGTATGTAACCTATTATAAACGATTTTTTCTAAGACTTTGGATATACTTGGAAGTAAGGAAATGGGACGATAATTACTTATTTCGTGCGGATCGTCTTTTTTGAAAATTGGATTGACTTTAGCTATTTTCAATAGATCAGGGAAAACACCTTGTGATAACGAGTGATTGAAAATGTGAGTTAAAGGCATTGCAAGTGGGTGGATTATTTCTTTTAAAAGAGACATACTTATTTTATCGAAACCATAAGATTTTGAGCTGTTAAGAGATTGGGTAATATTAACAATTTCGCTGGGACGTGTTGGGTTTAGAAAGAGAGACTCTTGGTTTTGTTCGGAAAGATAGTCTGTAAAGTGAGCGTTAGGGCTATTAATTTTGCTGGCGAGTTCAGGGCCGATATTCGTGAAAAATGAATTAAATGAATTTGCATAAATACTAGGATCATGTATGTTAGTACGATTTAGTGTGATATTATCCGTGGGTGGGGCATCTGTCTTTTTTCCCATAACCTCTTTGATGATTTTCCAAGTTGCAGTAGTGTTTGAACTGGCCTTCTTTAATCTATTAGAAAAGTGTAATTTACGGGATATTCGGATCAGTTTTGTTAATTTATTGCGGTAAGTTTTATATGTCTTTAGGTTAGTATCAGTTGGATTGCGTAAATGTAATTTATAGAGGCGGTTACGTGTTTGTATTGACTTCAATAAACCTTTCGTTATCCAAGGATTCCTGGGTTTACTTCGCTTGTTTTTAATTTTGCCTAGGGGGATATTCTTTTCATAATAATATTGTAATCTGTTATTAAAATGTTTGTATGCGGTATTGACATCATTTACATTGTAGACATCTGCCCATCCCTCTAAAAGTAAATCCTGTTTCAGTAATTCTACATTACGTTTGGATTCTTTGCGATATAAAAATTCATCAAATGATTTAGGGCAACATAGTTTGCATTCACATGTTAAAAATATGGGTAGGTGATCGGAAACTTCAGAGCATAATATCCCCCCAATGGTTTTGTTATTATGTACGTTGGAAAAAATATTATCAATCTGAGTTGAAGAATGTGAATTTATTCTGGTGGGTTTATTAATAGTCGAAATGAAGCCATATGAATACATTAGTTGCATAAAATTGGTTGAATTACTGCTGTCAGAAGAGGGCAGGAAATTGATATTAAAGTCACCAAGCATAAAAATATGTTTGTTTTCTTCGCCTATTTTATGAAGATATGAATCCATTTCATCACAGAATAGTTCAAAATTAGAGTTGGGGGTCTATAAATTAAACCTATAATGACATTTTTGAGATTTGAGTTGTCAATTTCAATAAATAATGATTCCGCTTGTGTTAGTTTAACATCTGAACGGATTTTGAATTTTAAGTTTTGAGCAATATAAAATGCAACACCGCCCCCTCTTCTTAATTTGCGGTCTGCCCTAATCAACTTGTAATTAGATAAACTGAACATATCTGGAGAATTCTGATGTAACCATGTTTCACTTATTCCAATGACGGAAAATGCAAAATTATTTAAGGAGTGTAAAAGGTTGTCAAAATATTCGAAATTTCTGTTCAGACTTCTCGAGTTTATATGTAAAAGTGAAATATTATTTGGATTATGAGAAAATGTATCGTTAAATTCTAAGGGAGTGTAATATTTACTGTCGTGTATATCGTCAAGAAGAATATCGGGAGTGTAAGCGTGTGAATCCATTTATTAATACAAAAATGTAAAGTGCCGGTTTTTTGGAGGATGATCAACTGCATGCGTGATGTCGGTGCGTTTGCAAGTGCATGTTGGTGTGTTTGTGTGTATATGTAGTGCAAGTGCGTGGGTAGTTTCAATATATATGTACAATACAAATGAAAATACAATAGGACCCATCTTGGTCAGTTACAATAAATGTTTAGGGCAACAGAGCAGAGCCCGACCACCCGAGTAAAGCACCCAAGCAAGGGTGTAATCTTTGACATACAAAATAAAATAAAGGGTCGGGGAAGAAAGATTAATTGGGCATTACCTTACAAAAAATTGAACAGTATTTTTGCCTTTTTCTTTTCTTCCCCTCTTACTCCTTTTGATTTCGAACAGAAAAATAACATGTCATTGTCAAGCATTTAATATTTGACAAAGAGGTTGGAACTTGGTCTTAACACTCGCACTCATCGAGACCAAAAAAGGTGATAACTACTTGTCTCCATCCCAATGGACGGTGTACTTTCGTATGATCCCTGGTAGGTTATAATAAATGTAGCAGTTTCGACATATTTCTTTGCTTGGACAGCAAAACAAAAGAATATGTGAAAACTTTAGATACACAAAACGATGGGTGGGGAAATAACATTCTGGTATATTACCAAACCCAGTAGGGGGTAGACTTTTAACACATAGAAAGAAAGTGGCATGGGAATAAAAATCATGTAGAATAGCTCCAAAACAACTGCCCATACATCGAACTGCATCACAGAACGATAAAGGTAACAATCAAAATAAAGAATTGTTACTGAAACTGTCTGGCAGCAAACAAAAAGATTTTGCATTACACAGTGAAGAGCCAGCTTTTCATCAGTAAACATGTATGATCAACAAGATAAAGAAAATTGTTACTTAAAACTCTTTCAGCACACGTGTAAATACTATACCAAATGGACGAGTTCTATAAACGTTTGATTATTCGTCTGTAAGACTGGATTCAGTATATAACAAAAATATAACAAAGATGTTGCAGTAATATTACCGCTTGAACCCTGGCATGTGTAATGAAACAATGTACAAGCACATTTCTTTCAAGGCTCAGATACTTTATGTATTGTATGATTAAACAAGATGAGGACAGTTACTTAAAGTTAAACACATTTTACGGATGGGTTCTGTGAATGAGACAAGTGATTTGCAAAACAAAAAGATTTGCTTAATAGACCCCCTGTCAGCACTCGAGCAGCTTGACCACAATGGTCTATCATTACGCTTTTGTTATGACAGAGGTGGTAAGTAAAATACAGAGAATTGATACCTCAATTAGATCTGTCTGCCATGCATACAAATAGTTTTCCTATTTAACATGGGGCATCATTATTCACTTGGTATATATAGTTCTTTATAAAGAAGAAAAATGTAGTTTCGACGTATTTCTTTGCTTAAACAGTATGACCTTTGACCCTATAAAAGACGGAACACTGGTGGCAGCATCACCAAAAACTATAGGTTTTTAGATTACACCAAGAGACACCTTCATGCAAAATTTGAACGAAATCCGTCAAGAAATGCAGAAGTAAGAGTGCAAGAAATGGAAAAATGACCTTTGACCCTATAAAGGACGGAACAATGAGGGCAGCATCACCAAAAATTAAACATGTGTAGATTATACCAAGATACATCTCCATACAAAATTTGAACAAAATCCGTTGAGAAATGTGACCTGCAGAGTGCACTCACGCCATGCCCTGAAGTATGACCTTTGACCCTATAAAAGACGGAACACTGGTGGCAGCATCACCAAACACTATAGGTTTTTAAATTACACCAAGAGACACCTTCATGCAAAATTTGAACGAAATCCGTTGAGAAATGTGACCGCCAGAGCGCACACAAACTATCCCCCAAAATATGGCCTTTTACCCTATAAAAGACGGAACACTGGGGGCAGCATCACCAAAATCTATAGGGTTCCAGATTTTACCAAGAGACACCTTCGTACAAAATTTGAACAAAATCCGTTGAGAAATGTGACCGCTAGAGCGCACACAAACTATCCCCCAAAATATGGCCTTTTACCCTATAAAAGACGGAACACTGGGGGCAGCATCACCAGAAACTATAGGGGTCCAGATTTTACCAAGAGACACCTTCATACAAAATTTGAACAAAATCCGTTGAGAAATGTGACCGCTAGAGCGCACACAAACTATCCCCCAAAATATGGCCTTTTACCCTATAAAAGACGGAACACTGGTGGCAGCATCACCAAACACTATAGGTTTTTAAATTACACCAAGAGACACCTTCATGCAAAATTTGAACGAAATCCGTTGAGAAATGTGACCGCCAGAGCGCACACAAACTATCCCCCAAAATATGGCCTTTTACCCTATAAAAGACGGAACACTGGGGGCAGCATCACCAAAATCTATAGGGTTCCAGATTTTACCAAGATACATCTCCATACAAAATTTGAACAAAATCCGTTGAGAAATGTGACCTGCAGAGTGCACTCACGCCATGCCCTGAAGTATGACCTTTGACCCTATAAAAGACGGAACACTGGTGGCAGCATCACCAAACACTATAGGTTTTTAAATTACACCAAGAGACACCTTCATGCAAAATTTGAACGAAATCCGTTGAGAAATGTGACCGCCAGAGCGCACACAAACTATCCCCCAAAATATGGCCTTTTACCCTATAAAAGACGGAACACTGGGGGCAGCATCACCAAAATCTATAGGGTTCCAGATTTTACCAAGAGACACCTTCATACAAAATTTGAACAAAATCCGTTGAGAAATGTGACCGCTAGAGCGCACACAAACTATCCCCCAAAATATGGCCTTTTACCCTATAAAAGACGGAACACTGGGGGCAGCATCACCAGAAACTATAGGGGTCCAGATTTTACCAAGAGACACCTTCATACAAAATTTGAACAAAATCCGTTGAGAAATGTGACCGCTAGAGCGCACACAAACTATCCCCCAAAATATGGCCTTTTACCCTATAAAAGACGGAACACTGGTGGCAGCATCACCAAACACTATAGGTTTTTAAATTACACCAAGAGACACCTTCATGCAAAATTTGAACGAAATCCGTTGAGAAATGTGACCGCCAGAGCGCACACAAACTATCCCCCAAAATATGGCCTTTTACCCTATAAAAGACGGAACACTGGGGGCAGCATCACCAAAATCTATAGGGTTCCAGATTTTACCAAGAGACACCTTCATACAAAATTTGAACAAAATCCGTTGAGAAATGTGACCGCTAGAGCGCACACAAACTATCCCCCAAAATATGGCCTTTTACCCTATAAAAGACGGAACACTGGGGGCAGCATCACCAGAAACTATAGGGGTCCAGATTTTACCAAGATACACGTCCACAGGAAGTCTGAAAGAAATTCGTCGAGAAATGTGACCGCTAGAGCGCACACAAGAATGTGACGCGCGGCGGCGGCGAAACGCTGCTGAATCCAAAGTATCAATAAAGTATCAATAATGGACAATAATGGACAAAAAAGAAACCCAAATGTATAAAGTTGGGTAAATATTTGGTATCATAAAAAATGGAAATAAATTTCCTAGAAGTTTTGTACACAATATTTTGTGAAATGATAGATGGTTAATGAAGTGCAGACATTTGAAAAGTAAGCATTGATCACATTTTAGTTAAATTTAGAAGAGAACTAAACCCCTTGGCACAGTAGGAGTTAAGGGACTATTGTGTGGCAATGGCAATGACGATGTTTGAATAATACTCATCTTGAATCAGTATTGACTCTCCACCCAGGTCGAAAATCCTATAGAGACCCATAGAAAACCAATAGGAAATTCCTAATGGTTTCTAATGGTTCTGTTGGTTTCTATTGGTTTCCTATAGGAACCCATAGAACTTTCATATGAAGCACAGCTGTTCAAATGTGCAACCATAAAACCCAGAAAATCAAGTAAAGCCCATTCCATAATTCAAGGGTGCCATGCAACTGTCCTGTTGGTCCTACTGGTTTCTATTGGATTCATATTGGATCCCATACACCACTCCAGTAGTGATGACACCAATAGATTCTAGTCTAGACAGTATTTCTATTGGTCCTATTGGTTTCTAATGGTTTCTATTGGTTTCTATAGGTCCGAATCACTCATGAATATTCATGAATGACAATAATCTAAAATTTGAAAACTAGTGGAAATAGATAATACATTTAGATTTTAAGTGTTCATGCTGGGATTAAGCTTTGAACCGTGAGAGAATTTGTACTTACATTAATTATTGTAATGTACACATGTCAAAAGGCATTTTTATACTTCAATAATAAAAGTGTAATCTAGTTTTAATAATAAAAGTGTGATCTAGTTAGTAACCAGTTTTTAAGCACTACAACTATGTCCCTATGTATAAAATGAATGCGATACAATTGCTTAGTAGCTAGGTGTAGGATGTAGGATATAGGTTATAGGAGAAGGACAGGATTAATTATTGTCACGTGATTGTTCCTGTAGACACCCACAGTATTTCCAGCATTAATTATAAGATTAATTAATAATATAAGTATTAATCTTATAATTAATAAATTTTCTTATTGGTCATATAGGACCTTTAGGATTTCTTATTGGTCCTATAGAAACCTTATAGGATTTCTTATTGGTCCCATAGGATATCCTATAGATTATCGGCCCCATAGAAACCCATAGAAACCCATAGAATTCTATGGGTCTCCTATATACCACTTCCATATAGAAACCTATAGGCCTATGGGTCATATAGAAAAATCTGTCTATAGGAATTTTGACCACGTGCGATAGAACACATCATAATGTTCGGCGCAGTTCTGAATGAGAACAGTCTATCAAATTACTTGGAGTATATCATACACGAGGGAATGACAAACATTTATTTTTCATTTTTGTCGTACTTCTGTCCGATTGGTAAATTTCACTTGTGTTAGTTTGTCTTTGAAGGTTGCGATGTTTTATATAGATATCCCTTTTTAAAATGTTTTTCATTTGTTTGTTCGTTGGGGATTTGTAAACACATTTATGTCCCCTCTGAAAAAAAAATATAACCCTTCTTTTTTTGCTCTTCAGGAAAATATTGGGCACCTTCTTTAAAGAGCTCATATTGAGAAAATAAGTGGTATGCGTTTTTATTTGTTAATATTAAAATCTGTGTATCAAAGAAAACAATCCTTTTTAAATTTTTCAAATAGCTTAACTAGAAAGTGCAATTTTTTAAAAATAAAAATCACCTTTTTGAGGGTTTGAAATTGTCTCGCAGTCCACTTTCGGCAAAATCCTAGCTTGTTTACTTGTTTTTGCAAATTAGCACTGATGTCATTGGGTAGAGTCGTATGACCTCCGCGGTACAACATAGCGTGGGTTGGCAACCGAGAGTGAAGAGAAACTTTGCTCGACATGATTTTAATACTTCAAAATTATGTTTCCAAATCCGTCAGTTTTGTTAAATATTATATGAAAACTAGTTTACATTTTATTCCAACAAGCAATCATTTTTCAGACAGCTCGCACAACTTTACATGCACGAAAACTTTTCCAACTGGGCCATCAAGGCATCATCAAGATTGGATATTCACATACACACACACACACACACATACGCGCGCGCCGCCGATACGAACATTTTGTACTTACAATTATTTATGGTTTATATGTAAAAATTGGATGAAGAACTATATAATTAAATGTCTACAGATATTAGATCTTTTGATACTCAAAACAATGGGTTAAAAAGAAATAAACCTTAGCAAATCTACACAAACCGGCCGGCAATCACACATCGCAGGCAATCATACCCAGTAGTCAGACCCGTACACATGGTAGGCTACATGTAGGGCTCCGCTTGAGAACTGGGCTAGATCTGATACACTACTGAGTACTGTGGAAGAAAAGAACAGAGCTACTCTACGAGAATCGCTCTTTTCTTGCTAATATTGGTCACAGCAGTGAAATATCTGGTGAAACACCTAATAAAGGTTGGTTTTAACTTGTCACTTGACATTTTTGGAAAAAACGATACTATGACTTCGAACTGAGTCCACAAAATCAGCGCAAGAACGACCATGTCGGCATTGATTCAACTATACAATTTTACAATTTCACAATACTAAATAGGGTCTACGGCGAAAGTTGCTCACCTTAGTTCTCAGTCTGACTTCCGACATTGGTCTCCTGCGGCTTGTTGTTGGTGTTTTTGAATAGTTGATGCTCTGTATTGTGGGCAAGACATCCTTTTTCAACCTAGCCTTGTATTTTGGGCCAACTACATCTCCAAAGTCAATCTTGCAGTGACGTTCGAAGGCTGATTTTTCGAAATGGTCGCTACAAATTCGTGCATGCTTGCTGTGTGTTGCTGCTGTGAAATCTTTTCGCCGAATTTTCACAAACTTCACCCACAAATTCCGTTGCTTATTGAGCTTTGGAAAGGTGAAGAAACTGATGTTGGGGTTCTTCGAAGTATTGTAACACCCCCCCCCCCCCCCCCACAACGCAATTTCGTGGCATTTTGCCACAAAACGTAGAAAATTCCCCCAAAAGAAAGCGACTTTCGTTAATGTTGGTTTTACACACGATTTCAATAGCGCGCGTTATGCATGCACCGGATGAATTGACCTGGATGAATTGATCAACTCTACCCGGTGGCGTCATAAGAGGTCAACCCCGCTTCGATGCTTATCGGTCTGTTTGAGAAATCTGGCTCAATAATCGTAATAATCAAGGGTACATTTTATTTGCTGAAATTGATGAAACCTTTATTTCAATATGTTTATTATTTATTTACAAACCATATTCTTGCAATTAGGGGTCTGAAAAAAATCACCATATGAGCTCTTTAAGCCTTCCTGGGACAACTATACCCTGGATCTGCCAGTTAAACTAAATTATATTAGAAGTTATTACTGACCTTATTTGAATGGAAATGCTGTTATAGTTATAGTGTATTATTCAGATACTATAATAAGCAATTTTAAGTTTATGAATGCATTGTTATGATATAATATTTTGTTACCTGAAGTTACCTACTGAGTAAAAATGACTAACACTGAAAAAAAACAAAACATAGATATTGTGCGCCCTTTCCATGTTTTTATTCGCAAATCTGTAATTCGTAAGGGCGTGTATATAATATAGGAATGCTCGTTCAAATTCGTAGGCTGACCACACGAATTCATTTTATGTGCATTCAAATTCTGCCACCGTAGCTGTGTTTTATCATTCAAATTTGTTTTTTAGCATTCGATTTCATAAAACTGTCATTCAAAAACATTTTGTTTGCATTCGAATTAAAACGTGTTTCGTCTTTGGAGAATTTTCATTCAAATTAAAGCGAGACGATTCGCGATTACTTAATAACGTCTTCCGGGAATTCAAATTCATTTCTTTGCATACAACTTCACACGCTTTGCAGACTTAATCATGTTAATCTCACCCAATCTTCATATAAATCCGCTAGCTTCGTTCCGTGCTATATTCATTTTAAATTATACGGTATAGTGAGCAACAAACATTTCAATTGCTCCCACTAGGGTTGTATACCCACTAAATCAACACTATTTAGCAACTGAACGATCATATATAATTTTTGTTATACCTAGTCAAATCACCGACATGTAGAATTAGCAAAGTGTGTGGTGTGGGACATTACATGCTGGGACATCGCTTTATTTTCATGTTTGATTATTTGTTCTTTTTTTTTTTGTTGAACATTATTTTATTCGGCGGTCATGATCTCTTTTGGGCCATTTATATTTGTATACATTATATGTAGTCTTTCTACCACAGTCATAATCACAATCACCATCCTAATCGTGGGGTGGGGGGGGGGGGCATGTCCCCCTGTCCCCCCCCCCCCCCCCCCGCCTGTTGATACCCATGACCCTTAGGTGGTATGCAAGGAGTTATTTCTTAAACACATCACCGGATATTGATAAAGAATAAAGCTCACTTTTGTTAGATGAGAAAAATGTGCATATACCATATGTTTGTAATGATAGGCGAATTTGAATGAAAACTTTGTTATGTTGAATGACCAGGTGTGAAATTGAATGATCCGGACGTCCGCTTTGCCAGCGTTGACGAATTTGAATGCAAACTGCGCATTTGTAACCGGTTGTTAAATTGAATGATACAAGTGCAAATTCCATTGACCAAAGAAGTAATTCAAATGAACGAAGTGCCATTTTGAATGACATTCTCAAGCCTACATCGGTATTTCGCGAATTTGAATGACCCATGTATCAAAACGAATGAAAAGCTTACGAAGTTGGCCGAGAAAACCTATAATATAATTAATAAGATATTTATAGGAAGTTTAAAAGAAAATTGTTGGGGGTGAATGAATATGACAACTCTTGTTAAGTAAACAAGTAATGTGGACATAATGTATACGCTATACTTCTAAGAGCATTTTTTTCAACTGGTATAATGTTGCTAAGCCCCGCCCTTACCTTCAAAACCACGATGGAATACAAATACATGTATAGGACTAGATATGAATAATCGATTAAAGTTGTAAACCTTTAACAGTTGTCTTCATTTGATGACGTCAATAAGAAACTATATTAAGATTGATTTTTTTTCCACATCTCTGTTTGCTTTTTCAGATTTCCAGCCAACGGCTGCAAGTGATCAGTGTTTGTAACAGTGTTCTTTATAACACTATAATCGGCCATATTCAAGTACGATTATTAGTACCACAGGACTGATAGACTTTGGTTGAAGAAATTAAAGACTTGGAAATTTGCATGGAGTCTATCCTGAATTAATGTGATAAACGACAAAAATTCCAAAAACTCAGACTAGAATAGGATACTTTAAATAAACATACTACATCAGATGTGACTACTTGATTAAAAGTGAAAGATTAGGCCTACAGACAAGCAGACAGACGGCTACATTTCTGAATATATTGTACATCGTGGAGAGCAACCAGGCATCTATAACTGAAATATCAATTAAAATTGGCTCAACACTAGAACAATGTGATCATCCGAACTATGATTCACGAATGGATGCTGAATAGTTTCCTCCAGCAGTCCAGGGAATATTTCATATTATTCGTCGGCTTGACAACTTTAACTATCAATTGATGTTTTCTGTTGATCGTAAACTCGATTTTCCGATGATAAGTTTGATTAGTATTTTTAAAAAGTGTTATTGGTTGTAAATTTATTATTTAACATTGCTATGAAATAATCACTAAACATGTCTTGGCTTAAAAATGTTTTATATCCAAGTGTATTCATCATCTTTGTTTCATTGATAACATCTTCTCGATGTGATTTATTTGTGGATGCCATAGATGGAGAATCGACCCAGCTTCATTTCCATTACCCATGTGACAGCTCTAGGATCACATTGCAGTATGGGCACAGACTTCCATTTTATAGTTCCGAAGATCCAGAATTTCTAGAATTGGACCCGGATCGTTCAAAACGATTCACATTGGAGAGTAAGATAAAAGAAGGTCATTGTGTCATCGTACTAAGCATGAATCCAGTGAAGAGAACTGATGCAGGAACTTATATTCTTCTTGCATACGTTAATGACTACATCACAAGAGTTGGGTTACATGTTGATTTTTTCCCCGGCAAGGTTCATTGTACGTTGAAAGGAAAGCACATCATAGATGGATGGGTGAAGCTGCATTGTACAGCTCCAGTTGGAAGTGAAAGTTATCCAGGACAGATTCAATGCTACCAAGACGACAGCATGATGCCTCCTCTAAGCGAACCTAAAGAAAATTCGCAGAATTTAGAACAGACCATGCTGGTACAACAAAATCATCAACGTGTATACTGTTGCTCCTCTCCCTTGATAGAACCGAAAGAAATGTGCGAATGCAACGACTTCGTGTGGGATCCCAATGCCAACATCGAGGCAAATGGCAGAGGAGGTCCTTGTTCTTCTACCACTCCAACACAAGATGAAATAGTATATAAATCTGATCAAACAACTGAAATACCAAAAGAAACAATAACGACAATAACCACTACGCGTGCACAAGTAAACGCAGGAGAGACTGACATGCATATCGGAGTGATCATCTTACTTATTGTCGTTTTCGGATTATTCTTTAATAGTTTCCTGGTTTGCGCATTCTATTTGGCAAAAGCCAAAATAACAAATTTTCCTCCATATCGATCTTTCTTGCGCGTTAGAAGAGTTAGAAATACTGAGAACGAACCCTTTTCGCTTTAAAAGAGTATTCCTTCTGCCTCTGAATAAAAATTATATTCTTTCGATTGAAATAACGCCTTCCTCGCGATGAAAATCACCGTTTTGTGATTATAGGTTCCTGATCAATGCGCCGGGATGTGCTGGCTTTTCCCTTTATGATAATAGAAAAGTTCCCTTATCCTATAGAATAATAATTATGATAATAAATATGTGATTTCGTTTTGGGAAGTATGTTTCTTGGCAGCATGTTAAAGAAAGTGTGAAGATTTGCTTAAAAGATGTAAACAGAGAGAGAGAGTGCGTGTTAAACCTAGGTCACAAATCCACCGGGCCCCGCACGATTTCCCCACCCGGCGGCTTGTCGTGGATTTTAGAGACTGTACCTTTCAGAATTGTCAGAAAAAATCGTGCGGAGCCCGCCTGGCCACCGGCCGGAGCCTGCACGAGACCCCTACGGTGCCATCACGGGCTTCTATACTGGCCTTCTACGGCCTAACGGTCAGATGAAAACGCCGGAAGCATTGGGAGCAGCCAACTCAGCACCGCGGCGCCCGTACGGCTGGTGAAAAATGTCCCGGTGCCCGTGGGAACCATAAGGGAGCCGTAGGGGGCATCGTACGAAATTTGCCAAAATGCCCCGGAGTGGATACGTGAGGGTCCCGTAAGGGAAATGCTATAGCGTCTTTCCAGAACAAAAACAAACGAAATGAAACAAAACAAAAACAAACAGACAAACCTAAATTTGTAACCCTCCCATGGTCCTTTACCAGCTTGAGCAAGCCTCGCTCTTCAATGATCACTTTACGTAGTGGTCGAGGAGGCGAAACCACAATGACTTCTCTCAAGGTCGATGTAACTGCTAGGCTCAACGCAGTCGTTATTTTATAAATCCCGAAAATAAAATTCACAAGAAAAGATAGAAAGACAAAACAGATAGAAGGATAAAACAAAGAATAACATAAGAAAGAAAGAGAAAATGATAGGACAAAACAAAGAATAACAAAAGGAATTATATAAAGAGGAGAAGATAGAAGGAAAAACAAAGAATAACATAAAGAAGACAGAAAGTGAAAATGATAGGGTAAAAATAAAGAATAACATAGGGAAAATAGAAAGATGAGATGATAGAAGGAAAAAAGCAAAGAATAAATGTAAGGAAGATAGAAAGACAAAAAGAGAGGGATAAAGACAAAAACATAAGAAAGATAAAAGCAAAGAATAGCATAAGGAAAGATTGAAAGAGAAAAAGATAGAAGAAAGAATACAAAGAATAACATAAGGAAAGCGAGAAAGGTAGAAAGATAAAAGCAAAGAATAATATAAGAAAGATAGAAAGACGAAATGATAAGGATAAACAAAGAATAACATAAGAAAAGAAGAAGAGAGAAAGATAGAAGAAAAAACAAAGAATAACATAAGAAGGATAAAAACAAAGAATAACATAAGAAAAGATAAAAAGACGAAATGATAAGTATAAACAAAGCATAACATAAGGAAAGATAGAAAAAGCGAAAGATAGAAGGAAAAACAAAGAACAACATAAGGAAAGATAGAAAGAGAAGAAGATATAAGGAAAAACAAATAATAACATGAAGATAAAAACAAAGAATATAAGGATAAAAACAAAGAATAACATAAGGAAAGATAAAAATACGAAATGATAAGTATAAACAAAGAATAACATAAGGAAATATAGAAAGAGAAGAAGATAAAAGGATAAAAACAAAGAATAGCATAAGGAAAGATGGAAAGAGAAGAATATAATTATATATTACAATGTGTCATCTTCTCAAATAGCTGAGCTACAAAGAGCACAAAACGCTGCTGACAGAATATTGTCTAGGACAAGTAAAAGGGATCATTATTTCACCAATTTTGAAAGGGTTACATTGGCTACCAGTCAGAGAGCGTATCAAGTATAAAATTCTGCTTATTACTTGGAGAGCATTACATGGTTCTGCCCCCTCATATATTGAAAATCTAATTTCTGAATATGTACCAACTCGCTGTCTGCGTTCTTCTGGCAAAAATCTTATTGTGGCACAAAGAACGAAATCATCTATTGGTGACCGTGCCTTCATAACTGCGGCGCCTAGTTTATGGAACAACTTACCTCCTAATATCCGTGCCATAGACACTTTGGATTCTTTAAAGTCAAAATTGAAGACAGTCCTTTTCTCTAAAGCATACAGTGAAATGTAATTCAACACAGATTTGTAGTATTCTTCAGTCCATTCTATTTCTACCTTCTTGCTTCTCTCATTTTCATCATGCGCCTCGGAATAGTTAACTAGATAGATGGCGCAATATAAGTGCATTGTATTATTATTATTATAATTATTATTATGGAAAAACAAATAATAACATAAAGGAAAGATAGAAAGAGAAGAAGATAGAAGGATAAAAAAAGAATAACATAAGAAGGATAAAAACAAAGAATAACATAAGGAAGGATAGAAAGAGATGCATATACAGTATAAGGAAAAAACAAATAATAACATAAGGAAAGATAGAAAGAGAACAAAAAATAAGATAAACAAATAATAACGTAAGGAAAGATAGAAAGAGAACAAGATAGAAGGATAAAAAAAGAATAACATAAGTATAGAAAGAAAGAAAGAACTTATAACGAACATAGCATATCAAATATTGTCAATTTGTCACAAAACGGCGCGGTAAATTTTTAAAAGCCACGGTCAATCCATCGCGTATATACTATTCTCCATAAAAGTCGCAATCGCAATCACAGGTTTTGAAGAGAGTCGGCATTTTTTCATAGGGTTGTGTATTATGTGCGACCCTCTCTGAGTTCGCTCAGTGTTATGACGTCATAGAATCACTCCGTAGAGTGGTCATTGAAGAGCGAGCTTTGCTCAAGCTGTTTACGATAATTATCATTTATGGAATGCCATGTCTGATATTTTCACCGTGTATGTAAGGAGGCAATCACATGAAGGATAAAATGCTGTACATGAATTGCTACTCGTATAGCCCTGTAATGCTGTTTGTACACAATAATTATTACTATAATTACTCAGTGTTAATGAATAATGAATAATACTGTTCTAATTATGTCTAGTTTTGTTTAGCACTATATATACATGTAAATACATGAATATTAATGTTATTATGTATCTCAGCAGGGGATCGTAGCAACGGAGCAAAATTGTAAAGAAATGAACAAATTTATAATGCTCAATAGACCTTAACAAAATTAATGTAAAAGAAGTATAAGATTATCGTATTTCACTTTTGCACTTTTTGAGGGAGGGGCCCGGGGGCATGGGTGTCGATCCCGGGGGGGGGGGGGGGGTATATACCCCCCCCCCCCAAAAAAAAAAAAAAAAAAAATTATATTATCATCTCCCCCATAAAATAAATAAGAATTATGATACATTAACTTAAAACTAATAATTATCCAAACTCATTATGTTTGATCTTGAAATACCATCACATTCTTAATGATTAGAAGTAAGGAAATAAGAAATGCTATAATTGCAAGGGGAAAATCACGCTGGAAGGGGGAAACTTCCCCCTCCCTGCACCCACCCCTGATACTAACATTTCAGTATTGCGTCCAAATGATTGAAAAGCAGTCAGGGCGTCGAACTAACTTTCCGCCTTAAATAGGTGCTACGAGCCGTTATTTTTCTCTCAAATTTGCTAAAACGTCAGAGCTTTCGCGCTTTGGGCGGGGAGAGGGAAACTCCACCGTCCCTGCACGCACCCCTGATACATAACAGTTCAGTATTGTGTCCAAGTGACTGAAAAGCAGTCAGGGCGTCGAACTAACTTTCCGCATGAAAAGGGTGCTAAGAGCCGTTATATTTCTCTCAAATTTGCTAAACGTCAGAGCTTTCGCGCGGGAAGAGGGAAACTCCCCCTCCCTGCACTCCCCCCTCCCCTGGGGAGCACGCTTCTCGTGCTCATCACCAATGCTCACAACCGCCCCATAAAATGAAATCCTGGCCTGATACGCGGTTGCCGGTCATCCCCCCCCCCAATCATGAACACGGATCGACACCCCTGCCCGAGGGTGCATCAGATATTTGTGTGTGTGTGTGGGGGGGGGGGGGGGGCATGTGCCCCTCTGCCTCCTTCTTGTCTATACCACTGATATACATGTATGCATGTATATAATTAGATCGGCGGCTCAGGCAAGCCTTTTCTAAGATGATATTGCTGAGATGAGAAGAGAGCTCGGTAAGCATATTCTCTAAATATACTACCTTACTGCCAAATCGTTGTATACATGCGTTAATGCCGTTATAAAAATATCATATAATACTAAATAAATTTATTATTAAATGTAAATAGAGTTTCAAAGAAGTTATATAGCCTATAAACAGGCCTGGATATTTTGTGCTCAATGCCACCATACAGGCCCACATGTTTTATAGGTGATGTATTCGAGTGGCCTAAACATTTGACTGGAAATGCAAACGTCGTGGGTTCGATCCATTGGCACGAACCGTAGTTATGTCCTTAAGCAAGGCATTTTATCTACATTGATGCTCGCGATCCAGGTGTTAAATAGGTACCCGGTAGGATAAGAACACCATTGTGTTTCTTTCAGCATTGTGTGGGCCTTTAAAATGGCGCTTATAGCTGGAAGGATCAACTGGGCGTTGTGGCGTGCGCCTGTAATCCAGCTACCAGTGGAAGTTATAAACTGATTCAGCGGACCCAGGTTCAAGACTGAGTCACGTCTTTCGGATGGTGACGTTAAAGGTCAGTCCCAGACGTAAATAATCATATCTGATTGATAAACGTCTGTAAAAACCCAATTACACACACACACACACAGGATCAGTGGGGTAAAATATGTGCGTAATTATGTCTACATTGTGTGTTGGCATTGACCGCAGTAAAGCAAAGTGCTTAAATATATCGTGGATGTATCAATATACCTGTATATAAATATAAATCCAGAATATTTATTGTGATTAATGATTATAAGACTTTTTCGAGTTGGCTATGTGCACACTCTATTAGAAAATTAGAAACATGTATGACTCTCATTGTAAAGCGGTTATCGATTGTAAAAAAATTATAATTATGTCATTATAAACTATTTATAATAATTAAATTTGTAGATTAAAATCAGTAAAAAATGAAAAATAGGCTGATGTTATTTCGTTTGAAAGATCATTAATTTTGTTTATCATGTCTAATTAACTTTTATATTTGAGGTCTGTATCCGCACTAGTAAAATACGCTTCATCCTTACTACCATTATTATCAGTGTCGTTATTACAATATCATGTTGTATATATAATGATAATATTGATAGTAGTAGTATAGTAGTAGTAGTAGTAATGATAATAATAATGATAATAATAACAATAATGATAATAATAATAATAATAATAATAATGATAAAAGTAATATAATGATGATAATAGTAATTATAATTAGAATAATAATATTATTACCATTATTATTATCATTATTATTATTATCATTATTATTATCATCATCAATATTCTTCTTCTTATTGTTGTTTTAGTTGTTATTTGTTATCATTGTTTTAATTGTCACTATTTTGTAAGGAAGATAAGTTTGAACATGTATTCAGTAGTATACGATTACTTGCCAATGTTTTTTTTTTTCTTTGGTTCATATTTATGTTTTGTAAGGGATGTGTAGTAGCTCCGAGATATAAATCCAGCAATATTGTAACATGACAATCAACATGAACACTAAAAGGCTATTTCGTGTATAAAAAAACTTAATTAGTGTACTGATTTAAACAAATCAAAATATTACGAATATTTAATCTGTGAATATAAATCTGCGAATGGACCGATAGACTCACATTTTTATGTTTTGTAAGGGATATGTAGTAGCTCCGAGATATAAATCCAGCAGTATTGTAACATGACAATCAACATGATCACTAAAAGGCTATTTCGTGTATAATAAACTTAATTAGTGTACTGATTTAAACAAATTAAAATATTACGAATATTTAATCTGTGAATATAAATCTGTGGATGGACCGATAGACTCACAATTCCAAATTAATACTAAAATATGGGATCACAGTCGCTCGAGCGAGCCTTCGGATCGAGCTGATGTCGGGAGAGAGCCCCCTATAATTAATGCAGATGTACTAGATGTAAAAAAAAATATGGACACTTTTGATCGTTAATAACGCCAAATTTATAACTCGTATCACACTGAGGTTTTCACATTGTTAAGTTGAAGGATGTCAAATTTTTTTGGAGTCAGTTTTCTGACATTTTTAAAATTCTGTTCGTAAAATAATGCCCTGAATATCTAATTAGATTTTCATATTTTGAAAAATCAAGGCCACAAAATCTAGGTGCATCAGTAACTAATTAAAAAACAACAATCACCATTGTGCATGGCAGCTGAAATTCCAGAGCATCTTTTGCAGAGTCATGAATCATTAACGACACTGGATAGCAATAGGTTGGCAGGTGCGATGCACAATGGTGTTGTGTTTTGAATTAATTACTGATACACAGAGTTTCCGGTCTTGATTTTTCAAAAAGTGAAAATCTAATTATATATTCAGAGCATTGGGCAAAAGAAAGTATTCAAAGCAATGTGATAAAACTTGATTCAAATAAATTTGACATCCTTCAACTTTAAAATGTGAAAACCTCAGTCAGATTCGAGTTATAAGTTTTGAGTTATTAACGATCAAAAGTGTGAAATGTTTTTTACTCCTATATACTGCAAGTGTTTATTGTAAAAATGTAAAGCTTGTACGTGCTTCATGCAATACAAGTTTATCAAAGTGGAAAGTGCCCGATTCCATTAAACAGTTTATTTTTTCTATAGATATAAAACAATAATATTGTGAAATATGAAAATATGAAATATGAACATTTTCATGTTTGTTACTTTCCTTAAAACTTCCATGAACCTACTATTTATGAAGTGTCTCATAATAATTGTTACTATATAATATACATGTACATATTAAGAAAACGAAAGTTCCAAAAGGCCCAAGAGACCTAAAAAACAAAGAAATGCATAAGGAAAGATGGAAATATCAGTCTCATAAGCTGTCGGTCTAGTGAACCCCCAAAATAAGTTTTCAGAAGGCCGACACGAGACCAGTTGTCTGTCGGTCTCGTGGACTGTAGCCTATCTATCACAATGGTAATGAAAATGGTTGTTAATAGGACTAGTTCAAACGGCCATAAACATTCTGAATCAGGAAGTATGTTATTCCTGCATGTTGGCTAGATCATAAAAGGCCTAGTAAAATCAATTATAATAATATATACATATATATAAGCGGCTTTTTGTGTGTATATAGAAATGTAAATATATAATTATTATAACACATGAAAATGAACGTACAGAAGTATAATGCATATAAGGAACCGCTGAGCGTTTTTGAAAGTGGGGCCGGGGGGGGGGGGGCTGATTTGATTTCACTCAATGACAATTTTCGAACCTTTTTCTGAAACGTGTCTACTCAAAAGAGTGGGGAGGGGGCTGCAGCCCCCCAGGCCCCCCCCCCCCCACCCCCACCGGTTCCGCGGCCCATTAATATGATGCATGTTATGGACGAGTATCAACTAATTTTTCAAAAAGCTAAAACGGTACGATGTGAGATAATCAAGTTGCAGGAAATTGATGTTATATGTGTAATGATAATGCTCGATCAAAGATATTGCTTATTTTGATAGATTAAACATCATCTCCATCACGTCCATTGCTCCGTGTACTGTGAGTTGCAGTCTGTTGTGAGTCTTTAAATATTATGAATATAAAGAGAGAGAGAGAGAGAGAGAGAGAGATAGAGGGAGAGAGAGAGGGGGGGGGGGGTTGCAAAATTCAGAAGAAAAAAAGTGTCGTACTATGAGTATGATAAACGGTTCTTTCGTTTCATTTCTCAGCCGTTCACATAGTCACATGAGAGAATGAAGAGGAAATGAATTAGGACAGGCTGAAAGAGAAAGGGAGGGGGGGGGGGGGGGGGGGGGTACTCAGATTATAATCGGACGGGGGTGTGCGGCTGAGAACTCCAGACCCATACCCACATCCAAGGGTCCTTTTGCTGTAAATAGGCACCCATATCTAAGGATTTTTTGTGAAAAAGGTCTTTGGGTCTCGCCAGCTTCTCAAAATGTCGCTGGGAAAATGGGACCCATGTCTAAGGATCTTTCTTCAAAAAGTCACCCTTCCCAGCGGCACGTCCCCGTATACCCAATATACGTGAGTACCCCCCCCCCCCCCCCGGGGGTGTAAAAAGCTATTGCATGTGCGTGGATAATTGTCAAAACATAAAGTTCATATAGACTGAGAGTTTTTGAATCTTGAGTCAACCATGACAACATGAATCAATTTCCTTGATACAAAATATAAAGGTATGTCATATTAAATTCAAAATATTCGCTTGAATATTCCTCATTGTTGAATATGAATATAATATGAATTGTAATATTGCGTATCCGGACAAGTACTCCCTAGACAATTACCCCCGGACAACTACCCCCAGGACAACTACCCCTGGACAACTACCACCTTAGGACAATTACACCCCAGGACAACTACCCCTTGAACAATTACCCCCCGGACAACTACCCCAGATTCTGGATAGTTGTCCGGGGGATATCGGGGTAATCGTCATTTTATGGGGGTAATTTTTCCTGGGGGTAATTGTCCATGGAGGGGGGGGGGGGGGGGGTTACCCCTCCCCCTAAATCCGCCACTGTATTTAAGGGGGGCAGAGGGGGCAGAGGGGCGCCGCACAGTGGGCCAGGGCGAAACCAAAGTGCGCCAAAAGTCATTTTGGGCATTTTTGTTGTTGTTTTTTTTGTCATGCCCTGTTGAAAGACAAAACTTTGAAGAATATTTCAGTAAAATATTCGACTCCGGTATATATACGCGCTCAAAAGCACAACCATCTACATTGAATTCCAAACGAAAACCCACACGGCAGTCCGTTTTTATTAAAAACATATTTATAGATGTACACGAACAGCATATGATATATGATTAAACAATAATGTAAATCTACTTCAGGAAAGCAGGGTATTTGATACACTGGGGTCTTTGGGTGAGAAAAGAAATGAAACGAAAACGAATATTGCAGAACGTACGTATAATTTGATATACCTATATGTCGGTAGTTCTCTAGAGGCTGGTATGACGTATCGGAACAAAAAGAACCTCAAAACAAACAAAACAAAACAAACAATACGGCAATAATATACATAATCTAGGCCAGGCGCGGATCCAGGATTGAGTAAAAGAGGGGGCACAAAAATGAAAGTTTGTGAAAAGGTAGACCCGTATTTTTTTGGTCTCGCCAGCTTCTCGAAAAGTCGCTCAGTGGGGGAGGGGGGGGGGGGGGGGGGGGGGGGGGGGGGGTAGGGACGAAAAAAATTTTTTCGCCAAACTTTCAAAAATCGCTCAGTAGGGGGTTATGGGGTTCATTTTCCCTCCATAATTCCCTGGTAAGCAAAAAAACCAAAAAAAAAAAAAGTTTTCATTCTAAAAGGGGGGGGGGGGGGGGGCACAATTGAGGAAATGGGCGATCGTCTATGGTAAAAATTCATACTTCTCTTACAAAAGGGGGGCACGGGCCGGCTGTGCCCCCCCCCCCTGGATCCGCGCCTGATCTAGGCAATAATAACACATTGAAGCATATAAGATATATTTATAGCATGAATATATATATAATACACATGTCTTGTGTGAATATACATTATTGTATTTTCGAATGATTACAATTATGATTTGTATATGACCTATAATTATAGTGTTGATAAATATTGTAATTTTGTTTAACGCCACACAGATATTATACAAAATGTAGACATAACCTGTATGTTACATTACATCAATATGTCTCTTCTTGACAGCTCTCTCGAGCCTTCCTTATTAAGTGATCTGGGCCCCATAATGCAAATGTTTACCATCACTTGCTAATTTGAAACGATTCTGATTCTGCTTCTGAACAATATGTGCATGCAACGATGATCGTGATTGGTCACTGCCATTTTACAAGGATTTCAAACCTTTGTGTTTTAGATGTTTGAAGAGACTGGCAAGCAGAATGTATATAGTGCAATTTTTTTAAATATTAAAAACAAGTATGATTGTATTATACCTGCCATGATACCTACTAATGGATTACAATATTTCATGCTATATAAAAACTTTTCAGAACATGTACATGTATTTATATCTTTATATTGCAACTAGCAAAAACTATGTATATAGAGTGTCAATCTATATTTTATCTAAAGAGAGTATTTATCCGTAAAGAGATTCATCACATTGGTGAAGAGTTATTAAAGTGAGTTTTCATCATTTTCACAATCAATTTGGTTGTTACCTTATGAGCTTTCGCCTACTAGTTTCTTTTCAGGCTTCTTCAGACTGGCCTGCAGAAGAAGCCTGCAGAAACTAGTACACTTACACTGCAAAAACCAGGGTGTTAAAATTCATACACCAGTGGAGAATTAAAATAAAACAACACCCTTGGTGTTGAATAATTGAGGCATGTACTCTCGATGGTGTTCATTTAACACCATTCAAATTTAAAACATGCGAAGACCATAATCTGGTGTTAATTTATCTGGTGTTGTTTTGTTCTTGGTGTTTATTAGGTCGTCACGTGATTTTGTTTTATAATGTTGATTGGTAGAAAAAAAAAAAGAAACCCGTCACGCATATCCATGTGTCGGGGATCAGAATTTTTACCTCCTGTCCTGAGATGTAGCGATACAATGTACTCTGCATTCTTTAGTTTAGTTGAGGCAGTTGTGGAATACATTCCATGCTTGACTGACTTGCTTTTTTGTAAAGGTGAAACATTTATTGAATGTTGCTTGGTAATTGGTATGGGAGCAAACTACATCACGTATTTGTAATGTCCTTCCTCCTGTAGTCCTGTAGTTCACCATATATAGGCCTATGTTGTATTTGAAGGAAGATTTTGTATATGCATTGTTTGCTGAATACATGCATTCATGCCAGTTATGTTATTTCAAGAAGGTATTAATTGAACTACTCGTATGACTTCAAGATACATGCAACTCTAACAATTTCAAACATATGATCTTTGAAGGTTTCCATGGTGGAATAGATAACGTGGAGAAGGTTTACGGTTCACCATGTGTTAGTCCTGATAAGGACTGTTGGGGTATTGGAAATGAGGCCCTGATGATGACGGGCAGTCAACCTGCCCGGAACGTCGAGACGCCTCATCTCTCCTACTCTTCATCGCCGAGACTAGGACATGACACAGAGGTTTATGATGCCAACTGGGTAAAAATAAATGGAACTTCCTACCAGCCATCATTAGTCCTCTGCCTTGATATGGCTGACTTGCCAATATTTGGTAAAATACAACTTTGTATAGTGTACCAGAAGCGAGTATACTTTGTGTTGCTGGTATTGGAAACGGTATTTTACCATGAACATTACCATGCCTATGCAGTACAGACCAAAGAGCCTTCTTGTTATGCTATCCAAGCACAAAATGAGTTAGTGGATTATAAACCATTAGATGTGCTAAGTAATCTCTCAAAAGGTGACTATTGGGACTTTGTTGTTCCAAGGTGTGTGATCTTTAAGTAGATTTTGTGTACATGGTAAACAAGAAATTACCATGCGATGAAATACAATAAGCTACAAGTTTTTGCGAGGATATGTCTATACAGGTATTATTTTCGTTATTACATGCCATGCAGTAGTTAAACTGCAGTGTGTGAGAATAGTGTTAATAGATTATAAGCCATATTGATTGTGCTAATTATCTTTCCAGAAGTGAATATTGAGACTTGGCTGTTCTAAGGTGTGTGATTAGATTTTGTGTACATGGTAAACAAAGAATTACCATGCAATGACAGACGGTTTGTGATGATGTGTCTGTTCTTTACTTTATTTTTGTTATTACATGTTATTTGCAAAAGAAAAATAATAAGTTGAATGTTGTCATTGCATGGTGTTTTGCTAGACAAGAACATATCAAACCTGTTTTTTTTTTTTAGATCTAAAGTAAAATAGTTTGTTATATTGTGTGAAAAGTACTTTTGTAAAGCAGAAGTCACATATGGATCCCGACAACCTTATGGTGACAGTGAATGACCACTACAGTTAATTGACCAAATATGGCAATTTCAACTTGCTGTATGGTAGCCGGGAGCTATATATGACTTGGGTTTCATTGAATACTCCTGCACACTTCACTTTTTTATGGTACAAAGATGTTGTAACTAGAGCAAAATTTATTGTGTTAATAGCCAGTCCCTTGGCTATGTATTGTTTGAAAGGTTAACATGAAATAAACTACTTTTCATGCATTTTAACATCATTATGTTTGTTTGCTTTATTAGTGTCTGTGCCCATACCCCAACCTCCTAAGTGCAAAATGTGTACTGCTTTTAATGCAACATTCAACACCTGTGCAGGTGTAGAATGTACAATTAACACCACTGAGGGTGTTTGGTTTATTCCAAAACTTGGTGTCATTTAAATCCATTTTAACACCCATGGTGTAACATAACACCAAGATGATATAGGACATGGTGTTAATCTGACACCAGCTATGGTGTAAATTATTGGTGTAAATTATTTTTAATACCATGGATGGTGTACAATATTGGTGTTTAAATAACACCAGTGGTGTTGATCATTGGTGTTGAATATTCAACACCATTCTGGGTGTTAATTTTGATTTAATCCGAAACTAGGTGTTCTTTTAATCTTTCGGTGTTGCAGGATATAGATACCGGGAAAGAATAACTTTTAACACCCATGGTGTTGAATTTAACACCCTGGTTTTTGCAGTGTACAGGCGAAGGATCATAAGGTAACAACCAAATTGATTGTGAAATTATGAAAATTCGTTTTAATAAGAGAGTATTTATGTTTCATATACGTGAATTATGAACAGTGATATATACCGCTATACGCATTCATTTTTGTACATTTTTTTCTTTAGATTTCCAAAATATAAATTATTTGTTTTCTTCAATTGTTATAAAAAATAATCAGGTCAGTTTAGAAGAGTATACGGGATTAGTATGTGGTTCATTATCTTAAAAATATGTATTTTTAGAACTAGCAATAATATTTTGTTATGGATATTCATTGACTGCATCTAGGTAGTAAAGCAATTAATGCTATAGGCATCATTAGCATTACTGTTATAACAAAATATTGTAATCGAATAGTGAAGGATTTCATGTTTGTGATTTTTCGAACAAGATGAATGATTTGGACCCAAGTTCCTCAATATTTGCATTTATTAATGAAGAAAATGGTTGAAAAAAAAATGAAAGAAGTGTAATGAATGATAAAGTTATTGAAGTATTGCGTTCTGTTCGTTGGGTAAAGGACCACACTATTAATATTATGTTAAATTAAACGTTATTTTGCCCAGATGCTAAATGGATTTTTCTTTCCAATTTCCGACATCAGTTCTGTAGAGATTCTCTGCAAGATTGCAATTCTCCATTGCGGTACTCACTTCAAAAATGGTCGGTGTCCAAAAGTTCAAACGGCCATCACTGCCGTGCGGTGTTCCGAAGCGTCCTGTGATTTTTTAAAAATAAATTATTATGAGGAAGATGTGGGATATATCAAAGTTGTTGGACAAAAAGCAACAACATTGAAAATAGTTTCACCAGTGCAGTACCTGATTTTATGTAAATGTATTTAACTATGAAACCATGATCAGAGTGATTACAAATGAAGGCGGTGGTCTTTAATAAATCATTTATTTACATATTTCTACAACTTGCTAGGTGTTTTTTTATTACATTCTTATTCACCAAGAATGTTATTCATGCGATTAGTTTGAATAACTCTTGGTTAGATCATAATCATAATAAATCAATGTTTAACTAGCCACTTGACGGCTATTTTGTGTAGGCCCTACATAATAATAATAATAATAATAATACCTGGCATTTATAAAGCGCCTTTCCCAAACTGGCCCAAAGCGCTAGATATATATCATTACCCCGGTCATTGGATTCTGGCACGCCCGCACACAATGTATGCACATTCTCCACTCCCTGGGGAGCATTCCAGCAATGGGCAGTATACAGTGACGCTCACATGCTAAGCAAACGACATTAACTTTCGCCATCCTACCGGGTACCCATTTAACACCTGGGTGGAGAGTGGCAAATGTAGATTAACGTCTTGCCAAAGGATAATACTATATATAACGTAACAAATGTACAGATATTGATATTTCAAAAATCTAGAGTAGGCCTATTATGCTCAAGTGTCAACTTTTTTATGAAACACTATTTATAATGCTCGGTATATTGCTTGAATGAGGATTCTCAACCATTAATGACGAAGAGCTAGCAGGTTCCAATTGCTTCTTTTCCAAATTATCATTATTACGGAGTCTAATTAAAATCTAGCAGTGAATCGGTATACTGTAAAAGTGTCTTTTAATTTTTATTTTACCCCCACTATTCCCATAGATTAATCATGATCTCCATTGCTCCATGTGCTTATATAGTGTTTCAATCTGAGTAAAATTGAATCCTTAAATACTAGTAAGTCATATTTTTCATATTAAAGAGAGAGAGAAAGAGGAAGAGAAGAAGAAAGAGAGAGAGAGAGAAAGAGAGTGGGGGTACAAACTAAAGTCTGTTATACATTATTGTAACGTTAATTTTATATGTTTATAATTTCTCAGCCATAGAGAGAGAGAGAGAGGGGGGGGGGGGGGTATACTAAATACAGTGAGTATACTGTTGTATTATTGTAACGTTCTTTATTTGGAAATTTCTCAACCGTATTTATGAGAGAATGGAGAGAAATGCCTAAGACAGAGTGAAAGAGAAAGGGAGATAGGAAAGAGAGATCATAATAGGAGACATGGATGTGAGAGGGAGAGAAAGAAGACGATGGAAAGAGAAAGCATGATGTATTCAGCGCACAGTACACTCTAAAAACTCAAATGTTAATCTACATTTAAAAGGTTGGAGGAGTGACAACATTTTCAAAATGGTAAATGAACACTTTTAACATGCTGCATCCAACCTTAAAACTATTAGATCCAGCATGTTAAAAGTGTTAATTTACCATTTTAAAAATGTTGTCACTCCTCCAACCTTTTAAATGTAGATTTAACATTTGAGTTTTTAGAGCCTACATTTCAAGGAATAAATCCTGACACGTACACATTTAACACTTGGGTGGAGAGTGGCAAATGTGGATTAATGTCTTGCCAAAAGATACTAGTGCCGGCCGCTATAAGCCTAAGATTCAAATCCTCAACCCTTGGATTGAGAGTCAAATGAACCACTATACCAGGACACCTCCAGAAGAAAGAAAAAAAAAGGAAATAAAGAAAGGAATGAAGATAGGAAGGAAGAAAGGAAGAAAGAAAGAAAGAAAGAAAGAAAGAAAAAAGAAAGAAAGGAAGAAATAAAGAAAGAAAGAAAAAGAAAGAAAGAACGAAAGAAAAAAGAAAGAAAGGAAGAGATAAAGAAAGAAAAAGGATTGAAAAGAGAAAGAAAGAAAGGAAAATAGCAACTTCGAATGAAAGAAAGAAAGAAAAAAACGAAAGGAAGGAAGGAAGAAAGAAAGAAAGGGAGAAAGAAAGAAAGAAACATCGAAAGAATGAAAGAAAGAAAGAAAGAAAGAAAGAAAGAAAAAAGAAAGAAAGAAGAAAGAAAGGAAGAAAGAAAGACAAGTAAAGAATGAAAGAAAGTAGGTTTCTCTGAGAAGTCAAAGATATAGCGCCAACTGCAGTCCAACTCAGAGAGAAACGTTGTATGATGAATATTCATCAGTGTGTTTCGGCGCTGCTTGGGCGACCATGGTAACGCTCCTATTGTTAACAATTGTATACCGTGTGTGCATTGCACCGGCTATGCACGGATAAAGTAACACCGGCGTGGATAATTGAAGGAAACGCAGTTTAACATCAAATTCAAGTCGGACGGAATACAACAAAATAGGAATATCACAATTCATGAGTGCAATATAATTCAAGAAAATAAGAAGGAAGACAAGCAAAATGACGGAGGTACTCTCAGAACTTGTTTCAGACGCTAAACGGCACAAGTTTTCAACGATTCCTAAACTTTCTGACGATGGTAAGTCGCGTTGTTTCGCGGGGAAGTTCTGGCGGGGCAAGGGTGAGCGACTGGGGTGTGTTTTGGTTTGGTGCTCGGGCCGAGGCAAGAATCTAAATAGTAAATTAGTACTTAATAGTACTGTTGTATGGAAGTTATACTTAAAAAGATGTGTTGCTTATGAAAATGATGTGACAGGACGAAACCTGCTGATGAAATGGATGGTTTGATCTAGGCCTACATGTAAGTTCTAAATGAGTACGGTAATGACAATGTTAATATTAGGCTAAATAATAATATGTGTAGGCCTATGGCAGTGTGTCCAAACTTCGCGGAGGTCCATACTTCGCTATCAGTACTAAATACGCGATAAAAAGTACATTATATGCGCTACTGAGCACTGTATATGGGACTGTGGAAAATCGTTCTACAATACGGAAACAACCCAACAGAGGCCAAAATGCGACAAAAAAACATTACCATTACGATCCATAATAAGCTTTATCCACGTAAAGTCGATTCACTTGAATTTAATTTGAAAAGGAAATTGCGACAGCTCTAAAGGTTTTTACAAATATTTTTGAACAACTAATAGCACAAACGACTTTCAATAATTCTTGGTCATTCCACAAAATTCTGACGTCTTATTTATTATTTATCGTAATTAATATGCACAAATAGGGCCAAAAGAGGGCGCCAAGCATAATCTGCGAAGTATGGACTCGTCTGTGGTGAGTGAAAGCTGACGGTAAGCGACTGGATTTGGCCTTAAAATGAGAGTTTATAAGATAAAATTTTCAAACATTTTTGTTTGACATTAGTTTACGGTATATTCTGCTTCATTTGAAATTACATTTTTAATGTATATCTATCAAATTGTGTTGTAACGTGATAAAAGACGAAAATGTCCGCGAAGTTTGGACACCCCATCATACTCTTACGTGTCGGTGAGTGATAGTATCATAGTTGATACTGATAGCGTAAATTCAAGTGTTATTTTTTTCATGACGAGTTGTTTGCATAGTTTACTTAACATGGTCATGGTTAAGGTGGTTTGTTCCAACTTAATTTTCAGGCTGTAACATTGGATCTATGTCCCCGTATTTATTTATGTCGATAATGTTAATTACAGGTCTAAGTATTAAACGGCTATTATGCCCAGTAGTCCTCAAATTGGCAAGAATCCTACCTAGGATATCAAAAAAACAGCAGAACGGAGGTATAGATAGGATTTGTATGGAGCGGAGGTATATAGTGCAGCAAGATCAGATTCACTGTCAATAGCTCGTGGTCTAGTGGTAAAGGCGTCTGGTAAGACGGTCAGAGTATTCTCTTTCTACACTGCACTGCAGGTCCCGGGTTCGAATCCTGCTCTTTCTTGCTGATAATATTTTCAGTTATGAATCGATAACGATAGTGTTTATTCCGTTATAAATAACTGAATTTCAACAATGAAAACCAAGAAACTTGACTAATTATTCACTTGTTCAGGCGGATTTAATGGCGGCTGGGCATAATAACGACTTTGGCCTCTTAAAGGCATTGAGTAGCTTTGCAAAATTTGACAAATTCAGCGTGAAAGTGGTCCAATGATATATAATCCTACTGTTAGAACTATAGCAACATGTGAAAGTAAGATAGAAATTGGAGCTCATTTACTATTTTTAAAAAAGAAAATAAATGTGGTTTTGAAAACAAAATTCTGGCTGAAATAACGGCAGATCTACGTTTCAAACAGTATTTGGTCTAGCGTCCTCATGCGTTCGTTGTGAGACATTGGCAATACGCTACATGAATGTGTGTTTCGTACATGTATAGAGATAGTATCTATGGTAAGCCCGTTTATACCCAACATCCACTTACAGGCGCTAGGCGCCAGTGATATACCAGCCAGCTGAGCTGTCGGGATAGTTACTTGTACAGTGCAACGGTATACGTTCGTACTCCGTACCCGTCGGCCGGCGAGCCATGTAGCTAACTCAGCTCAGTGCACCGCACACATAGTGAAAGCTAGTTCTCGACGTTTGTTTTATCATCTTGAGAGTTTTTTTTCTCCTTACTGCCACACAACTCACGGCATGCCCAACTCACTGTACCGGTAAGTGTAAGATTTGTAAGATTTGTAAGATTTGTAAGATTTTATTGACTCTATCGACTGGAGTGGTAGGTATAAAGTGACCTACATCATACATGTACTGCGTACTTTACTGTACGCCGAGCTCCTTGGGCTTGGCTGATCAATCTGGTAATATAGTGGGCATGGACCAATGTGGGAGTGGTACTGGCCTCCGCAGCTGTATGGGGAGCCCTAGGCTACTACATGTAGTACTAGGTCTGCGCACCTACATGTAACTAAGGTTTGACGGAAAAAATGAACAAGAATTTCTTTAATATTCCTCTAAAGATTTATTTATTTTATTCCTGATATTCTAAAGAGTAAGTTTGAGAAAAAATTGCATCAAAATTAGAGCAAGAACAATGCCATTTTCACAAGAAACTGTGGCCTTGTCATTTCAAGTAAAACATCCCTGATACTGATGATAGCAGAAAGTGTTAAAAATGACGTGATATTTACGTCGTGGTTTTCGTCTTTTTTACGTCCTGTAATTACGTCAATAAGACTACAACTTGCATCAACGCAAGACGTCAAGAGGACGTCTTATTTTGACGTCATCTGTACACTGTAAAAACTGAAGTGCTGTAGTAGTAGTAGGCCTATAGCCTAGGCTATATAGCACTTTTTGAGGGCATGCATAGGGACTGCACTCAGAGTCAGAGTGCTATTGAATGCACACAGCGTGCTATTTCAGCACTTTCACGCGAGCTGGAACTGCTAAACATTCATTAAAAAAATTATTTTGGCGAGCCTCGAACCAGGGTCCGCTGATCGAGAATTGCTGGCATTACCGCTGGACTAACTCACATCGTACTACATGTACATTTATATACTGAGTGCTCCCCCCAAAAATAAACACTTGGATTCACTCTGCTCTTTCCAGGAATTTTGAATCTTCTTCTTGCCGCTTTCCCAAGCTGGTGGAATATTACATACCAATCATGCCATAGAGTAATTGCATTGTTTTCTTAGCAGTTCAAAATCTTATATAGGATTTATATGTGACAGTTCTTATCAATGAGAATGATCCTTGTCATACCTATGTTGGGTGTCCTGACAGGTTGGGTGTCCGGACAGATAGTTTCCAACTACTGGTAGATCTGATCTGTAAATTTTAAAACTTTTGCATTCAATATTTGGGAAATCGCAATGTATGTTGGGCATAAGCATGAATAAATATTTTATCTTGGTTAGTGCTATTCCATGCATATTATTTTTGGAGAAATCCAATGGCAAACTTCAGTTATATGGACCTACCCCTTCATACTAGTGAATTTTATTTTTAAAATGTTTTTTAATACTTTCCTGGATAAGTGGATATATAGGGCAGGGAGGTGTGGGCTGTTCACAGGTACATGTATATGATTCAGTAGATATCTACAAACTCTTATTTTCAGTCTTTCATTCAGATCCATATACTCGCCTAAGAAAACGGTTTGATAGTCTGTTATGGATACATTTGACTAGTCATTCTATTTTGCTTTCAGATGCATGACATCTCTTATTTGATCAAATTGATGATGGAGCAGACACAGTCATGCTAGAAACATGCAAATAGATCTACACTCACCTACAGGTAAATATCCTCTTTCGTCACCTTCCATGTTTACTTGAGAGATGTGCAATTATAGAACAGGAATGAAACAAAGAAATTTTGTATTTGGAGTAGTAGGGTCTACATGTAAAAAATAAAGAAATGAAGTATAATAAAAATAAAATTAAGCTGGTTTATTGCCACTCGGGTCTATTCCATTAGAGTTTTTGTCATGCAAGAGCTTGACTAACAGGGGCGTTGCTAGAACATTTTGAATGGGGGAGGGTTGTGACACCCAAATTTGCCAACAAATTTTTAGGATGCAATACCCATTTTTGCAGACAAAACTGCTGCACCCTAATCCCTATCCTCCGACAAAAATTAATAAAAGAAAATTGCAGACATAGAGATCTTGATCAGACAGGCCCATTTCGTAAGGAGGGGACTGACGCCTTTTGCCCAAATATCAGCTTTTCAATTTCTAAATATTTTGCCAGAGAGTGAAGCGAGTCAAACAAAATTTGTTTGAACTTTTTTTTAGGTGAAAATTACTGAAGTTTACTTACATAAGTTATATAATTATCCTGGAACCTTTCTTCTTCAATATGTGGATATGGGTCTGTTCACAAAGTTGGGCACCTTTTGAGGCATTATTTCTTTAATCCCCTGTAATTTGATGAAAAGTCAGTTAGAATTTTCTTACTTGGCCATTCTATCTCTGGTGAAAATAAAAAGCATCTGAGAATCATAAACATGTTGTTCCACAATGTATTTTGGAAATAATTATGAAAAACCAGCGTGTGGATGTAACCGGACATTGTGTCCGTGTTACATCCGTCTTATTTTGAGACATAACGGCACATCCATAATGCTCTTGATGATAAATATTTGCCTGGTTACTTTAGGCTCTCTATTTAATTCAATGCAACAACAACTGCAATGAGAGTATACTGACTTCAAGAGTTATTGATGAAAGTTGCAGATATTCTTTGGTGTCCCATTCATCCACAACTTGTGACAGTTGATTGGAAACTGTTACACCCACAACATTCATGATAAACTCAGGGAAGATATTTATTCTTTTGTTAAAAGTTTTGCTTCATTAAGTCAGCACCATAACAATGGCAATCTAAAAAAAAGGTGGTTGTGGATGTAACATGGGACACCAGTATGTTTTTGTCAATACTTTGAAAATGCCTCTCAAAACAATTTGTCTTGTGTTCTTCAAAAGCTTCCTGGAGGCACCAAGTACATTCATATAAAACAACTTAATGGTGTAAGTCATAGTGTTAAAACTACAATGTTTTTACGATAAAATGTCAAGTTTTGGTGCCCCAACTTTGTGAACAGACCCATATATACTAGCACCTTGCTGCCCGAATGTGACTATCTGAACTTTGACAATCCCAGGGGGGCAGCTGTAGCCTATTGCAGAAGGGAAGGGAAGGGACGCCATTTGCCCAAAGATTAACATCTCAATGTTTTGGCGAGCGACTTGAGCGAGCGAGCAAAAAATTTGACCAGTTTTTCCTTCTTTCTCTTCCCTTCCTTTCTTTTTTTACCCTATATTTCCTCTTCCCTCACTCTCCCCCCCTTTCTTTTGTTGCCAACAGAGGTGGCACATTTGCCGCTAGCGACGCCCCGGTTGACAAATTTATGATATTTATATCTGCATTCCTATAGATTTTGTAAATTTGTCTTGATGAATGATGAAAGAAATATTTGTGGATGAAGGATGGATTTACTTTACATTTTATATTCTTATGATGAATAATTTATGGGATTCTGTAGTGGAGCTATAGAGATTTTTGTAGGCAGTTGTTAGTTCCTGTCTGATTTGTTTGCACATTAGTTTTACACAAGGTGTTGCTGTGTAAATTACTAGAATATTTTTAATAGGTACCTCTACCATCATGTAGACCAGTGCATGTTGTGTTCGCACCACTGGCATATTTCACTTTAGGACAGTTTCCATTTCATTTCATGACCAAAAAAGTGTAATGAAAAGCTTGACACCTTGTTAAGAAGCACATTGGCCACAATTCACAAAGAATGGTAAACCCATGGTCTAAACTATGGTTTAAAATAACCGTAGCCTGTATTGCCATTTATGATTGGACATGAGGCCATGTACGTTGCTTGTACTACCCTTACAGAAGTATTCATGAATTCAGGCCATGGCCTTTTCACAAAAAAAAAGAATTTCTATTTCATTGAAATTCTAATTCATTTTTTTAAAACTATCTTTTCTATTATTACAGCACCACCAAACTGTTGTATGTGCGGATTGGATTCCCTGCCACTCCTGGTCTTGCTCAGTTCCAAGATACGATTGAGATCACTCGTCCTATCCATCTACCTGTTTGCCTGGGACTCCTGGACCCTCACAGCAGACCTCCAGAGGCGAATTCAAATACTAGGCATCTTGCATAAAGACAACCTAACCAACGAGACGGTCCGCACCATCATCTGCGCCATACAAAGAACTCCTCACGACCGTGAAAAAGCGCAAAACTGATATGGCATGCTTCATGTTCTTCGGGTCTTGCAAAAACCATCCTGCAAGGCATAGTAGAGGTGTCGTGGTCTAGTGGATACGTCACCGGACTGTGGATCTCATGGTTTGCGGTTCGAGTCCCGCCGCGGCACTAATGTCCTTTGGAAAGACATTAATCTACATTTGCCACTCTCTACCCAGGTGTAGAAAATGGGTACCCGGTAGGAATTTATTCCTTGAAATGCTGTGAGCACCGAATTCGGTAGCCTAGCTACAGCCGGGGTAATAATACTTCGGCGCTTAGAAACATTTGTATTAAGCGCATTATAAATGCAATGTATTATTATTATTATTATTATTATAGTGAAAGGTGGAAGAAAAAGAGGAAGACAGAAGAAAAGATGGGAAGACGTTATCAAAGAGTGGACCAGTCTGGACTTTATTGTTCTCCATCGAAATGTGCTTTTTACTTAATTCAGTTTTGCTGTGACTCTTTTGAAATTTGGTTACATATATAGTAGAAATGGAATTTTATTATTGTGAATGGCAATTCAGTAGCAATGAATTCCTGTACATGTAGAGAAAATGAAATTTGCCCTTTTTTTTTTTACATTTATCAATTGATGGCTTTTTTCCTTGTCCATCTTCCTAATACCTCAATCACACTAATAAGACCGACACAAGACCCAGAACAAAATTACCCTGAATGGCAAAGAACTGGTCGATTTGGTGGTGTGATGGCGGTAATAGGATGAGTGGGTGTAACTTGTGCCCCCTCCCCCCCCCCCCCCCCCTTTCCTGAATCTTTAGGAAAAGTGTTAAAGACAACTTGCGTGTTTTCTTCAGCACGTGTTGATGCCAAGAAATATTATGTCCAGATATATTATTTAAAATGTTGACACATCCTTTGCCTCTGATAATATCCTTCTTGAAAAATCCCTGCCCTTACCAACCATATAGAGCCACATAATGGACCGAACCAGTTAGCCTGTAATTTATGTTGTATTGTAATTTGAATATACCCTTATTGAAGCAAAAAATCAACTTTTTCCTTTAATTTAAACTTCCTTTTCTTGTGAAGGGTCAGAAAGGAGAGGGAATAAGAGAGAAGGAGAAAATGGAGAGGTGCAAAAAAAAAACGGTAAAAACAAGCCATTGAGAGAAAGGAAGGAAAGGATGAAGAAACAAATCATGAGAAGAGGATGAGGGAGAATGCAGTGATGGAGAAATTGAGAGAGAGGGGAGAATAGTGAAGAGTGAACACAATCCCAAAGTGAATTTTGAAATATTAGTAGGCCAAGTGGCGTACCCAGGATTTGTTAAAAGGGGGAGGGGTGGGTGTATATATCAGTATTTTGAGGGTCTTTTTACTCCAAAAAATCTCTGATAAGCCAAACAAAAAGAACAAAAAGTAACATTATTTGGGGGTTACTTTCACTCAAATTATCCAATAAGTGTTAAAAAAAAGTTAACAGGAATTCTAAGGCGGTGTTTTTAACATCAAAAAGGTGTGTGCCGACTTACAATAACACAAAAAGGGGGTGTTCGACCACCTAAAAATGCCCCTTTTGTCAAAGGGGGTGTTTGGACACCCCCTCCCCTCAATAAGTGCATGGGTAGGCCTACCTTCTTCGTAATGAAAATTTTCTCACTTTTCAGATATGACTTGGATATTATCAATAATCAAGCTTCCAGAATGTTAGGCTATAGCCCAATATTACAAATATTAGAAGAAAAAAGAAAGAAACCCCCAAACAAAAATCACTGACGTGAGGGGGAGGGGGGCCAGGGGGATGCCCACACTCTTATGACAAGTATTACATCTTCCTAATCAATTCCCCGTCCAAGGAGACAAAATAAAATCTTATGTGTTCATTGTTTCATCAGTCTTCAGTCGATCGCATGATCCTGCTGTTCTGAAGATACAAAAAAGGCTTTTCCCCACTTTTCTCTCTATCCTCCGACTGTAATATTGGAAATTCGTCTAAGCATCCAACCGCATATCAGTACAATGTATATCTTGACGACTAGTAACCGAAATTAGTTTGGAAAATGTGACATGGGCGTAAGGGGATATTTTCGCTCCTGGGGGACGCCTCCTTTATTTTGCTAAACATTGTCGACATGAATGATTTCATTTCCTCGAGAGCGAGAAATAAATTTATTGGACCTGCGGGCATTCGTACTCAATCAGCAATTGACCTGTAAAAGTCATACGATTCCCGACTGACCTAAAGGTTTCTAATTATCATTGCAGCATGAGCTAATTCAGATTTTTTTTTTCTGATCTCCGACAAAGTTACTCAATGCCTTTAAACTAGGCCTATGTCAACAATTATTTATGTTCATGGATGTGTTGAAATAGATCTAGATCTAATGTAGACCGAAAACTCTGTCTCTAGTCTCGTTCGTTAGCTTAAAAGGTAAGTCTTAACCTATTTGGGTAGCCGACCCTACCACAAAAAGAGGCTAACGAATGAGAGACAGAATTTTCGGTCTAGATCAGACGTACATTGTAAGTTAGATCTAACACTGTTACTAACATGAGATCTAACACTGTTACTAACATGAGATCTAAGACACAGGCCAAGTAAAAAAAAAAACATGTTCAGTGAACTGTAGGATGCCCATTTTTTGAAATTTAAAGACGAAAAATGATTTTTTAATGATCTTTTTGTGAAGATCATTACAAAATCATTTTTCCCCTTTAAATATGTGACCCGACGCCTCAAAACCTACAATAAGTCGCCAAAAATATTTTTTTGTTTTATACATTTTCTGAAAGTAGAGATTCTCAGCTTTCCAATGGTATATCACTTGCCTAGTTTACTCAATGGTAACACCTTTAAATATCACATTTAGAATCAGTATGTAACCAGCAATCAATAACTCCTATTCAGAGAAAATGGCCATTTAAGTTCGGAACAAAAGAGTGCTAAACCTTCGCTCTCTGTGTGCGCCCAAGTAAAACTGGGTATTCAAATGGCCATAGCAACCGGTATGAAATGATTATCAGATTAGGCTGAATTTTGGCATGCTGCTCCAGGAGGACCTATTCATTACTCACTCCAAAAATCAATTTAATACCTTTGGAGGTAAAGTAGTAATTTGGCATTGAATGAAAGTATTACAAAAGCTCTCCAAACATTCATTAGCTCGACAGGTGAAAAAAAGGAGTCATTTTAAAATGCCCCCAAAACATATTTCTAAGTCAAATTACGACTCACAAACTTGAGACATGATAGAATGATAATGAAACTACCCATTTCTATCAAAAACAGAAAATCGACTGATCCAAACAAATTTACTATTTTGGGCTGTTTGCTACGTTGTGATCCGTGCGACTTATTGTAGGTTTTGAGGCGGCGGGTCACATATTTAAAAAAAAACAAAAAAAAAACAGGTGGGTTAAAAAAAGAAAATGGGCGGGGACCCTAAACATAAATTTATTTTTGCCTCGCCTTTAACAGTTATGCTCACACATACAAGATTATACGCTGTACTTTAGTCTGACCATGTTGAGTCTTAAGTATTAAAACTGTTTAATAGATTCTAACCTCTTAACATTATTAGTTACAAGTTATGTCTAGTTTTAGTTAATTTTCATTTTTACTTTAGGTGGACCTTGTTTCATATGTCTTGCAAATGATGTCATATCACGTTTTTTTGTCTTCTATAGATATTGTCAGTGTTTGGGAAAATGTTGCAAACTTTGTTGAACGTCACATGTCCCTTCAAAAGGTGAGTCATTAATTAAATGTACCGTAAATGTTAAATTTCTCATGTACATGTACATGTAACTAGTGCTAGTTTTGAACATTTTGCATCCCATTTTTGTCAACACATATTTCTGTAAGATGTAACCAAGTTGTGGATAGTTTAAATGAATCAATTGAGCAAGGAGACGTATTTTAATCTACATTTCGTTAAGTTAACTGCCTGTTGGAATCTTCCCAAAAGTAAAGATAGATAGATCTAAATGTGCATGTACATTGTACCGTCATTTTACCACATACATGTAGTAATGAATGTGGAATATTCTTGTGACTTTGCAAACTTTCATCTTCATCTGATTTTACCTTCTTTCGTTTGTTTTTGCTTTCAAGGGAGTACAAATCCATGGCCTAGGAACCTTCACTTTTACCCAAAAGAAGCTTGACATTGGAAACAATAAGTTTATTCTAATCCAGAGACCCGTCTTTGTACTCTCAGAGAAATTTGCTCAGACTCATGGACTTAGCTACACTAAACATTTCACTTCAGGTAGGTCTATATATTCTCAACATCTTGGCTTGTCATATTTTTCTGTAAATGTTTGATAAACGTGTTACTTTTGTTAACTTTCAATTGACATAATGCAGATTCCTAGTCTTACTGTGGATGATTTATTTACAGAAAAATATGTACCCATTCAAAGGATTGAAGGATATACGTGTATTCCATATATTGAGATACATCAGAAGATACATGTACTTAACTTATGGAAAAGCAGAAAAAAAATATGAGAGAAAGCGAGAGAGAAAAGAGTTCCAAGAATTATTTACAAAAAAGATGGTTTATCCTGTTCAGATATCAATGAATAGGTGATGAAATGTCTGCAGAAATTGATGAAATTGATAGATTTTACCGAAACAAATGGATGAAAATACAATTTTTGAAAATCAGGTATCCTCTTTTTCTGCTTCAGGCCAAGTTCCTATTGTTCAACTCAACTTTGCTGTTCTATCCAACGAGAGTCCCTTTGACCGTGACACCGTGGAACGATGTGTTCGTGAGGTCCTCCAGGCGCTCTCCCGTGCTGTCCAGTCCAAACGCAATGTGGAATTCACATTTACTGGCATCGGACGTCTCGCGATCCGCGATGGCAAGGTCAAGATGAAGTTTTATAAGGATTTTCTGACCACGATGGATGGATCTGGGTGTCTAGTTGAAGCTCTTAGAAATGTAAGTAAAAATAAAAATACATGTGCATGGTTACAGAGTGTAGTATACACACATTAGTAGCTACTCATGTGCATACAATTAGATGATTTGAAAATGATTTTTTGGTGCCTGTATTTTCTCATTACATCAGTCAATTAAAGTTATTATTCAAGAGTTGAGAGCTGGTTACCTCTCAAAAGCTAACAAAGAGTTCAAAAAGAGCAAACACAGCCTGATCTCTATGAAAATATAATAAATTAAAGACATTTAAGAAACATTTCAGATGAACTGGAAAGGTAGAAAATACAATTAGAGATTCTGAGAACAAAAAAAGTTATTTTTATGTGTTCATGCGTAATAACTTTAGTTATTATAATGCATATGTTTGTCTTCTATAAACATGCATCTCAGCAAATTCATGCATACAATCAAACATTTATAAAATTTATAATATTCTCCTCATGAAACTCTGTACATTGTACATGTACAAAGTGTACAAATTCCTTTAAGGGGTGTTTTAAAGTGTACCAACCACCTGAAAAAATAATTTTTATACCGCTATAAAGTATACAATTAAGCTCAAAGAACTTTATCTGAAATTCTATAGGTCAACAGTTTAGGAGTATGAAGGAAATAAAGATAACGTGAAGGTGCTCGCGCGGAACCGAGCCTCCGAGTTCGGTTCCGCGCGAGCCCTTATCTTGCTTGGCGAGCGCGTACGGGTGCGTTGAGTAGTCTACTCACGAGTCGCTTTTATGCGTATAGAGAGTATTAAACTTGTAATATCTTTACAGAATATTTTGGGGTGATTGGTATCGTTTAAAAGAAATGTGGAAATGCAAAGAAAGTAAGATAAAAGGAGGCCACACCCTCTTCGATTCACATTCAGATTTTGAAGAATTTTTGTCTCCAAGATGAAAACCAATTGAACTGCTGGAATTTGAGAAATAATATTTTTTTAAATTTCAATTTCACCATGGAAAATATTGTGATAATAAGTTGTGTAATTGTACAGCAAAAAGTATCCAGTAACAATGAAAATATACCGGTATATTTCCCCCTGCCTGTTACTACAACAAATCCACCCTGTCTATCGTTGCTATGAATTATACATGGTCTGATGCCTCTCATAGATCATAACCTTCATTAAGCACGATCCTCATTAGAAAGTCCATTGTCAAAATGAAATTGAAAAATTGAAGGTCGCTTTCAATTCCTTTTGCATCGATGGTTGTCATGGTGGAATAGCGGATGATCAATTACTATATTGCGCTTCATGAATTGAATTTGCTGCCATGGCAACCGTAAGGATAGATTACTATAGAAGGATGACATTGAAAATTAATTTGGTGTAAGTTATATGTTCTAGAGCTCATGTATCGTTTGGGTGTTACATGGCAACATTATTTGTTTCTATGTATTTAGAACAATGTTTGTATGAAATTTTAGCCGGAAGAAGTGCCATACAGATAGTGTTATGAAAGGCAGAAGATGTGAATTCTCTAAAAGTATAATGCAAGAAGAAAATTAATAAAAAATTATTCATCTATGTGCGTACACTGTAGTTTTATTACATGCATAACAAAAATGTGCACTCTTGCAGGCAAATTATTCAAGACTTATAAAATGGGAGATTTCCTCTCTTTTTCTTTTGTTTTTATGTTATGGTTTATTGCAAATGTTTATAATTTAAGTTTGTTTTTCTTTGAAAGTCCAATTAAAAAACGAAAGTTACATTGTACATGTACATGTAGTTATTTTCTTCTTGTTTTTCCTTTACCCAGCGCCCTGATACAGCCGACTCTGTACTATCCCGAGCCAGTGTTTTCAGACCAAATACAAGTGGCACCCTCGTCCTACCAAGGTATGTTCAATTTAGTTGGCTTATCAAGAAAACCAAGAAGTCCTGACAATCGATCAGATAAATAACACAAAATCTGAAATAATCCATTATGTAATTATGATTTTTTTTTTTCATTGATTTTTTATATGTGACAATAATAATCTTTCCATGAGTTTTCATTGCTTGCGTTACAGCTCCCGTATATTTATTTAAATGGTATAGGTGGAATATTGCAGAACTGCTTAAATTTATTTTTAGAGGAGAATTTTCATCTGTTTACAAACATTCAAATGAAAATTGAAAAAAAATAATAGAAGAAATGACTGATGTTGGTAACATAAAAAAAAAGACAACTAAAAAAACAACAAAAAATACAACAAATCATTGTATATATATATATATACTTTTGTTTTATTTATGTAGCTTTATAAAAGGTTAAGAATGTGTTCGACAAAGTAAGGATTACTTTCTGCGGTCAATATTTTGTGTTTTGTTTCGTTTTGTTTTTAACATTTGTTAATGTGTACAATTGTATTGTACTACATCATTTCATTCATTTGCTAACTTGATTGGACATTTTCCTTGAGCAGAATCACACAAGGTGCAGGCAAGGATGGGTTCAGCTTTGAGAATGAGGACAAGGAGAGACAGATGCCTGCCATCGAAGAGGCCAGGGAATTTGAAGAACAAGGCGAGGCCAGGCTTGAGGATGCCCCTGAACAGGATGATGAGGGGCTTGGACCAGAAATGGAAGAGGGTGAGTGATTCCTTGCTTATCAGTTGCAGTATACAATCAGATAATACATGTATGTGACTTTAGTAAATGATATGAAAAGTTTTATGCTGAAAAGATTGAGTAAAAAAAATCTACAAAAAAGAGAGAATGTTCTAAACTTCAAAAGGTATATAACTGATAAGTTTGATACAAGATGGTTTTCTTTATGAAACAGTCAAAAGATATTTGGCTTTTGATCTGATTTAGAGTGGGATGATAGATTTCTCTGTTTTAATTCTATTTCTTCAGAGGCTCCCAAGAAACCAGCTACCCCAGTGCGCCCTTCATCTCGTCAGGTCATCCTCCCTGCCAAGGCAACCAGCATCAGCTTTCTAGATGACCTAGCACCATCACCACCCCCTCAATCCAGGGGGTTAAAGGGCACCCCCTCTCCCCCTCCAGGCAAGCCCCCCTCTCCCAAGGGTGAGCTACCCCCACCCCGTTCCCCGGCTGAGATACGAGATTCCCTTGCGAATGAGGCCGAGGCGATGGAGAGGGCCGAGTCTGCCTCTTGTTCTCATTCCCACGAGAAGGCAGGTCAGGAACTGTGCTATCTATGCCACCAGAGGGCAGTACGCAATGTACCTGTGTCGTTCATAGCTGAGCGAAGGAGGAAGGAGCAAGAGCAGGATCGATTGCTACAGCAGTTCCAGCACTTGAAAGACACAGAATCTATACTAAGGGATCAGGTGAGCATCTTGAGCTTAATGAAAATTTTAGTGAACAGGAAATATGTTTATTTCATATTGCATCTGCTCTTTTAAAAAATTTCTGTGTCATAGGCTGCAAAGCCTGCCCCCCAAAATATGTATATGTTTGACTTTATTGGACTAAAAGAAACAAAGCGGCAAATACAGGTATAATGGAAATGTACTTGGTCATTGTCAAATGTAAGATCAGAATTCTGTCTTACATTTCTAGGTAAGATTTTCTGAATAATTCTTTGCTTTACAAATATGATCAATCCTATATGATAGCAATGATGTTTGAAATAGAGACCTGATATTCAATACTCTATGAGTACTGTATTTGTATTTTTTCGTATTGATTTTGTATTGATTTAAATTTCTTTATAACCTTGTCATTCCTCAGGCTCAAAACATGTCCAACAAACATCACTCCCAGAAGATAGCAGCCTTCAACCTTGGTGTCAGCGAGGCAATAAAGAACAAACAGAAAGAAAGATCTACTGAATTTCATGTAAGAATGTCACTTATTCTGTTTTTATTCTATTTTCTTTTTAATGTACTATTTTGAGTACATTATGCATTGATATAAATATGCAGTTAGATATCTATACGGATTCAGAGTTTACACACACTCATGTGATTGTATTTATATTAAACTCTGAGTTACAGAGAAATCAAATATTAGAAGTAATGTATGTGATGACTCCACTTTATGAATAGATTGTCAGAGAAACTATTAGAAAAAGTGAAATAAAATAAAAATGAGGAATTTGGGGTAACCAGTTATAATTTTAGGAACTCTGTGCTTTGACATATGTTTTAGTTCTCCATCTCTTATTATCCATGTGCAATGTTTCTGAGGTTCTTAGAGGGAACTGGAAGTCTGGCACTACTTGATTTGATAGATTTGATTTGATATGATTCAGATTCTACATTTACCATGAAATTACAAAAACATTACTAGTACTTACTAGGTAGAAAGTGTGTGTTCGGGCAGGGTGTTTTTGTTTGGTTTTGGTTTTTGTTTTGCCAATGTAGGGCTCTGCAAAGGGCACATCATGAAAACAATGAAATTGTCTAACTCTACAATTAAAGGACCCAGAATCATCCTTCTTCCTTTCTTCTTCTTCCCTGCAGAGATCCTACGTCTTCCAGAACCGAGCCCGGACACCACCTCGTTTCCTGAAGCAGGAGGAGTATGCCACCCACCTAGGATCTCAGGTGGAGGCTAAGGCCACTGACAGAGTCAAACGCAAGCAGGACACCGAGTTCCTAGAGAGGTTGGAACAAGTCCAACTAGCAGAAGAGTGAGTTCAAAGTTTCCCTTCAGTATTTGAAGATCATTAGGGCTAGGGTTGGCATTTATCATCATGGTCTTCTTCGCAAGGCAATGTTTTAGTTGGAAAATGCCCTTGCTGAAGCCGACCCTTAACCCTTATTCTGCCATGATAGTAAGTTTGCACAGTCTTACACACGAATACAATAGAATAGTATGAAGTCTGCCACACAAATCAATCAGTTTGTCCCTTACATCATGCATAGTAAATCTCTTTGACAATATCAAGTAGGCCTTTATTTACATTCATCGTGCAAAACAAAACTTGGACTTGAAGATTGAGATTCCTTATTTCAAGCAACTTTTTGTTTGTTTTTGACAGGCTTTCAGCACAAAGAGAGCGTTATCTACGGGATAAGATGCAACAGACCGACATGTACAGGAGGGCTCTCTCAGCTCAGGTATATATTCGACTGAACTAATATAACGTGGAGAAGGTTTACGGTTCACCATGTGTGTTGGTAGGAGGAAAGGATAAAGGAAATTAGAAATGGATAGACGAGAAAGGATGACAAGAGAGAAAAGAAGAAATATTCTTTCGTGACAATGGGTGAAGTCCTGAAAAGGACTGTAGACCAGATGAGGTGAGATGAGAAAACTTGGTTGATGATGATGACGGACAGTCAACCTGTCCGAAACGTCGAGTAACCTCCTACTCAAGCCTCATCTACTCAAAGACTCCTGATGACGGACAGTCAACCTGTCCGAAACGTCAAGTAACCTCCTACTCAAGCCTCATCTACTCAAACCTTTGCTACTAAATCCATCGCTGCTCATCCATCGATCATCAACCAAGTCTTCTCATCTCACCTCATCTGGTCTACAGTCCTTTTCAGGACTTCACCCATTGTCACGAAAGAATATTTCTTCTTTTCTCTCTTGTCATCCTTTCTCGTCTATCCATTTCTAATTTCCTTTTCCCTTTCTTCCTACCAACACACATGGTGAACCGTAAACCTTCTCCACGTTATAAGCTCCACCATGCAAACCTTCAAAGATCATCTGAACTAATATAGTCATTGAAAAGATGTTTAGTACTACAGAATCGGAAAATGGCATTGAAGAGAGACACACTGAAGATTTTCGTCTTGCACTCATTGGAGTATACCGCAAGAATGAACAGAAAGCCGAAATCGAACAATATACCGGAAACTAAAGGAACAATGCTATTTACGAATTCAAGTGCCCATGTGAAGCTCGGTACATAGGGCGTACGACTCAAAGACTAGCAGATTGCGTAAAGCAGCACGTACCTTCCTCTATTCGGAATCACCAGGCTAGCGCGCGGTCACAACCCCCGCGCTCATGTAGACAAACAAATGTGCGCCACGCGGCAGACAATTCTTACTTAACAATCAAGATTGCGCTGAACAATACTGTTCATCTTGGTTTAAAATTCTTAGCCGAGCGAGAAACTTTACACATCTGCGCAAGCTCGAAGCCACATACTTTCAGCTCACTGACCCTGTTCTGTGCCGACAGAATGAGTTCGTGAGGACGCTCGTATTACTTTAGCTCCTGTTATTACAAAACAAGCTGGCAATAAGCCTAATTTCCTGTTATGTTCAGGCAGCCAATCGAAACATTTTGCAAGCTTTGTTCCTTTAGTTTCTGGTATATTGTTCGATTTTGGCTTTCTGTTCATTCTTGCGGTATACTCCGATGAATGCAAGACGAAAAGCTTCAGTATGTCTCTCTCTTCAACGCCATTTTCTAATATGGTCATATATCATTTTATATATCTGGCGACTTGTTTATATCATCAGATATAATAATTTGTTATACATTTAATGTATTTAACCCAGTATATGTGTTATTTTCTAGAAAGCAAACGGTCTTGTTTTTTTCCTTTTCTTTCTGTCTATCTTTCATCTCTCCTTGCAAGTTTTAAAATATTTTGTGTTTAGAAATGTATAATTCATTCTGCATATAACAATGTCTCATTCTCATTCTTGCCTATGCTACTGCTTTCACAGATTTGTCATCAATTAATCTCATATTAATGTCAAACTCTATTCTTTGTCTTATCTTCTTTTGCTCTTCATTGCACCCTTCCTCCACACTAATCTGCACCCTTCATGATCTTGCTTTAATTCACACCATCTTTCCATGTGTCCTTACCACATCACACTGTCAACTGATTGTGCTTTTAATCCAAATGCTACTTCCTTTATTTTCCTTCATGTGGTCTTATCTTTTGCTACTACATCTTTTCCCATTTAAACTCTTAACCAATTTATATAAAACCTAATAATTCCCGTCTTGTAACTGTACTTTGTGTCCATGATCCACACACGTGTTTGGGAAATGAAATAAATGTAACCATACTTACAAAATGGAATATCCCTTCCCTCGAAAAAAACTAACAAAACAAAATGAAACAAAACAAACACCATGCAGATCAAGATCAAACGTGCTTTTGAAATGTTAGAGGAGGCCAACTACACCCTTGTTGCAGAAGAGATCCCCAAAGGGTGTCTTAGCCCTGGTAAAGGGGTATGTCGTGGAGCAGGGGAAGGGAGCCAATATGAGGGAGGTGAAGAGGGCATTCCCGCCAGGACGTGCTGCAGCGCCGGACCATGCCTAACCTCGGGGAAGATGAGCCCCCTGTCTCTGCCAGTGCCCAAGACCATCCGACCTTTCTCCCAGACGGAACCTCTGCGTCTGAAGATATCCAACCACCGCATGGTAGACTTTATCACAAATATAGGAACACAATATCCTTCAGTGTTCTTCTAATGTTGCTCTTAACTAGAATGCATGCTTCACAACTTCTTAATGGTCCTGTGCAACTAAACAGTGCACTTCATTCTAACATATTCACATACAAATTTTGCTGTGAATCCATCAAGATTTTGACTGAATCAGTTTCTTCCATGTTCCATTTTGATTTTCACACTTTAATCTTTTTTTTTCATTAAGATTTTCTTGAAAATCTAGAGGTCTCAAATTTATGAAGAAAGCATTCTTTTTTTTTCCTTCTCTTCACTGTGGATAACAAGGGTGCAAGGACTAATGATTATTATTATTATTTTTTAGATTGACCCTCGAATTTGAATACCAGTAATTTACATGTATCTGATGGGAGATATTAAGGCAGTTAAGACCCTTCATGTTTTTTCACAACATTCCTAAAACGACCCCCTGTCATAAGACTTATTTACGAGTCATGTCTTATGTTTCTTTCAACTTGAACGGATAGTCCGCCCTGATTACAAGTTGGCTTTAAAAGAAGCAGAAAAATTAGAGAAACAGATTGGTGAAAGTTTGATCTAATTTGGGGGGTACAGGGCAAATGGGAGAGGAGCTCGCAAGATACGTCATGGAGTTGACAATTATTTGTGTCTGATTGATTACCACTTCAAAAATTCATAACTTTCTTATTTCTTTGCTCAAACCTTCACTGATCTGTTTCTTTAATTTTTCTGCTTCTTTTTAAAACCAACTTGTAATCAGGGTGAACTATCCCTTTAACAGTTCATTCTGAATACATTATAAGCTTTTTCTTTTTTTCTTTTTTTCTCTGTCCAGGTGCGTTTTAAGCCGCTGCCATTACCAGGAGCAGTATCAGACTCTAAGGAACCCATCTTTGGCAAGTTTGATGCCACCAACGAGCAGCTGGCAGAGCGGAGACGACGAGCCATCGAGGTCTTTCAGGAGCAGATCTCAACCGTGGAGAACAGGCGAAAGAATAACCTGACCAACCACATCAAAAACCAGAATGATGAGACAGACATGCTGGAGAAGACACGTAACGAGTGGGTGGAATTTCTATTATTGATTTGATTTGGGATGGGGTATTAATTTCTACTTTCTGTGCTATGATTTCTTAAAATAAGTTTGTTGATATTACAGTAAGATAGGTGTTCATGAGCCATGATATTTGAAAGTGAAGTGGTAACCTATTGATACTGGGTGTAGCTTTGATTTATCCTCTTACAGGTACATTGTAACTATCTAATAACTTGCAAGCTTGAGAAATAGATATATATCGTAAAAAACTCTTGGGGTCTATTTATCAGCACCATTTGGTCAAGGTTTGGGGATATTACCACAGCCATACACAAGCGTGCAGCTTGCTGCACGCCGCCTTTAATCACCCGTCAGCATTATCAATATTCATATATTCAAGACGACCGAGACTGCATGCATCATTCAACAACCTTCCCAAATAGGGCAGTACGACTCGTTAACGTTTTTAACACACAGCTAGATTTAAATGTGAACTGTTGACTGCACTCTGTTGTTCGGCATGTGTAACAATCAAATACTTTTCTTTTCTTTTGATAAAAACTCAATTTCCTGGTAGATCCTCGAAACGCTCGGAATAGTCCTCTGGTTGCGCGGGAAGTCGACACACGCATGCAGCTTGCTGCACGTCGCCTTTAATCACCCTTCAACATCATCAATATTCATTCATATATTTAAACATATTCAAGACGACCGAGACTGCATGCATCATTCAACAACCTTCCCAAATAGGGCAGTACGATTCGTTAACGTTTTTAACTCACAGCTAGATTTAAACGTAAACCGTTGACTGTACTCTATTGTTCAGCGTGTGTAACCAATCAAATAAAAGGAACTGTAACGGAAAAGATTGAGCTCTTCCATTATTCAGTGGGGACCAAAAAGGGCAAAGAGCGGGATAAAGCTGAAATTATGTATACTTTTCTTTTCTCTTGATAAAAACTTCACTCACAAATAGATATTTGTTCATTTTTCAAAAAGAAAATGGTCAACAGTCATACCTTTCTTATATATGTGGAAATTATCATGTCCTATTTGCGATAACAAATTTTTACTTTCCCCATGTTTGGAATCAGCTGAGCGGTCTCTTCACACCACGTCACAGAAGCTATTGATTGGTTAATTTTATCTACCAGGAACTGAATTATTCATGAAAGATTTTCGTAGAAAATTGATGAAAGATTTAAAAGTTAAACATAAGAAAACAACAAGTAATGTTGACGGGTGCGTAGAGGCTATTTGCTGAGCAAGACTTCCCTTGCAATAATCAGAGGATGATTCCGCGGGTTTCAAGGATCTAAAAGGGGATCAACAATGCAGCACCACGCCTTGATTAGAGGCTACCCCCACCCCCACCCCAACCATATTAGGTAGTTAGCGAAACGCAATGATGCATAAAGATGCGGGAAAGGCGCAAAGAGGAAAATTGCTAGTTTTGTGTGCACTTCTAAAATTAAAATTCAAACATATCTGAATTTAAAGTTTTCATATTATTTTGTTTGAAAGTGTTCCAAGAGGTGAATACTAATTTTACATCCTGATATTGCCTCCATATACTAAAATTTTGATTTTGAATAACATTATCATGTGCGTCTTTCCCACGTTTTTACGTGCCACAATGTTTCGCTCAGTTACCTTTAAAAAATCCGTCCCTGCGAACACACAGGTAATATCTCTGAATAACAACATGTGCACCTGAATAATCTGTACCATTTTCTGTATCCCTTTAGGTTGATCGCTGACCGTGCTGCTCGCTTCGAGCAGGCCTTCCAGACCAGGAAGTCGTTGGAGGACACATGGAAGGAGGCAGCATCGCTGAAAAAGAGCCGCGAGGAAGAGCAAAGGCTCAAACTCCAGAGCCCAGGTATCCTTCTCCATGAACAGTGTGATCGGTACAATCGATGCGAGCAGTGTCTGCGAATCATCAAGAACTGCGGCGAGTCCAACATCTGGAGTGACTCCAGATACATACCCGGCTCACGTCTAATTGTGTAATAGCTATTTATTCCTTCATGGAAAATGAGAAGTCATACCCTTCATTGCTGTGAATTTGATACTCGTACAAAAGAAAACATAGCACATCTTATTGATTTGAGATTTTTAAGCACACACACACATACATAAAACTTGAAGTTGTAATGATAATATGATAATTGGGAAATAATGGTTTAAGTGAAAAAAAAAATTGTGATACACAGAGTGATTAGATAAAGTTTTGGCCACAAATTTTGAATAAAGTATTAAAGGTGGAAGGAGCATATACTGAATCATTCACAGTAATCTAAAATTATATTTACTGTGGTATAATACGTATACACATGTTGTAAATATTAAACATAAAAGATTGATATAACAAAGTTGTGATAGATTTAACTGTTTACATGATTTGCAAATAAAGCTGTGAAAATGTACTTTTCAGGAATCTAGCTGGTTTGTATCCAGAAATGGAAATAGTTATGGTTTTAATAGAAATGTTAATATTGAAATTGTCCATTTTGAAATCTCATGTACCTATTTACAATCATTTGAGAAATATGTATGGCAAGACTAAAGTACAAAACAGTTGTGTTTCCAGAATTAGAAATACATATGTTTAGTGGATGTAAATCATTTGCAGTTATTACAATTTAGAATTTTTATAGATAGTGAAAATTTATGTCATCATCATACTAATGATTGGCCAAATGTGCTGTGTAGCATTTGCCATGCTATGCTTTTATGCGATAGATCAAGCTTAAAATGGTTGATACCTCTATGCAATGATTTACTTCCAAGTTTCTTTAATAAAACTGAAATGTCAATCAAACTATGCAGATATCAAATGGAAAGCTATGAATTTCCAGGAACAAATAAACAAAATAAGAGTGCCGTGGTCAAACGGATCAAATCTGTTACCTTGAAATCACATACGGATACGACATAGTATTGAAGTACTGTAAATGCAGAAATATTGCGTTAGTATTACATTAATTTTCGCGGATTTCACGCTATTTTCGGCGGGCGCGAATTCTAGAACACGCGAAAATATTAGCACGATTTCTTATGCTTTTTTTGAATGGACGCTGCATTGCATGCTTCATCTGAATAATACGTGTTTGAATCCAATTCATTTTAGAGTGCGTGTGTGTACTTGTGTCTGTAGCCTGTAGCACGCATTTGAATGGACCGCGTGTGTGTGAGACAATAAATGGAGCCGCATTTTTGCGATTGAGTAATTGTGCAGCGCGAATTCAAGAACCCGCGAATGTGTTTTGGGATAGCTCAGAGTGAAAATTTAATCACGCGAAAATAACAGTGTTTACGGTATGCGTTTGTGAGTAGAAGTATGCAGCAAGGAATGATTATTCTGGTTCTTTCGGAAGCATATGTCTCTGTTAGGAAACCGGTTTCTAAGTATCTTTTATCTTGCAAAATGAGAAAGAAGATGTTTTATCGTGATATGCAATCACTTGTGTGGTAAATTATAAAATATTTCAAGGAAAGAGTTCTTTCCTTATTCATTTCTATTAAAAGAGGCTTCATATATCTGGTCAGTATAGTATACAAACATTTCTATAGTTAGAACATGCAGTTTCATAAGTAAACACATTCTGTTTATGTGTGAATGATATATTTATAAATCTTGTATTCATTGAATTATTTTACAGGACCAATACCTGTATCTTGTTTTAGGGAACTGTCCTTTGATTTTTTAAATCGGTATTGTTTAATCAGGGCCCCGTTTCTTAGAACTTGTTATCAATAACAACTGCTGCAGATCTATGACAAATTTGTTCTTACTTCTTAGCCAATCAAATTCAATGATTTTAGTAGCTTATAACAACTATCAAAACTGTCATTGATCACAAGTTTTTATAAAAACGGGTCTTTATTTCAGAATCTTCATGATGATTCCAACAGGACCTCAGTCCTTTTATTCAAACATTCACAGTACTTGTTCAATCTTCAAGCTTTATCTATATAGTAATGACATTTTTTTACTATTTAAGGATCTCAATTTTCAGTATAAAGTATAGGCATCTGGTTAAGATTTTTGCGGAAGACTGCTCTCTGCCAGCAATTATTGTGTCACTCCATAGATTGGTAAATTGATGTATGCTGTCATATTGATCTGTTAAGAGTTAGAAGGGAGTTAACTCCTGTAAAGTGTATGAGATAATGCCATTTGGCTCTCAACAGACAGTATGCACATCTCTTCCTCAAGCTTAGTGATGGAGTTTGATTTCTATACTGTATGAATGTCATTATTATTATCATACTATCATTTGATTTTTGGCATCACCTGTGCCTAGCAGGGCAGAGGCAGACCCTTGAGTTTCTCTAGAATGTCTAAAGGTTTCATCCTTCTTTAAAAAAAAAAAATATTGCTGAATGACAGGAGTGTGCTAATTTATGTAGATTGATTTGAATTAACGGCCTTCTGGCTTTCAACAGATGATATGTGGGTGTGGGATATGAATGGTTACTAGGTCTTTCTTGCTTTCTAAATCTCTCATTTTAGGAGTGAAATCTCAGCGCACGTCTCTGCTTCTCCCCAGACGAAAATGCTAATGTATGTGCGATTGTGAATTATTGATACTCTGGCCAAAAAATCCTTTATGCGATATGCAATTTGGAAATATGCCAAGGCTGTATAAAATGTACCATCAAATCCTCTTCTGGTAACATATAATTGTCAGTTGAAGTGACATGAATGAATGATGATGAGAATCAAAAGGGCATTAAATACAAAAGTAGTACATAGTCATTATGCCCTTCTAGCATTTACCTAATGCTAGATATTAATTGTCTGGCTGTATTCACTACATGTATTATTCATTGAGAGTATGTATGTGCCAGGGTAGACAAAACTTGGCATATATCATACGACATGATCTATGCAGGTCTGTGTAGGATATATATATCATCTTTTGGCATTATGATATCACAAGTAAATTTTCGTATAGGTGTATTTGAAATATGGTAGATATAGTTGCGTTTGGAAATGATAATGTGTCCGTCCATTTTAATGAAATCAGTAGATTAGTAGTTAAAATAGAATGAGTTTGTATTTCTTTGTTTTAGGTAATTTTTCTATTTTTGCACTTTCTTATTTAGCAACTCACAAGACTACATGTGTGCGGAACATTTCAGATACGGTTCTTTTTTTCTTATTCATTCAATTTTATTCCTAATTGTGTGTTTGTATTGAGAAGTTATACTCTAATTAGAACTATACGTAAAATTTAGAGCACAACTAAATTGGAACGAACAAATATTTCTACCTTCAATATGGACAAATAAGTATTCACTTGAAAAGCAAGGGTTAAAAATACATAGCAGGAAAATGTCGGCAAGTATCTATAATTCTGTGTAAATATAGTATTCTAACTCTGTAAGATATATAATGAATGTCATGTAAATTTATGTCGATATTAAATGCCTATGGACTTGTGTCACTAAATGTATATGATGATTATTGTTTGCATTTTCGGTTGTCTGCCTTGGTGGGTTCTTCTTCAATAACCCGTTGACTACTGAATTGTCTGAATCCCATAGGTGTAATACAGGGACCATCCGGTTCCAGTAGGCGATGGGTTAAGAGGGCTAAGTATGTAGCGTTTGGTAATGAGAAAGAGAGATATAGATCATTGACAGGGAGAGAGAGAGAGAAGGAACGAGAGAAAGAAAGAAGAGAGAGAGCTAGAGAGGGAGAGAGAGGGAGCTGTAATAAGCTAGGGGGAAATGGTCCTATGTAAGGAGAGGAGTGGCAGAATATGAGAGAGAGAGAGAAAGGGGGGGGGGGGGGCTGAACTTTAATATGAAATGGAATGTGTAGGTCCATTGTGTATATTATTTATAGGCCTGCATATCTAGACAGATAACTGTCTATAAAATTCTATTTTTAACTGATAGTAAACTGAATAATTTAATTGTATAGTTAGAGTGGTTGCTATTTTTATAGGCAGCGACAGTGATAGAATTATTTGGTGTGGTACGTGATTTGTCCATTGTATATGTTGGATGGACTTAAAATATAATATAATAAGATTGATGTGATGAATATGAAATATACATGTATTATAGTTTTAGTAGATGACATATATAGAAAGCAACAACAACAAAAACAACAGCAACAGCAACAACAACCATGACAGCAACAACAAAGGAGATTACTAGTATTCTCCAACACACACAAAAAAGGCTCCTTGCCAAGACTATCCCAATGTGAGTAAAAGGCCACATCTAGCCACACCCGTACGCTCAAAACATATTGCGAGGAGATAATGCGTTGTAGCATGTAATGCCTTTTGAACGGAAATGCCATACAGTTCTACACGTACAAAAACGTATGGTTTGTTGTAAACTACACAAAGGGCGTATATGCTTGCTTTTGTCGAAAGGTCAAATTCATCATTTTGAGCTGTGGAAAGCATCTTTACCGTAAGTGTATGTATTGAAAATGAAATTATCGTTTCGTAGAAGTATGCTTGCCTTGATAGGTTTGTGTTTTTGGTGAATATTTTGAGGCAATCTAATGGGAAGACAGTGAATGAAGAGAAACTTCGAGATCGAGTCTTTATCACTTATTGCTGAGTCCGGTGCATTGATTACTGTGTATTTGTATGGTGCTGTAGACGTAGTAGTGCAGTGTAGGGAGGATTATACTATAGATGGATTATACTTTATAGTTCACTGCTGTCGCTAGCTGACATGGCTGAGTTATGTATGATTACTAGACATTATAATGCCGGGTGACGAACATGATGTATAGCTAAGTTTATATGAAACTATTGGTTCAAGGGTGAGAAAACCATTCGTTCAAAACTTCAATAGTTCAAATCATTTGCACGCACAAAACTTGCGTACCTGCTGTGGGCAGGTGGGGGGTGGGGGGAAGAGGATACCAAATGCATGTGATGTGATGTAATTTAGTGCTTCTGTGCGGAGAGAATGGTGGTTACCTCAACCAGGATATCGGCAACTATATCTATCATTATATCAGTGGTGGATCTAGGTCTTTGATTTTTTGCTTCGGGGGGGGGGGGATTGGGGGCATGTCGCTGAATAGCGTACTGATGCGGCATGAGTAACATAAAAAAACCCACACAAACAAACAAAACATAAAGCTAAAAAAAATTCAAATGTTTCAAATTTTGTGCATTTGTATAATTTAGGGTCAACAATTGGGGGGGGGGGGGGGGGGGGGTGGGGGTGAGGACTGTCAAGGACACACAATTTTTTTTCTTTTCTTAAAGGCAATCCAACCTTGGTAGTAAGATGATTTGTGTGAGAGCAGAAAAATAAGAACAGGATGGTGAAAGTTTGAAAGAAATCGGACAAGGAATAAGAAACAGTTTATGGATGTTTGAAAAATGAGATGCAAATTTAAAATTGGCAATGACAACTCTCCTGTTTGTCGTACACAAAAATATTGATTTGCTGTTTTCTCTGAAGCGCTTTTACCCTCGGAGCAGTACTCAAAATATATTGGATATAGCATACTGTGCTACAGCGTAAAGTTTTGTGCATTTCTTTTTTTTTGGGGGGGGGGATTCCCCCTTAATGCCCCCTCCCTCCCTGAATCTGGAACTGATTCTGGTAGTGTTGTGGTATTGTGTTATGTAAATTTGAAGTGAATTGAATGGGGCTAAACCCGACGGCTACAGTCAGGCTGACAACCTTTTTCGTCCATGACTTAGATGGTCTAAGCAACTTTAAGGGGTCAAATCTTACAGGTAAAATGGGGTGAATATTTCGCGACAGGCTACCAGACTAACAGATTACTTTGTACATGATTAAGTGGTCTCGAATAATATCATGTATCGTGCAAGTAAAAACAACCATGTGTACTATATATTTCTCTCTAGTGGGTTCATTCAAAGATTCTTACTGGTTTACTCATTACTGACTAACAATACACTTTCTGTCTGTCTCTTTGTTCAGGCAAAAGATGAACCCTCAGCATATCCATCAGAACATGGGCTACTTGCCCCTGTTAGCTGAGGAAGGGTTGAAGGTTGTCAACAGCTACCAGGGCAGCGTCCATCTTCCGCATGATGATTACCATCAACCCCAAACATCCAGCCAGCAGCACTACATGCCTCATTACCAGGTGGGTACATGTAGATTGATGGTACAATAAATGCATGCTCTGGCAACAATTGCTCCAAAGTCATTTTCTAATACTGACCAAATTATTGTATTTAATTCTAGACAAAACATTTATGTTAAACATAACCATTATCCTACTCCTAAGAACTGAACCTAAAACCCAGTTGCAACTCTCATCCTATCCATATATGTTTGATGAAATAAAACAAGAGTCTAATACATAGGCCAATGCATTAATTGAAATATTGTACGCTGTTCCTTTGATGGATACATTGTTTGCAAGAACTTCCCAAGAAGTGCATGAGTTTAGAGAGGGTGGATCCACTTTTAATTTGTGTGATTTGTTGTTTTCTATCCTGTCAGGTCCAGGGAGATGGATATCATCACCATCACCACCACCACCATGATCGGATGCAAGGGATGTACATGGGTCCCTCAGGGGCCGGGGCGGGAGGAGGAGGCAGCACAGGAGGGGACGAGATCAGTCTCCACAGCTTTGACGAGAACAGAGGCAGTCTAGTTACATTCAACCAGGGGCAGTTCCTCCCAAAGAGCTCTGCCCCACTGCCAGCTGAGCCCCAGAAAAAGGAGAGGTCGAAGAAAAGCAAAGGCGGGCCACCCAAGAAGAGGGGTCGAGATCCTACAACATGGAAGAGGAATACCAACAAGAGGTTGCGGAATTCTGGGCAGCCGTACATCAATTCGAATGGATGCGTCATGCCAGCTAGGAGGATGAAGGAGCCGTGTAAGAACTGCAGACAGCGATGCCCTGAGAGAATCAGCGAGGAGCAGAGGCAGGATATTTTTGATGGTTACTGGGATTCTAGCAAGGATTGGACGTACAGAAGGATGTACATTATCGAGCATGCCTTGCCTCAACCAATTCAGAGGAGGAGGTCTAAGAAAGACTTGGATCAGAAAGCTCGCAGAATCAGCTTTCATTACCATCTGACGTGTGATGGCATCATGGAAAAGGTCTGCAAGAGATTTTTCCTCAACACCCTTGCTGTTGGAGAGAAGTTTGTCATCATATCACTGCATAAGAAGACGGTAGATGGAAAAGTGATACCTGATAGACGAGGTCGACATCCAGCTGCTAACCAAATTCCCTACAACATGAAACAAGAGGCAAGGAGGCATATTCAGTCGCATCTCTTGAACAGACCTCAGGAGCAGGTCAGCCTCCCAAAGATGTATGATGCCTATGTGCAGGAGTGCGAGATGCAGCAAAAAACGTTTGTGAAGAAGCATTTCTATCGAAAGCTGATGAATGAAGAGCTGAGGATATCGCAGCAGAGGTTGGAGGGACCAGGTGATGTGCGGAACGAAGAGCGCCCTCTTGACTATACTCCCACACCTCAGGTCAGTGCTCTTGAGTGCCTCATCAAAGAGCTGTGGCAGAAGGAACAAGAACGCATCCGCAATACCAAGCCGAAATGCAGCCTGAAAGATAAGTTGAAAGAGTACCATGCCCTGAGATTTGGGGGAAAGGAGTATGTAAACTTCAAAGGACAAGTCAGGCCATCAAGAAAGATGAAGGAACCTTGTGAAAACTGCCAGAAAGCATGCACAGAGCGCATCACAGAAGAGCAAAGACGGAAGCTCTTTGAAAACTTCTGGGATCCTAACAAAGATTGGACAGAGAAGAAGAAGTACGTCCTCAGCTGCACTGAGTCACGACCTGTCATCAATTCAAGGATGCGGATGAGGAGGTCTAGGGCAGCTTCCAGGTTCAATAAACCTCAGAGATTCACATATTTCTTTGAGGTGGATGGTAAGAAAGAGTCTGTTTGTCGCAAGTATTTTGTAAACACATTGGGCCTCAGTCACAACTTCATAGCCTCTTGCATTTCAAAGCAAGATGAAAATGGGGATTTTGATCCAGGCAAGAGAAAGAAGTGTGGGACCCTTGCCAAGTTACCCCCCGCAGCAGCCAAAGAGATCAGACAGCATATCATCTACAACTGTTGGGCAGATCCAAATAAAGGCAGGGAGTATCAGACACATTCTTCAACCAGAGGTTGGTCTTGGAATGTCTCTAAGATGTACACAGCATATCGCCAGTGCTGTTGGCTGCGCGGTACAAAGCCAGCAAGCACCTATATGTACAGGAGGGTATTTTGTGAAGAGATGAAAATCTTTGAGGAAAGCAAGGTGTTGACAGCTAGCACCCCAAGTTCATCAACCAGGCTGGCTGGGAAGAAGCAGGCAGACAGCAGTAAGACTGGGAAGTCAACCTCAAGCACAGCAGGTTCTTCAAAACAATCAACAATTCAGGAACCCTCTGGAAATACTCCTGCAGATGTTGTAAGCAATGAAAGGCAGGAGATTGAAGATGATGATGTGTCCAATGAACCTGTGCTTGCAGATAGAGATGAAGAGTATAGACCATCAAGTGACGAAGAAGATGATGATGAGGAAGAGGAGGATGCTGATGACGATTACATACCACCCAGAAAAAAGGCTCAAGTTACTGCTGACCCTCAAGGCTCTTTACCTTCAGTTCCTAGAGAACAGATGCCAGGTTCTGACTATGATGATGAGGGTGATGAGGATGGTAGTGATGAGGAGGATGATGAGCAGGAAGAGGAAGTAGATATTCCATCAACCTCTGGGCAGACGAGTTATCCCAAGCCAAGACGCCGCACATGGGACACATCGGACATGCGATGCGCTGGTCAAACCTACATCAACGACAAAGGCAATGTCATCCCAGCCCGCAGGATCAAGGAGCCCTGCATGAACTGTCGCAAACAATGTCTGGAACGTGTGCCTCAGGAGATGCGGGAAAAGATCTTCAACATGTTCTGGAGTAAGGAAATGACATGGGAGAAGAAACGTCAGTACATGGAGGACTGCATCGAAGAAGTCGCTGTCAAGAAGCGTACACTTCCGGCTGCTCAGTTGAAGCTGAATCGCAAAGTTCACATGAAGTACACTCTCCAGTTAGGTGGCTGGCAGGAGAATGTGTGCAAACTTTTCTTCATGAACACACTTGGAATCAGCCAGAAGTTTGCTATCGTCTCGCTCAGAAAGCAAAAAGAAAGACTTCTCCAGGATGTTGAGATCCCATCTTTTGAATCCCCTGAGCCTATGCCTCTGCCTGATCCTGCTCCTCTTGCACCAGTGCAAGGTGTCACTCCTCCTGCACCTTCAGAGAATGCAGATAACAGTCTTAGAGATGTCCTTTCTCATCTGCTCCTTATTCCTACATCCAATATGTCATAGATTGGAGAGACTCTTCTTCCAAATATGCAGCCATAGTTACTTGGTTTTTATCCATGATGTAAAAATGGAACAGAAATGACAGGCATTTCTTTTCAGTCAACAACTTCTCTTTTCAATTATCTTTTCCAGTTAGAATATTTTGGACCAATTGGAAATTTAGTGTGGAACTGTGATGGTACAGTTACAATTATCTGCATTCTTCTTGAATGTATTCTTCATTAGAAGAACAAATTTTAATCTTGTCAATCGACCACTAACAAGATTCTTATGTCAAAGTAGTATGCTGTACAAACTACCAACATAAAATCACTTTGTTCTTATTTTTTCCTCTTTTTTGTCATCATGAGCAATTTAATTTTCATTTAGTGGCACATTTCACTTGCCAGTATTTCATTTTGCCATTATTTTGGTTTACCAAAAACATTGTGAACATGTACAGCTTAGAACTGGAGATGATGGTAATGAAAAAAGTATATACACGTACAGTAGTTTAATATACTTGTGCATTATCTCCAGGTGTAGCACTGCTAAATTATTTGAAAGAGGAAAACAACTTCAGCGACAGGAGAGATGTCTCCCCTGTCCAATTTTTTCCTTTACTGGACTACAGATGACTTCTCCCTAGTCCCATTACATATTTTCACAGGCACAAACAAAAGCATTTCAGTAAATTCATTGGTAACAGATGCAAGTCATTTAAAATTTTGATGGGATGAATTTATAGGACACATGTGGCTTAATTTGAAATTTGAAAATTAAAAAAAGGAAAAGAATCTCCTCTTTTGTTCGTAGAATATGCTCTGAAGCAACATGTACAGTGGAACCTCTTTATAACAAACTCCTTGTGACCAAGGAAATTACCTATTTGCATCGCACCTTGTTAGATCAGTGCTAAAAAACAATAGAATATAAAGAAGTGGGACAGGCATTGCCTTGTTATAACAGGAGTTTGTTATAACAGTGTTCTTTATAACAAGGTTCCACTCTATGTCTGTTTTGGCATAAATGCGTGTTGACAGAATTGTAAAAATTCAATATGTTGTGTTAGTAACTACTCATCCTTGATTTTGCCAAATTATATTGATCTTGCCCTATATGTGTTGAAAATGAAAAGCTGCAATGATCTTAGACTTGTCTTTTGTTCTATGAACACCATTATTACAAAAGTATTGTCCTTTTTTCATATACATGTATATAAAACACTGGGCATTGTATTATTCTGTGTCTGAGACAATTCACCATTATTTTGATTTCCATTTTTTTTCTTCTTTTTATTGTTTAGAATCTAGCTATTTCCATGTGACTCACAATTATCACCAATAATATTTGTATAGTAGTGCACTCCTTTGCTGATTATGATGACCTTCAATTGTGTTCTTCTGGTGCTCCGACGTTTGCTAGGTACGGCAATGCCCTGACTCAGTATTGAACCCTTGATCTACTGGTGTAAGGACCATGGCACTGACACTTTGAACTACATGTACATTTATTTGTCCTCTTGCCGGGATGGGCTACCAGACTGACGACTTGTAAGATGGTGACGATCCTGATATTGCGTCTTGGTGTAAGCATGTGTCTCACAGTTGTAATATAGCTTTCTCAAAGTATTCTACGTATCCGCCTTGAAAAAATAAGCAATTGATATTTGTAATTGTGCTTTTAATTAGCGTTTGTCAATTCTAGCTTATGTGAAATACAAGTATGTTATTCAACAAGATCAGTGACGTGTTCAGCATAGGTTTAAATTGCATCCCCCGCCCCACAGGCACAGGAAGAAATTCAAGACAACCTACAACCAATGTACATCATTCAGGCTGCCTCCCCCTCCCCCCTCTCCCTCTCCCTCTCCCATCAATTTCTGGATATGCCCCTGATACAAAGAAACATACACTACAATACATGCAATATGCTAATTAATTTCTATACATGTAATTGTAATATGTACATGGTATCACACTTCGTGTTTTGAAATCTTGTATAAAAGTTTTCATTCAAATATGTTACTCCATGTATTAGTATTTAAACTGCATATACATGTCTTTATCATTTACTTGTAGTACATCGTAGCCATACACTGTAAATTCTTTTTGATGAGATACATGACATGTACGTATAGTAAACTAGATCAGCGAATAGGTGTTTTATCCGTGCACAGTAAAATGCTTTACTGAACCTTTTGAAGTCAAAGGGTATCTCTTAGACATACTAGTGCAAACCTGTATATTTATACTAGATGCATGATGATATTCAGTTCCTAGTATCTTGCCACGATTTTATTATGGATGATCATCTTCTAAATGTTCTCTTTTCTTGTCTTTGCATGTTTGTGTTATGGTATGATAACAGTCCTTTGTGCTGTTTGAGAGTTAGATGAGTAGTTGGTGTTTTTTTTCCAGACAAGATTTCATTTGTCACATTATGGAAATTGAAAACATGATAATAAATCTTCGTATTTATAAAAATTAATAATTGGTTTGTCATAAAGGTCTGCTTAAGTAGGAAGTATGCCAATGTATTGTGATACATGTATTAGAGGTGTCGGTCCATCATCTTCAGGGTGGACTCCCCACCCCCACCTCCATGTATGGGAGGGTTGGTAGGATCCCCGAAATCCTAACGGGGGAGGGGGGGGGGGATTAATGTTGGAAAGTACCCACCCTTCTGAAAATCCCGGCTCCCTCCCCTAGATTAAAGCTTTTGTATTCAGAGGTGATAAGATAGAATACAGGAATTGTGAATTTGATTTAAATGAGGTGATCAGATAGGAAGAGGGTGAGAGGAGAGAGAGAGAGAGAAGGGGGGGGGGGAGGGGAGGGGAGGTGTGTGGGTGTGCGTGAGAGAGAGAGAAAGAGATAGAGCTTGAAAGGGGGAAAGAGAAAGGAAGAAATGGAGGTAATGAAATTGAATTGAAGTGGACTTGTACGTCTGTCCCATATATATATTTCTGTATAACATTCTTTAAATATCTGTTTCTTTTCCACCATTATACAAATCTACTGATTGTCCGTTTTTATTGTTTTCTATCTTTCAAACGTTATTGTGCTATCACTCCTTTTCTTTTCTACTCTACACCCCCCCCCCCCCTCTCTCTCTCTCTCTTTCCATATCTCTCTCTTTCTCTCTTCTTCAATTGCGAACACCTTTTCTTCTTTTCATTACGTGTTGTAATGTTTATTCTATTTTCACTTTCTTCGCATATTTTATCGAAGATATATATATTTTTACCTTCATTTGGTCTCTATCTTGCAGTAGTCCCGACCCAACATCATTCTCTTTGTGACGAAATAGCCGGAATGATATGCCGCCCTCTCCTGCGAACAAATCTAACAGTATGTCTGCTTTACTCGAGCAAAGGAGTTCATATGTGATAACTCCTTGCTCGAGCAAACGAGAAAAGATTGGTGACAGAAATTGTAAAAAGTAATGGGGTAATAAAACAATTGTCACGTGATTGAGGAAACTCAGAAAGAACTGATCATTGCTTTCCCTAAGTCACCGATTGTCCTTTCATATCATTTACTACTTCGGCACGAATAGATAGGGGAGAGTGTTTATAAATCACGTAAGAAAGAAAAATGTGATGATGTAGCACTATATTTTCATGTGAATGCACTTTCAGACACCGGGATGCATCAATAAGGCAAGATCATTAAAAACAAACCCTTCATTCTCACTCGAGATGATGATTTGACGAAATAATTATAACCTGTATATAGATATCAATCACTGCCTTTCTCCCCTTCATCTTCTGTCTTTTCCCCTTCCTTTCCGTTAGACCTTAGCCCATTCTGCAACGTTTAATTTCCCTTTCTTCGATGACGGTGATTGGTTTTACTGTATTTTACTGATCACTCCGTCCTCGCTCAATCTTTGATTATTATCATTATTGCTTTTTTGCTTCTCATGTTTACATAGTAGGCTCTGATCCCGATCTTAGATGACACAACTAACAAAATATTATCAGAAATTTCAGTCATGTCAGTTATACTCCGATTCAGAGGTTATCAGCATGCTTAGAGGCAAGCAAAACATATAACAGTTTTCTAGCATAGTCGGTCACGCCATGCTGGAATACAAAATGGCAGAGGGAGAAAGACCAGTTTCTTAATGCCCATGACGTTGTTTGGGTTAGGCTTCACTGTCATATCAAACACGCATTTTGCGAAAGTGTACATGATACTATTTTTAACACCAAATTAGGGAATCTTTTGCTTCGTATCATTTCGATTCTACAGTGCTTGCCAGAAAAAAAGTCAACAGTCAGAAAACGTCTCCCCAAGTAAATATTTCAAAACTTTGTACGAAATTTTATACCTGTGGATAGCTTAGGTCTCTCCTATCAAATGACACCAAGAAGAGACCAAAAGCTATCCACAGGCATGACAGGTATGAAACTTTGCTTGACACTTTCGTAAAATCAGTGTTTGATGTGACAGTGAAGTCTAGTCCATGCAGCTCTCCCCGTTGGATAAAGTAAAGCAAGGGTCCATAACAGTGGTCAACAACTTAGATTTGCGTCGGGGGTCTTTTTAAATAGCTGTCCCCTCCCCACCGATATTAAGTCAGTCATCAACCTAGCAAACTAATCACTTTTACGCGGTCACGTCCTACCCATTTACACCATACGGTTACCTCATTCTACACAATTATCCAGTTATAGCTCCCCCCCCCCCCCCTTATCGTTTGACACATATTTGGGCATATGACATTGACCCTCTCCATTAGTCCATTCATGCCATTATCACCATAAAGTACAAACGATGTTCACAATACGTGAACTGTTGGGAGGGGGTCTCTTATGACAATTAAATCGTGATATTAATATTAAACGGTAAGGCAGGATGCAAAGCATTTATACACCTATAGGAATGACAGATGGTCAAAATTTAAAACGCTAAATTCTGTTCCCTAGACGGATCCAGGGGGAGCCCCCTCCCCATTGAGAAAAACAAAAACATGAAAAAATAGTAGCATGCCAGCCGGTGGCTCGCCCTTTAAAGATGAAAATGGGACACACAAAAAATCTGAGGACCTTCCCTTTTCTTTTCTTTTCTGTTTTTTTTTTTTTTTTTTTTGTTTGTTTGTTTGTTTGTTTGTTTGTTTGTTTTTTTTTTTTGGGGGGGGGGGTATATTTTGGTTTGTTTGTTCATGTCAGAGAATTTCTAGAGATAACACTTTCTTGCAAATCTTTATTTTTCATAAATCATATGTTTCTTGGGAAATGACTGCCGGGAAATATTTTCACCACTAAAAGTCAGTGAACAACACTGGAACAGCCCTTAATGTAAAAAAAAAACATGCGTTTTCCATAAACATCGCATAAAGTAAGCTGAGAATTGTCTGTTACCGGCAGTTTGTTTATATGGCTTTTGGTTCCTATATTTCAATGAAGTACATAACATTATGTTTTTCTGTCCTCTTTGGGAATCCCCTAGCATTTCAGAATAATTTTTATTCGCAATTATTCAAACTCAAAGAAGAAACAAATGAAGAACTGACGAAAAAAATTATGAACATGAGCATGCGTTGTATGATCGTAACAATTTTCTGATCTAAAATCACTCAATCCAAGAGCATAACTGGACAGCTGGGAAGTGAATGGGTGGGCTACCCCCCCCCCCCCCCCCCCCCCCCCTCCAAGGAGACATGCCAGTTAAACGATCTCCGATGAGACCGAGGGCCCACGAGACCTACTGCTTTCGAGACCGACACGTCGATCTCGTGAACCCTGAAAGTAATGCAAAACGGCATTGTCGGCCTAGTGACTTTAGAAAGTGAATTAAAGAAATAAACTTACCCTGCATCTATCTGAAAATGCCCCATTGTATTTTTGTACAGTTCAGAAAATATTTTCTCATGATCAAGGCTTTAAAAAAGTTATATTTAATTTGATCTGTAATTCAAGCACAATATGGTGAATGGACCCCCCCCCCCCCCCGCCCCCCCTCACAGGATAAATAGGCTTCTGGCAATTACCTCCAGAATGCCCAGGGACAATTACTCCCCGGCCAATTACCCCCGGACAGAAGAAATTAAAAGACGCTTTTGGGGTATCTGGAACATTTTGAGGCACTGTGCCCATAGCCCCCCCCCCCCACCCCTCGTAGCACCGCCTTTGTCGTTGGGAAGGCTGTCCTGGGATACCTTGGGCTAATGTTGTGCTAGGGGTAACTTTATTGGGTATATTGTCCTGAGGGACGAGGAAATGTAGGAGGGGGGGGGGGGGGGGGGGGGGGGGGGGGGGGGGGGGAGGGGTAATTGTCCAGGGGGTAGTTGCCCATCAGGGGGTTTACCGTTTAGGGGATATTTTCCGGATACGCTAAAATTAGTCGCTGCAGGTTTGAAACAAACTTTTCGATTCGACGTAAAACTTATTTTCACTCAAAACTGAAACTTAAACTCTTAAGTACTGCCATATTTTTTCTTTTATCTGGTAATGGTGAGGTATAGGCCTACATTATAGGCACAATAGGAGGAGAAGAGAGTGTGAGAGGAAAGAGTCAGAGGAAAAGAGAAAGGGATGGGAGCCTCGAGAGAGAGAGAGAGAGAGAGAGAGAGAGAGGGAGAAGGGGGTGGGTGGAATATTGGAATATGCACAAATACACTATTTCCCCCCTAGCCCACTTTCCCAGTTCTATGTACATTAGGCAGTTAAAGGGATAGTCCACCCTGATATCAATAATAATAATAATAATAATAATGAATATTGATTCAAATTCAAATTCGTATTTATTTCATTTCCAAAAGAAAGAAAAGACAATGGCATTACAGATATTGTTACAGAAAATATGAAAAATATATGTACATATTCAATTTACCATGATAAGTGTAGAAGTACACTGTACATATTAATAAATTATTATAATGAATTATTAATAGAGATTCTTAATTTCTGAGGAAATGTGGGGGATCCACTAAAAGCAGTGCTTGTAATTTGTGGATCCCCCAGGGAAAATAAAATTGTTTCAAATTGTGCCTACGAAGACTTGGAAAACACAAAACAGTGTTACAGAACAACAAACAAACACGAAACGACAAGGAAAAGGAAAACAGATAAAAGAAAAAGGAACAGGAAAAAGGGACAATGGGAAAGCAGGACAAATCATGACCGAAAAAGGAGGTAGTTATGTTGGTGATTCTGGCAAGTTAAGATCATAAGACCAAATAGAAATTCAGTAAATTGAGCAAATGATGAAGACCCAAATGGAAAAATAAGAAGATATCAGCTGTTATTAGGTTATTATTCTATATTATTATAAGATTTGAGCAAAAATATTTTTAGTTTTTTCTTAAAAGAATTTAGGGAAGGACTACTTTTGATATCTTCACTTAAAAAGTTCCAAAATCTATAGGACCATCATACATAAATGTCTTCTTCGCTAATAAAGTTCTAAAGAGTGGTAGGTGAAACTCGTTTCACCGTCTAGTTGGGTAATCGTGAAATGAACGATTTTTATTTTTTTTATTTTTTAGTTTATTTTGTTTTTTTTTTTTGGGGGGGGGGGGGAACATGGCATCAAATATATGTGGAAGGGTCTTTGTAATGTAGTTATACATAAATTGTCCCAAATGAAATAGATACATGAATATTTATAAAGCGCCACATCCACTAAAATACAGTGCTCAAGGCGCTGGAAAATAGAAATTACAGTCACACGGGTAGGATAGAGATCACATAGAAAACATAATTGTAAATAATGATAATGATAAAAATATACAAAGGTATGTAACATGGGAAGAAATGGCCAGGAAACCAGCATATATTAATTAATCAAATACTTTTCAGGGAAGTCTTAAATGAATTTACAGTGGATATGTCTCTAAGTGGCTGTGGCAGTTGGTTCCAGAGAGTAGATCCTGCATCTGAAAAAGATCTTAGTTGTCTACGGGGATTATAACGATTAAACAAAACAGGAGCCGTACCATGAACACAATGAAATACAAGCAAAAGAATCTTAAATATACTACGAAATTTTACAGGAAGCCAATGAAGCGATTTAAGGATATGTGTTATATGATTAAACTTTTTGATAAGGTGACAACTCGAGCAGCAGTATTTTGTAACCTTTGTAAACGAGAAACTTCAGTTTGAGGTAAACGGTGAGTGAATTACAAAAGTCTAAGCGAGATGAAATAAGAGCATGTACAATCTTTTCTGTGGCAGAACGTGTGAGGTATTTTCGGATCATTCCCAAGTTTCTTAGCTGGTAACGTACAGATTTGCAGGTATTGGATACATGGTTTGACATTGACATGGCACAATCAAAAGTTACTCATAAAGATTTACTAGCATAGATAAAACAATTATTGATAGAAATACAATGTAAATTTATCTTTGCCAGTTGTGCTTTGGAACAAACAAGTAGAAACTCGGATTTGTCGTAATTTAGTTTGAGAGAATTCAGACTCATCCATTCTTTAACAGCTTCTATGGCAGTCGCTAGTCGATGTATAGCCTCAATTGCCTTGGTCTGGTCTGGAGGGTACGAAACATAGAGTTGAACACCATCGGCATAGCAGTGATAGTGGATGTCGTGGTGTTGTAACACATGTTTGAGTCTGCTCAAGTAGATGGAGAAAAGTGTCGGGCCTCCCACGGAGCCTTGAGGCACACCGCAATTCAAAGGGGCAGAATCTGATTTCGCGTCATCAATACATACAATCTGCTCCCGTTGAGACAGGTAAGATCGGAACCATTCGGGTGCTTTCCCACGGATACCAAGTGATGAAAATGTATTCAGTAGAATCTGGTGGTTCACCGTATCAAAGGCTGATGACAGGTCTAACATCACGGCTGCAGTAATTTGGCCAGCGTCCACCTTTGAAAGGATGTCATTGGAAAAGCTAACGAGCAGTCTTTCAACACTGTGGTGGACACGGTAAGCAGATTGCCTATTGTCAAGAAGATTGTTGTTTCATTGTAAGAAACTCTGTCAGTCTTGTGAAGACGGTACGTTCAAGAACTTTGGACAGGTAAGGAAGGTTGGAAACCGGTCTGTAGTTCTTCAGTGTTTCAGCATCCAGGGATGGCTTTTTTCAGAAGAGGGTGTATAAATGCCATCTTACAAGTCCTTGGAACAGCAGCCTGTTGAAAACTCAGGTTACAGATGCCAGATATAACCGGGGCAAAACTCTTGACGCAATCTTTCAGTAGCTTTGTAGGAATCGTGTCAAGTCCACTAGTCTTAGGTGGCATCTTTCTAATGAGAGATTCAGTCTCATCTGCTGTAGTAGGTTCGAATTCATCTAAACAGCGGAACTCCGGACAGGTGGAAGTGATGTCACATCAGGAGAGGGGCTGTTGCCGATTGCATCAGTCTTAGCGACAAAGAAGTTACTGAAGCGTTGAGCCAACAGTCTACTGCAACCTTGAGATGGAAAGGGTGAAGACTGCTTCCGGTGTAGGAGTCGTTTGGCAGCACGAAATACGAGTTGTGTGTCATTCCGGCAGTCATCGATGGTGGCTCTGTAGTAGGTTTTGTATACTCTTAAGAATGACTTAAGATGTCGACTGTATGGGTTTTGGGCATACAAGTGTCCATTTATTCACAGCTCTAACTTTATATACACAGCCTGACAATCGGCTGGTCATTATCACTCTAGATTGGGTCATAATAGTGACACATGACCTTTGGGTCAAGTTTAATGGATTCTCATAATGGAGTGTCATATACAGAGACCAGAATACGCTGTCATTACCAATATGAACAATATACATCATTTAGGGACTTAGATACATTTACTGTGCAAACACAATATCCCTCCCTTTCTTGAGATTGAAAATCATACCTTATGACAAAACTAACGAAATTATGCATTTCTTTACACTTGCAAAAATTACATTGAAATAAAGAATTGGAATTTGTTCACCTTTGAAACCAATTATATGAAAACTGAATTTTATAGAATCATAATTACTTGTGCAGACTTAACAACTCCCTAGAAACAAATTAGCTTTAAGGTTATAAAATGCACATACAATTATAGCTAAATCATTCAAAGTCAACTAACTACAAAGATGTTTCATGCTTTACAAATGAGGTATACTGTGAAGTAAAAACTCTGCTATGAAGTATAAAAGCTCATAAGTTTCCAAACATTCATGAATAACCACTAAGAAATAGAAAAAAGTAAAACTATTAACTTATCAGAATGTTATGAATAATAATTACAGAGCTAAGAAACACTGAACAACGAATTGCTATCAAATAAATTTACTCTAGTTAAAATGTAATTGAAAAGGACACGGAACTTGAGAACCTGGTCATCAATCGATTCCAGAGAGTTTTATCATCGCTGTGGTATTGATTCTGATTGACCAAACAATCAACATAACATTAACAAACTACGTCATACACAAAATCAGTTACCAATCAAACTGTTCCAGTTTTCCTTCTAACCAGAAACATAGTGATCACGATAAATCGACTGATCGTCATGAACACATGCATTAAATACAAATATGAATGGTGGTAGGATTGTAGAAGCTCAAGATAATGGTTCATTGTAAGAATGTTATGATCAACATAAAACGATATAAGTACATGTATAAAATCCTCCTGGCATGCCTGGGGGTCAACTGAAAACAGCTACATGCTAATTTTCACAATCAATTCTGCGACTCTATCTCTTTCCTTCGCCGCGAGAAGAAAAATCTAGGGTTCAGCTAATCGTGGTCGTGGATAGGTCCATGAATCAGGTAAATTGTCGGTACATACGTTCTGAGACGCTGACTGCTATAATCGCTAAATCAAGCTCGGTTTCTCGTCTGTGATCGCGGATCGATGGCTGGATCGTAGGTCATGATGATCTCGGGCACTGGAAAAGTAGATTGCTCGTCGTCGGGCATGTCGGGAGCGGAATCTGGATGTCGCTTGGGTGTGGCGTTACTATCGTCTGCCAATTTATCTTCTCTGCAGACGTTGTCGTCGAGCTTTCCTAGGTGGAAGCAGAATCTGCCCAGCGTCTAGCTGGCGGTCGTCGGGGCTGTCATACTGTCGCTCGATCATGTCGATATCGTCGACCTGTGGCTCTGGAACTTTGAAATGGTCTGCATCCTGTTTCTCTGGAAGCAGATCGTTCTGCACAGCTGTGTCGGGCTTGCAGTCGTCATTGAGGCGGTGGCGCTGGCGCTCAATATCCTCATCTCTGGAGTTGTCTGGTGGCTCTCTCTCATGCTTCGCGAGGAGTGGAAGCATACTCTGCGCAGCGTCAAAATCTTGCTGGCAGTCTTCCTCGAGGCCGGCGTGATGGCGCTCGGTGTCATCGTGCTCTGACGTACCTTCATGCCGGTTGTCAGTCTCCTGCGCAGCTTCTGGCTCTAGCTGGCAGTCCTGGTCGAGGCGCTCGTGCTCTTTGATCTTGAAGTCGTCATCGCCTTTGTGGCTGCTGACTTCGGAGATATTCTCGGCTTCGATAGATGAGGTGGACAGGGGGTAATTAATGTAATATACCTCGTAGTCGTCGTCGCCGTCGTAGCTGGTAACTAGAGATTCTTCCTCGACAGCTGGTGTCGGATTGAAATAGTTCGAGAAAGCCTTCACTGCCACCTCGTAGTTGTCGTGGCCGTCCTGGCTGCTAACTGAGGGAGCGAGTTCCTCTAACAAATCTTGGAGGGCGTCTCCTCCAAGATACAGCAATAGTCCAAACTTCTGACTTGCTAATGTTACCCCTGATGCTTGCAGATATTTCTGGAAGCCTCCCAGCCACTCCAGCCAAAGAGGCGTTGTCTCGCACAACCGAAGCGTAAATGGTGGGGTAGATCCATCTTTCTCTAAACTCGAAGCTCAGTCTCTCTATCGAATTTCCCTTCTCTTGTACCGTATGTTTTCTGGCATAACTCTTCTCCTCTCCTTCTTTTTTCAGTAGTAGTACTCCCCCCCCCCCCCCCCTTCTCAGTGGAAGCCGAATGGTAGGCTTCATCTTCGTCGCCAATTTTGTATACTCTTCAGAATGACTTAAGATGTCGACTGTATGGGTTTTGGGCATACAAGTGTCCATTTATTCACAGTTCTAACTTTATATACACAGCCTGACAATCGGCTGGTCATAATCAATGTAGAGTGGGTCATAATAGTGACACATGACGTTTGGGTCAAGTTTAATGGATTCTCATAATGGAGTGTCATATACAGAGACCAGAATAAGCTGTCATTACAAATATGAACAATATACATAATTTAGGGACTTAGATATACATTTACTTTGCAAACACAATAGTAGGCACATTTGGCTTTATGAACCAGGTTGTTGACACGGTTCCGTTGTTCACAGTACAATTGCCGATCGATCTCCTGTTTAGGTCCCCATTGCCACTTCCGTTCACGTTGTCTGCGTTTACGCTTTGCAGCCACTATCTCCTGCATGGTCAAACCACGGAGCATCTGGTCGCTTCATAGCACGCCTTGTACGAGCTGGAGCATGCGTATCAAGTTTACCAGTTAGGATGGAGTTATACTGCTCCACAGCATTGCAGACTGTGTCCGAGATGGAGGCCGGTCTGATACTGCTCTGCTGAACATCCGTGGCAAACAAAGCTCTATCAATCTCCTTGATGTTCCGGAGAACCATAACTCTCTCAGTCCTTGGAGGTTTACTTAGATGAAAATTACACATGATTGCGGCTTGGTCAGATATTCCGGGTCTGACGACAAGGTCTGAGAAGATGTTCTTGTCAATGGCACGTGGGATGAAGACATCTAAAATGTGGCCGTGATCGCGAGTTGGTTAAGAGAGAGCTTGCACAAGTCCATGGCCGATGAGTAATTCATTGAATTTCGTGGTGTTCGATGAAGAAAGGTTGTCAAGATGGATGTTAAGATCACCAGTTATTATGAGTGGCGATGGTCTGTAGATCCTTTCATCCAGCATCAGAGAGAACTCTTCAAGGAAGTTAGAGAAGGCGGACTGAGAGCCCGGTGGTTTGTAAATGACAATAATATCCATACTAGTGCTGTTGGATGTCACTGAAGCGGACATCATTTCAAAGGTGTCAAAAGTGTCACACCCTGATGAAGATGTGAAAATCAATTTCAGTTCATCACGATACAGAAAATCGACACCAAGATAGTTTTAAAAGAAGGAGAAAGATTAAAGTAATTACAGATCAATGAAAGTTTGAGCAAAATCCGATAAGAAATAAGAAGGTTATGAATTTTTGAAGTTGTAAGAAAACAAACACAAATTGGCAACTTGCGAGCCACTTTTCCACTATTTCTAAAGAAATTATTCAATCATACATGCAACCGAGATATAATCATTGCACATATGTTTTTACACAAAGCCTGTATGAAACAACTTTATTCCTTCATCATGTGAAATTTATACAAACCAACTAGGAGGGGAACTCGCAAGATACGTCACCAAAACCGTAGCTTTCTTATTTCTTGTCAGATTTAGCTCCAACTGTCACTATTGTGTTTCTCTCATTTTCTGCTTTTATTCAATCAGATAAATACCAGGGTGGACTATCCCTTTTAAAGGGATACTCAACCGCAGATTGTGGACGTTTTATGCCGCGAGAGGGCACCGTGATCGTTACCTGATCATGCATGCCGTTGACCCGCGGGGCGCAAACTCTTTCGACATTTAACTATTTAACTACCGTTTCATGAATCCTTGAGCACAGACTAACTTTGTCAGTCTGTGTCTGTGTCAGGAGCACTACAAGAAGAGGGCCTATGTACTGCATTCTCAATATTCTCATATTTCAAACCCTCTATTATGCGTAACGGATCGAGTTTGTGCAGGGTTTGTGCCTACAAACTACTTTGATCATGGCAGTGTTTTGACGAGGAAATCTTTACTTGTACATGTATTCGATCATTACGCCTCACCTGGTTTCAGCCTGGATGTATCTGGGTCATCGGGGATCTAGAATTCTAGATCATGCATAGACTACTTGACAGAGGCACAACGGGAAGATCTCACATTCGAGGGTATTAAAACGACAGTTTTGTAGGTCATGGGCATCGCTTTCCCATACTAAACATTGGCTGCATGCATGGGTGGGAAGAAAAAGAGACTAAAAACTGTGTCGTCTGGAAATAATGCATTGTGTCGGCAGCGACATGACGTAATGCAATCTGTGTCATTATAAGAATTGATAAAGGTAATGTCGACCATGAGGAAATATACTTGGAGAATGACATTGTGATGGTAGAGTACGTGGGCAGTTACACACGGTTACATGTCGTTTTTTACCGAAGGTTCGTTTTTTCCGAAGGTTCGTTATTCCGAAAATGAAATAGGGTTCATAATTCCGAAAATGAAAAAAGTGTTCATAATTCCGATGATTCGTAATCAAGTTATGTAGGGCTCTATTTCATTTTTGGAATTACAAACCTTCCGAATTATGAACCCTTTTTCATTTTCGGAATTACGAACCCTATTCGTTTTTTTGGAATAACAAACCTTCGGACTCGGAGTAATGCATCAAATGTTCGGAATTGTGAACCCTATTTCATTTTCGGAATTATGAACCCTCTGCTATAGGAAATTTGTGTTTCGGAATTATGAACATTCTTGTTCTCTTCTCCATCCTGTATGTGTTTTGTTTTTCTGTTGCGTGTACCGTTTCTTTTTTTTTTATTCCCGTAGTCCGTCACACTTATTTATTTGAGTGACCCACAAACTACAAGCTTGTCTTTTTAGTGGGTCTCTCTTTTCCTTCATAAAATTATGTTATTTTCCATTGTATTCTGAACATTCTAAACGAAATTTGTTGTACTTTTTGTGTAAATTGTAATTGATATAATGAATGTTCTGTATTATTTGTAAGTGATATTGTTGGAAATAAAATGATTTTGAATTGAATTGAATTGAATTTAATAAGTACTCCCCCCCCCCCCCCCCCTCCGGACATGACAGCTACCTCCTAGGACAATTACCCCAGACAAAATAATCACTCTCCCCCTCCCCCAATACTTTTGTTTTCTCTCTCTCTCTCTCTCCTCTTTATCATTTTATCTACCGCTATCTCTCTCTTCCTCTCCACCTATCTCCCCCCTCCACTTCTCCAACCCCCTCTTTTTCTCTCTATCTCCGTCTCTCTCACACAGGGCCTCGTGTAACAATGAACACCGATATTTGAAGGACCTTATATTTAGCTTTGAAATCATTATTTATTTACATCAAAATAAAGAATTTACAGTTGATTTACATGCTAATTACAATGCTTTGATACATGTTCCTGTTCGGCATTTCATAATTGGTCTTCAATAGTCGGGATCACATTATGCTCTTTGATTTAAAAAAAATAATTAGTTCGGGAAAAGTAATATTGATCATTCGTCAACGTTATATCCTATTTACGACTTCGTGATTTACGCATGTTTTGAGAATAATCGTTTTATTATTAAGACAATGCTATGATCAAGATTTGGGTAAACGCAATTTTAGCAATTTGCGAAAATTAACAAAATATTCAGGCGAACATATACTTTGAAATAAGTCAATAAAACAAGACAATTGTATCATTCTCGAAGAGTATCCGTTAATGAAATACCCATACACGCGAGAATATACATTTTTAAAATAAACACATAACCATAACAAAATACATAATGCCCGAATTTCCCATCATGCATCACCCGACTATCAAAGGAAGTACAACACATTCGATCATGAATAAAGTTCGAAATTCGTATAAAATTCTACACTTGTTCCGTTCATTTCAAGAAAAGCTACGAAAAGACAATAAGCTACACTTTGATACACTAATAACACTACCACTGTTCTATGACTTCTATATTATTCTAAGTATACCAGCTATAGTACGATACTACGATCTAAAATAAGAAAGAAAAGGGGCGAAAACTTAAAAACTATTGGAAAAATCCTGAGATACCAAAATGTGCATGGACGCAAGAATAAACAAAATTTGGCATTTTTTCTATCATAATATCATTCAAATTAAAGGATTTTTTTCTTCAATTTATAGAAAAGTACTATACAAATACAATTTCCATTCTAAAGCACAGAAAATACTCCGATGAAAACCATGAATTACTAATTCTACATTCAGACTTTAATTATGGCACATTTCACATTATTCGGTGACAATACTATTCGTCTGAACATGGCTAAGGAGCCTAATATTTTCCGAAAAGCAATAATGAGGATTAACTCAACAAAACGACAGAGAATTTCATATTTTCTTTTAAACTTTGATCGTTTTGGGATTAGAAAAATTACCCTGACTAAACAAAGAGTTTGCATATACAGTCATGTACACCTCCTATACATCATATCGATAATCACACACACCTTTGTACATTACAAATGCTCAATTTTCTATTCATCTGTGAAACATTCCCTACAATATTATTATCGAGGAAAAACCATTTGAATCCATGATAGACTATATTGAGACATTTGCGGATGTTATTGTCGAGACGGATTTTCTGTTGCGGGGGTTAATACAAAAGTACCCTGAACGCGATTAAACAAATAAAAATGAAAGAAATATAATGGCCGGCACACACACGAATAGACCCACACCCCCCCCCCCCCCCGCCCCATTATGGAAAGTGAGGTATAGAAATACTGATTTTGCTAGGCAAATATTGGCGCGAATTGTTGACCTTAATTTCTTTGAAATGAAAGCAAGACATTACAAAAAAAAAAAAACTATAGTCATCAGTCAGCAGGCCTATACATCGTCGCATACAACATCTCAATAGCTACATTTTGAACGGTGATATTTTCACAAGTTCATAAAATTAAAGTATTGACTTAATTTCTATAAAAGAGCATCATTCAGTGATACAGTTGACAGTTAGGTCATTCATTACTATACATGGATATACAAAGTGTTTTAATTAATGGTTTACCAATTACAATCCTGTTCACCAAAATGCACATAACATCAAACATACTGTGTATACAAAATATGCAAACTATATATTCAGCAAATGAACATTATACGACACATAAACATGATCCAAGACACATGTGAATAGCAAAATGCAATACAATGATTAGTTTCATAAGTATGGTGTATAGTGGTGCTGACAAAACACAATAGAAAACAAAACCCTGGAAAGTTGTATACGCCAATCAGGTGTTGAAACTTATACCCAGGCCAAATCTCTTTGTCTTATAGACATCTGCAAATGACGGAAATTTGTTGGGGATCGGGAATTGAACAAATATGTACAATGTTTTTAAAGCTATGGTATCCGCTAACATCATTTTCCTGTACTGACTATATTTCTACCATGTTATGCAGCCATTTAGTGGTGATAAGTCTCGCTTGTGTTTAACAAAACGCAGACATTTTTGCAGCAATTTGTAGGTTTAAAGCTACCATACATATAAGAACACTAGGTAATCATTTTCAAGTATAGTTGCTTGAAGTGGTAGTATGACAACGGCTTCATTTTCCGTCTATCCCACTACTTTGAATAACACTGCAGCAACGTTGTGGTGTACAACTGGTCCTTGTTGCGTGTTTAGCGCACAGACACAGTTTGCAGCAACTTTGTAGATCATTCTACGCTCTTGATCTTCATGTTTAACCTTATTAAAATGGCTTTAAATTATATTAAATTACTAGTACTACAAGCTTAAGGAAACAAAGCAGCGTATATGTCAAAACAGATACACTTTCTGTTCATGCAGCACGTATGTACAGTAATAATCTACCCTAAACAAACAGCATAATGCAACCTAACGCAGAATTATGTAGCATATGAACAGCTTATTATGCGTGTACTAGTCAAGATGAAAACATTATAGTTAATACTCTTATCTCTTTTATAGAATGACGTATTTATTTGCGATCATATAAGTATAAGTATAATTATGCACTAATTTAATTTCTGAATATATGTTACAGGATATTCCATGCAGCATGTTAACGTAAAGCTATAGTTAAGGCTTGCATTGAACTAAGATTGCATGTAACTTTTTTTTTTAATGCAATCATAAGAAACTAATCTTAAAGCTAAATTCTTCAGCTTTTTCCTAAGAATAATTACCTATACTAATATGATTCTCAGTAAATTTCTACCGATCAATGCAGCAACATTGTGGTGTGAACTTGTAACGAGACCGTCTTTATCAATAATAATAAAAACGGAATCTAGCAGCATTTTTGAAGTGTAAAATCTCACGAAACATCAGTTAACTGATTCTTTAACTATAATTATGACAGTCTGTTTGAATTTGACCATCTAATATCAATTTGGCGACAACTGCTTTTCCCGAGGTACACTGTCCCTCTAAATCAATTCCATTCTACTCTTAGTATTCAAGCAGCAAATATGAGTGGTGTATCTCGTAGCCTCCAAGATTATCTTCTTGGCGACGCGAACGAGTCATCTTAAGAAATAATGCAGCATATTTCGCAATTCTAGCTCAATGAAGGCCCGTAATAACGTTAGTGTCAACACCATGCAGCGAAAAAGGCGTTGCCCTGACTACAGTAAAGCGCCTTCAATAATCAGGACCCTATTTCTTCTTACATGACTGTATAGGACGTTCTTGAAACAGTGAACTTATAAATATGTTGTGGTGGGTATTCTCCCCTCCCGTGAAATAAGGTGACGGTAATATAACACAAAAGAAAAAAAAATCGAAACTTAAACTTACTATAAGAAGAATATCGTAGTAAACAATATTTCAGATGAGAAACGTGCAAAAACAAAGTCTAATGGATATTATACAAGTTGAGAACTAAATTTTTCTATAATGGATAAAGACACAAAGAAAATTAAAAACATGAAAGAATAAACATGTTTCTACAACAGCAATCGGCCACCGTCATTGGTCAAAAAGGTTTGACAGGGTTACCATGGAAATGATGACGTCACCGGTATTGCGGCGTATGGAAGTTATCTCAACTCCAGCGTAATACGTACATGCACAGAGAGCAGTTACAGAAACGAAAATGATGAAAATCTACTTTAAAAATATTACGTATCAGCACCATTGTCAACAGTTTTGCAAAATAAAACCCGCTTTCTATGGTAAATAAAAACGGGTTTTAGATTAATAATAGCGCTTCTGTAAGAAGCAGATGTACCTACGATACAAATTATTCACAGGGCGACATTTCAGTTTTGCGTAACATATTCAAATAAACCATGACTATTTCAGCATCGTTACTAGTATACATAGGACACAGTGAATAGGCAAACCATTGCCCCATCCTACATTTATGTACATTAAGGGCTATCAAATCTGAATTCGTCCTCCGTTTTCTGAACACGCTATCATCTAACAGAAATACCAGACACACAATAAACGCGCGCACACACACATAAACACTTCACGCACTCTCATCCAAACAATCATGGACGCGCACGTTCATACTGTTGACGCGCTTTTTCTCGCATCCCCTGTGCACAATCATCAACAGACATACCAATCTCATTTCTAAATCTACGACAGTTTTTTGCAGCAATTTCGTGTGGCTTTACGTTTCGGCTTCTCCTAACCGTCATAAGGCGTAAATATCTTCCATTCTACTCCTCCTAATACATCCAATACAAGTATATAACAAAAGACATTTTATTCAGTGCAAGTTTACATCATAAACTATTACATAACTTTAAAGTCATTATTTCAGATGCAGTATTTCGGTGCTACTCTACGATCTATACCTACTCTATAGTATTGTTCGCATCATTTTGCAAAAATACTAGGTCTTTTGAAGTTTTGTATTCAGCCAATGAGTGCTTGGATAATATACCTATACATTGCCACTGAATGAATACAAAACTTAGAGACCTATACTACAAGTATACAGCTACTTCTAACCAGCTACTGACGTCAGCTTGCGCATGCGCTATACCAAAATGCTATGTGTTCATTATATAAAGAGATTCCTCAACCGACACTGCTTTCAGAAAAAGGTGAAATGGATTACATAGTTGAATTCCAATACATAGATGCTTACGCAGAAACGTAAAAAGCGAATTTGTACATAGTGGAAAAGAAATAAGCACTTGCATACATTGCGCATTTATAAGGTGAATCTCGCCAAAGATACGCGACACTCCACGTGCCGCGCCAGTTGGCTTGTCAGAGCCGCTTCTACATCATGAAGGTATACCTGAGATGTCCTTTTGCATTTCAAATGGCAGCGAGATATCCATAGATATATCATCTACGAAAACTCTTGGAAAAGAAGGAAAGGAAAGAAAGCGGGCAAGACAGATGCGATCACTTTGAAAAACCAGAGGTTAGAAATTAGAAGACTGACTACATGTCAAAGATGGACTTGTTTTGATTAACAGGTGTGCACCCTTAAAAAATTCTTTCTCGATAGTATTGGGGTGAGCATTAGCCTCTGAATTTGCTTTGGGTTGTAGACTTCTACATTTGCATTCAGTATAAATAGAAACCTGACTAGTTTACTAGAAAACATATAAGGGATGAGTGATACAACAACATTGTGACCACAAGCTAGTTGTAAAGTGCCTTTCAGCTCAGTGCGAAAATGTCTGAAATACTATAAGGTCTGCTTTAGTTAGATATACTAAACGATACATACTTGGCTAAATAATGTTGGCAATATTGTTCACTAATTGTGACCATGGCTGGGAGAGCACGAACTTCATGCAGGGTTTAGGGATAGGTAATAGGAAAAGACAACAAAGGTGACGAAAAACAACTTAAAGTATTATTAAACGTACACTGGCAAGTACAAACCTCTTTGAGAGGAGACATGTCGTGCACACTAACAGTTACTCAAAGAAAGTTTTAACTTAATTACAAACCATTATGATTATAAATAACTTGACTGACAGAAAGATTCTAATAACTACGACAGAGAGAACAGAAATGGAATAATGAAGAAAGAGAGAAAACAACTAAGCTACAAAGGTGGACTTCAACGCAGACTACATGCTTCCTCTTGACGGCCAGTGACGACCTTCTTCCCGCGGAATCTGATCCAACATCGTTTGGAGTTAAACTGGTCGAAAAACTTCCGATGGTGATCCAATCTACGAGCGAAGGGTCGTCTGCAAACCAGTCCAAAAGAGAAGCGCTGCAGACCTCACGTCGTTACCGCAGCTGATCTCCGAAGTGTAACACCTCCGTATCCTTTCCCGCCAAATAGTTGAACCGCAAAACTAGAAAAGACATCTGTTGTGTATAAAACCGCATGACTGAACCTTACCAAAAAAAATCGCCAAACACAGCAGCCTTTTCCCAAAGCGGGTTGGGCACCTCAAGGAAGGGACTTAGGGATGGTGATGATAAGCTGACTGAAGTTCTGGATGCTTGTCGCGTTGTATCTGCATCATTGTGGACAAGCATCTTTGGCAGAGCGCATACCCAGCTGACGAAGAATTCACGGCGGCGAACATCGCAACGCGCGTTGCAACGTCCTCGATCATTGTGAGGATGCTACGGAGGATGACATCGGGGCATAGCGACATCTTGGTGGTGAGACGATGACCGACGCCCAGAGGATTGACAAACGGCCTTCTGTCGATGGTTGGTCATCATGTTTACGTCAATGGACACCTTTGAACATACCAGAGAGAAAGAGAGATGGAAATGTTAATCAATAAAATTCAATGTTGGTTACTCTACTTGCATGCAGTGATAATTTTCAGAAGCAACATGTGTACAATAAAGAAACCGGGTGTGGATGGCGGGGCGTATGGGCAATTGCTCTTTCATGATCAAATGTATAATTGTTGTTCAACCCCCCCCCCCCCCCCCCCCCCCCCCCCCCCCCCCCCACAAAAAAAAACAAAAAACCAAACAAACAACAACAACAAACAAACAAAAAAAAAACACCAAATAAACAAACAAAGACAAAGCACAAAACAAAACAAGACAAAAACAAACAAAGAAACAAAAAACAAGAAACCTGAAGCTGAATCAGTACCCCTGAAATCAAAGATTACAGTGCTCTTTATGGAACTGAAGTAAACAGTTGACATTAATAATGGCTCTACACACAATGGTTATAATGGTGATTCGAAGAACAACAATCTTTGGCGGTAATCCCAACGTCAGGAGTTCTTTGCTGAGCAACGGTATCTTCCTCCGCGAAATAACATCCATACAATCTTACACCAAATCTCTCTTGTACACGCTTTGATACAAAAAACAAGTAATCCCCAACACATTACAAAAGAACAAATCGGCTTTCTCAAGTTCTTTCGGCGATGAGCGATCCTTGACAAAAGGTAACCAGCAACAAAAGCCGTGAAGTACACGAACGCTTGGTGTTATCCTGGGAATAGACCATTAGAATTCAAAAAATTCTGCTTCAAAATCTTATTTTATTATTTAGTATTAAAGTACAAACCTCCAAATCCAATGTTCAACAGCGTGAGCCACGCAAACACGATAATTGCCAGCAGATGAATAACATGTTATGAGCTCACTGGAAATTGTGTGGACAGATTGACACCTCCTCACAGACGGTGAAGGTAGGAACAAAATTACAACATGTACCCTACATATTCATGCAAGCATCCACCCCTTCTCTTGTTCCCTCGCCTCTAGCTCTGCCACATTTCCAATCGGTTGATGAAGAGTTCACACGATGACTTCATTCATGAACCCGACCTGTACTTGGGTCTGGCTAAAAGGAGGAGGAGTTCATGCCATCGACTCATTCATGACTCATCCCCACCCATGGATGGTAATTTGGGTAATAGATGCGAACAATGTGCTGTGCACGACACCCGATGGATGAAGGCGTTCGTATAGCATTATGAATGCTTGGGGTGGTATCTCGACCAAACTGAATGAATGAAATCTAGATTTAATGATTTGTGGCCAAGCATGATGGGTTCGTCGTATTTGCAGTGCAATTGTAGTAAGGAGAAAGAGAAAGCGAGGGAGTGGGGAGATAATGGTACATGTACTGGCGAGAGCATTTTTGGATAGGAGCTATTTCATTTGGGAGTCGGGCAAAAAGTCAATGTCTATTACTATGTGCCCACAAAGGTGATTTGATGTACATCATTTTATTTTTTTTTAAATGTAAAATAAATATTCAAAGAGTACAAGATTCCAAAATCTGAAATCGTAAAACCGTAATTCCCTATATATCTTGGGAAGTTGGCAGCATTTTGTTTATAAAATAATGAAAATGCTATGGATATTGGGCCAATGCAAGTAGTATCGCAGGGCCAGTATTCTGACTCGATGGCCTCGTATAAACCCATCACTCCTTCTCGTATTTTATTGACCCCCTTTAAGACCGAAAGGCAAAGTGTCAAAATAGCCTTTACGCCTACACTATTTTTATTATAATCGGTTTTTTTATTCTTTTCTCTCTTGAAACAAATTACAATTATCGTACAAATTACAATCATCGTATGTAACACACACTGCAAATATGATAATCTAAAACAGCATAAATTTACGTCTAACAAAAGGCTTCAGAGGAAATTGATATTACTTGAATATTGAAAAATTTCCATAAACAAAAACTGTGGATAAATTAATTGATATCCTTAATCACATAATAATTAATTATACTCTTAATTCTCAAACTGACAAGCGTTTTTTCCCCCTTACATGATCAATTTCCATACATCATTGTTGCAAACAAAAATTTATATTTCCATTTTTTAACCCTACCCAGACTCCTCCCTTACCACCCCCTCCCCTTTACCGGTGGACGACTGGCTCTGGGTTACAATTGTTTGTCTAATATTCAGGTTTTCCCATTTACAAAAATGGATAGTGATCGAGAGTCCCGTCATTGCAGCGGTCAATTTCCTTTCTTCTACTTTATCCCCTATAATACTATTCTTTATTTCATTAAATGAAGGTGGTTTTTTAAGTTCTCTATTTCTATAAATCAGATATTTAACAAGAATTAGAACGTGATTCATTAATTAATGTTTTCCTTTATTTCTCTCCTCCTTCCCACTTATTTCAAAGAATCGATTGTCCATGCGTATTGTTCGCCGGACAAATGGGCCGTCCAAATCCGAAGTGCACTGAATTGACCAACGAACCAGTCCAAGACCACAACAAATGCTATAAAACCTTCGATATACGAGCTTCTAGGTTAAGAAGTAATCAATAATAGCTTTAGGAAATAGCATAACGTAACGATAATAATAGAAGGGAATTCAGAGAAGAGGCTTCCGATACGGTAAATGGATTTTCGATGGCTTAACTAGCGAAAATACTATAATTGACTATACAGGCCTAGTACAAATCGCAAATAACGTGACAAATAAATAGATTGTACGCGATATGCCATTATTATTATGAAATGATCATGAGTCATTTGGAAACCCAATATTAACACCTCATATTTGTACCAAAAATAGAGTAAGAAGTCTGCTACAGTGGGAATTTTTTAGCGCTAACGTATTCCTACCATTCAGGATTTCACTATACTGCGGCTACATTTCTCTACAGCTCCCCAACCTGTTTGAATGTAAACTACCGCGGCCATGGAGAAATGACGCATTAAAAAGGGGCAGCTAGGAATAATGAACTCTAGTTGAACTTGCCTTTCCCGCCAAATCATGCAGCTATACAGACGACAAGGCAACATTCGAGTAACTATCGCGGTTCAATCGACAGTTTATTAACAGAAATATGCATATAGGCGACTGTGGGCGAATAGCCAAATGTTGCAGGAGTTTAGCGACCCTGTTTACTCGCGGTTTCTTGATTTGATTAAATATTTCTTGTTGTTGAACTCGTCATTTTGAAAGTAGCTACAATAGATCTCCTCTTGTCTTGTCTATGACTAAGCGATGATTCATCACTCTCATGTGCTTATACCGAGCAGCGATAGAAATCGATTTTCAAGTTCATGTAGAGTTGGTGGCATTGCAATGACACTCAATGTTGGAAAATTGAATATGTACGACTGACATGAAAGGTTACAAAATGTAGAGTCCATTTGCACACTACCCCACTCACTGTGTTCAAAATCGACCAAAAAAAAAAACCACATCGCAGAATATACTAATCAATGTAAAATGATGGTGGTCCATTATTTTCAAAATAACTCTTCTGCTAAAAGGGACAAGTTTTAGGACTAAGGTGCCAATAACAATAAAAGTAGTGTCTTCAAGATACTCTAAAACGTTGGCCAGGACAAACATGCCAGTGGCATTGGCTATCATCGGCTTATAGGGCTATCTAGGACGGAGCTTGAGGGTCACGCTCTTAAAAAGTAGGGCGTTTGGACGATGTCATTCAGGAGCTCAGAAGCAGGTCAGCTTCGACTTGGTTCACTGCATCGTTTATCAGTCTTGGAGTTCATCGATGATTAATTTTGCATCCAGCTAATCAAAAATACATTCTGGAGACAAGGGATAACTCATGATGTTTTCTCTTTGAATGATTATAAGAGATATCCTACCTACTTTCCTTCAGCGTTATTCATAACAAAATACAAAGAAGTAATCCTGGTGCGGTGTGATGTTCAGATTTGATAGGTCGTTGATTACAATCGTAAATGAGATACTCCGAGTCATGTCATTCCTTAATTTATGGTTAATAATAGGTGAGTGTTTGGCAAATTCCGTAACGGCCTTTATTTCTCCTTCCAGACATCGTTCGGGTGGAAATCGCATCAAGCAGATATCAGTTATACTATACGAGACGGAGCGCTTCCCTGATTAGTGTCATGGTATTGTCAAAAACGGATTTCCAGATTCAGATGAGTTGAAATGACAATGTAGGTCAGTTCATCGTCACGAATATTCATCACTACCGCCCTGGGCTCAAGTGCATGGTCAAGGAAGGCTGGACATCTGAGATGAGGATATACATTTAGGTCAAATTACTAGATTTACAGTCATGAATATGCAGCACGCATGTTGACCAATAACTGGCGGCTTTTGGGTAGGTCCTTTGACATGGCTCAGGAGAGATGAAGTGGGTCACTTGATGAAGGGTCACGGCAAGGAGGTGGAGTCTCAAATGCAGGTCACTGGAGAGGGGGCAATCTTTGGATGTTGCGGTCGTCGTTGATTGGCCAAGCAACTGTGGAAATACGCCCATTGTCATCAAGCTTACAACAAACAATTTTTATCGAAAATCATAAATTACACACTGAATCAGCGAGAAGACAAGTGAAAACGATTGGAGCATCACACAGTGCCTTACAACGCAGAGTTGAGGACAAATTAGAGACCGTTGATATGGCAACGGAACTGCATCTGCACTGCCAATCATTACACTCCTATTTAATGAAGATAAATTGTTAACTCGGACGGGTCAAATTCTGTCGGCTCAATATTGTAAGTAGTATGACCTTACGGATTCGACAAACTTTGTCCATGAGCTAAACTTGTCCGGCAAATCAGGAATGGGGTACCTTGTAATCACTGCGTTGCACAACCGTGGCCTTGTGTTGAAGAAGGTAGGCAATAGTGTATAAGGAAAGCTACAGAAAATTTAATATATTCATTCTTCCCGAAATGAAAGAATTCATACGGCTTCTCGTAATTTGCAACAATTCTCTGTCATTGCTTGACTTCGGGGAACTGATAATATCATATCAAAACAATATTGTTCGGGAGTTTTAAGAAATGGTGATATGGCTTTCAAAATTCTGGCATAATCAAGAAAAAGGGAGAATTATTCTGTTTCTTAATAATGCCCTGCAAACAAATGGTAAATATTTCATGATTCTAGATCACTGGCGTGTTCGGCAACCCGCTTTCTGATTTCCAGAAAACCTCAAATATGCGCCCGCCGCACAAAACAAGTCTCGACTTGCACGGTGCAGAATGAACATGGCATGACATAGTACATGACTTAGCCAGATTCGCCAGACTGAAATACATACGCAGACAGCGGAGAAACTATTCCGAAACCTTCATGACCAGTCAGACAGATGAACTGCATTTGAACTTGTGACGTCATTCTCCCCCGCTGAGGAAACAAAGACAAAGCAGCGCGGCCTCGTCCATTGCCGAAGAGAGGAGCTGGAAAAGAAGGGAAATTTTCCAAGCTACAGTCGCGCTGAAACATAAAAATTCGTTACGGAAGGATGTGCAGTCACTGTTGTATTTATCCTACTGATAATGAAATATATCGTAAATTTGCAGAATAAAAACTCGGAGAGCGCTGTTAGCGGCTCGACGTGTATATATATAAACATCCTCATGGCTTGCAAATACACATATATGCGACGAACCTGGAATATTATCTGCGGGTTCGGGTAAGGGGTAAATAAATAAGGGTTGTACCAGGCTGCTTCGTTCCCGTGAGTTATGGGGTAGAATGACTGACTGTGTGACCCCTATCTCGCTGGCTTCGCTAGCTCTGCATTGCCAATGGCCGGATGAACTTTGAATGAACCGTCCTATTTTGTATTCATTTCATCCAGCTTGGCACTGGGAATTTGCGTGCAAAAAGCCGTTCATCTCGTATACTCGCTTGCAGTTTATAGAGTCTGTTGAATGCATTATTGGTTCGGGAAGCATGGTTTGACGTACGGGTTTTGAGCGAGGCAATGTGGGCTTTCCGATACTAGGCCTAAGGGGAGCAAAGGTTATGTTATTTACCATTTCTAGCATGATCTTTTGTCCAAAGATATGACAAATTTGACACAGGCATTTTAAAGTCTAAACCCAGGCTCTCTTACAACATGATTCGCCATCAAAGCAATACACACTGCCTAAAATAAAAATGCAATCCTCCTATCTTGTTTGCTCACAGCGCAATTTCATATTATGTTCTTCTTTAGATTGATATCGGACTTCGATAAATACAAGACAATGCAATAATACCATGACGCTAAAGTCAACGATTATTATATGTTTATAGCTCAATTATAATGCACCCCTCTTCTCAACATTTCTCTCCAATGCTCTCTCTCTTTAAAATTATATAAAAATACATTGTACTATATGATCATTTTCCATCCACATAATGATCCAGGCCTATATCAGCAGATCAGGTTCAGTTCACACAAAATATGCATTTTAAGTTGAAGATCTGCTTAGAACATGAATGTCCAACACATTAGGAGGAGGGCGCTGCTCAGTACATACAGCAAAGTGAAAAGTTACCAAAACCTGAAAGTTAGCTTACCATTTGGCTCATCATTTGCACAAAGAACCCTTTGTCAATGTCTTTCTCGTACACGCCCTTCAATCATTCGCCATGACGTTAACTCGTGCTCATGATATTGAGGTGTGGAACTCTGAAGTGAAGCTACCCGGCGGTCTAGGCAGACGATGAGAGTCTAGCCGCTGACTTTGAGGAATCCTTCTGCCAGCGAGGAGCAGTGCAGGGCAAGGTACCAGGGCTGGATTCTGTATGTCGAAGAGAACACGAGAAACACTGAATTACTACAATCTACAGAAAGATGTTTACTTAAAGATAGGCCAAATAACATGTTGAACGATTTAAAAGCCGGATAGCTAGAGCCAAGATCTTATATTCCCCGCATCATGACATTACACAGAATTCAGAAATAGTATCCATCCTACACCAAGATTGCAAGAAGTCATAATTCTTGCACTAATTTCAAGTTATGTCCCACCTTCACAAAACCAGTCCCGAGTCTGATTCAACTTCTCTTCCACCACTACAATGTGTTTCTCAGTGCCCCAACCTTCAAACGAGCATAGAGCATTTCCTAGAAATCACAAACTCCTTTCGACCACAGCGAGCGACTCACCAAACTAAAATGGTAAAACACGTTTTGGTGTGTGCGACTTCCCGAGCACGCACGGAGCAGCAGCAGTAGAATGAAACCGTGCCCATCGAGCACAAAGTACATGTGGGGCATCGCGGGCGGGCGCCGATCGAACACAGGGCGGGCAAAGTGCTTCTCTGGCCCCTCCCACTTTTCCCAAGGCATCGTAATTTACGTAAACAGAAACACAAACCAACCATTCTCGTCGAGGAGTTGGAACAAGTTTCGAGATGCTACAAATTACAGCTTAAAATCATCCAAACAAAATAACAGACGGCCAGATAGAAGATGTGAGAGTAAGCCTCGCGCGATACAGAGAGCGTGTACGGGTTTGTATTATACAAAAAGACACCGTCAAGGCTCCAGAGCATCGTACGATTGAACTACTCAAATGGCGCTCTGGCTTGGAGCCCAATAAAACAATATAAAAAGCGGGTGATCTGGGTTGATCAAGACCAAGGACCTTGTGATTTCAGTCTGCATGCTTTTGAAAAAATAGTTTGGCATCCTGTATTTCGTATTACTTCCTATAATATCATATTCCAGCGCATGGGTCGTTTCGTCTAATAGATACCCTTGTTTTCATACACGCATATCCCCCGTGTCTATGGTACATGTAGATGATCAGAATTTTGATTCGAGAAAATGGGAAGATATTTCAATCTCATCAGGAACATACGGATAAATTATCAATAAATGAATAAGCAAGAGTTGGCCATGACATGCCCATGGAAAACATTAAATCCATCTGCAACATGAAAAACAAAGCATGCAGGAAGTTTTTAAAGGAAATTTGCTTTAAAACATTACAATCGAGCCGCTTGGCGAGTTACCAATCAGGAAGGTGTTCCTATCTCCGACACCCATTGGAAGAAGGGAGAAGATAATGAAGAGGAAGAAGAAGGAGAGGGAAATAAGAAGATGAACGAGGAAAAGAAGGAGAAGAAGAATAATTTAACTACCCAGAATTAACGATCTAGGTGCACATCATAGCATCGTCTATTTTTTAAAGGATAGATGTTAATTGTTATAATAAAAGCATACTGAATATTGCAGAACTGGATCAAAGGGCTACCTAATTTGAATGAACCAATTTTGTTTGAAATTAATAAATTGAACATCAAAGACCGGGATCAAAGAGGGCTATATCATAATAGCGTCACAATCTCAGACGGTAAGTGCAGCAGTCAACAGTCCTGCTTGAATTATTTTGCACTTTCGTTTTCATTTTCCAAGCAAAGTTTACCCCAACAAGTCATAAATATTCAATTTTGATCAAAAGCCAAATTTTGAATGAATTCCAAACGTACAAACAACAACAATGTTTAGACCTATAGGCTATTTGTTGCCACGATGTCGGTGCCAATTAGGTACAGAGTTCCTCACTTGTAAACATAGATTATCGTGATTATACGTGTTTACAACTGTTGGTGACAAAACATTCAGACAATTCATAAACAACAAAACATTTTTAAAACTACCATGATACATGTGATAGCAGATCGTTATTGTCAATGCAATGACATTCTCGTCATTACACTTGTACCAAAACACACAAACTGGAAGGTGAAAGTTGAACGAACTTACCGAATGATGCTGTGCCATTATTGGGTCCATCATGGATGCGGTGGTGATGTCATCCTCCTTTACATGGAAGAGCTCGATTTGGCAGGGACAAGCTGAACCACACGAACCACACTGGCATGACTGGTTGAACAGAACTCATGTTTACACCAAAGCGATATCTGCGGCTTTTGAAATCAGATGATGCGATTTTATTTTAGACAAGTTGTTTGGCGGGAAGACACAAATTCGTTAACTTCTGGAAGATTCAAATTCGGAAGCCTGGATGGAAGTGTTCTGAGGGTGTTTCGGAGACAAGAAACTTTCTGCAATGAAGTCCAAGCACTGCTGGGCACATTGACCCCTTCTCCGTGCTCCCACCCAGCCGACGAGCCGGGCAGCTGACCATTTGTAACTAGTGGTCAAGCACCCGGCTGGTTGGTGAATGGTCAAGCGCACGGTCAAAAGCGTTTCTGCACGGCGTGTGAGGTAGATTGTCTGATTCGCAGCTCGCACGAATGTTCATATTTATAACCATTCGCCGGTCAGTCGGGGTCAGCGGGCGATAATTTTGAAATTGCGCACAGCGAACATGAACAAGCTGCCCGGAAGTATTGTTATTGACCATTCATATACGTGCATGCGTGCGACTGAATACACACAACGCTCTCGCCACCTCTCTCTCCCCCTCTCCCTCTCTCTCTCTCTTCCCCGTTGAGTGACCGTGGCCGAAATGGCCGCACGAGTTCGAGGTCAAAGCGCTAGTTTGTGAGCGCAGACCTCACAATTCATGACCATCTCAATGGTAAATATCTCAATCAATATAAACCACAACGTGGTGTTTCCTCATTTGTGGTAAGGGTTTGGAGTATTGTTATTTTTCTTAGTAACAACAAAAGGTATCTTTTTAGAAGCTAGGTTTACAGTTGCTTTGACGAAATTTGTCAGCATGCTGTTTTGGTGAACGAGACATCGTGGTCTAGAAATAGCCTACACCGTGTAATTTTACGCTTAGTGTGTTGCATTCATCGCCATACACATTCGTGCACCCTTTCAGCCTTTCTGGTCTCCAACCATCCCCCCCCCCCCCCCCCCCCCCCCCCTCTCTCTCTCTCTCTCTGACCAAACCGTCTCTTTCTTCTTTTTTTTTTCTTTATCGCTCTCATGAAAAATATGCTTTTACCATTCCCATCCATTTCCTTCTCTCTGTACTCTCCCCCAAATTGCCAAACATCTCAGAATCACCTACTCCTGCTCGGCCCCTGCTTCAGTTATTAATCTCTTCTAGCTCCTACTTTATCATTTTGTTTCTCTCAATTGTGTCTTGTCTCTTCTCACAGTTTATCTGTGTCTTCGAAGTTTTTCCCCTTTCTGTTCTCTCTCCTGATTTTTCCTACACCTCTCGCCCCCCTCCCTATTTCTTTCTCTCTGTCTTATACAGATGCATACACACAAATCCCAAAAGTGTGAGTAAATCAAATAAAATGACCGCTGTCACAACTGACCATCTGCGATTAATACGTACTTAGCATGGGTCAAGCCATGCCATCTCTCGTCCTGGCTTTTGTTATACAGTTTTGTCTTGTGAAATTGGCCATAATCATATTCATGATGGCCCCTCGGCTACATTAATATCAAGTGAAGAAGAAGAAAAAATGATGCCGTTCAGCACAGCAGCATAGTTCACGTGAGGCCAAGGTCTATTCAGGTCACTTCCCCACTAGATGGGCATTGTCCGTGCACAAGGGAGAGATGGAAAGAGAAATGGAGAGAGAGAGAGAGAAAGAGAGAGAGAGAGAGAGAGGGGGGGGGGGGGGGGGGGAGAGAGAGATACCGGGGAAGAATTATAAAGAACATTATGCACGCAGGAGAAGAAAATAATATAGAATACGCTTATAAAAATATAGGAGGAAACAGCAATTAAAATTGTGATTTTTCTCCCCAAAGATTAATGACGAAAATAGGATTGATACCTATTCCTTCTGCAGAATTGTTGATGAATTGTTGATGAATTATTACGATGACGAAAACGACCACGAAGATATTAATGGTTACGATATCAAAATATCAATGTTCATTAATTTTGCTGGTAAAAATTATTTCCCTTGCATGTCGCATCGTCACCGCATATTAAACCCAAATTAGTAAAGAAGAAAAGAAATGTTTGTATTGAGACCTATCAAGAATCTTTATGTAAAAATATGTTTGATCACCATATGATTTGATGAAATAACAATGATACCTGAAGTAAACGAATATTGAACTGATGACTAGTCCAATTTTGTATCGAAGACTTCTGTGGAATGATTTATCGCATTATTGCATCAAAACATATATATCAAGCATTTATGGTTCGAAGAAAAGAAGTAATGTTAAAGCATGCAAAAGCATGGATAGACCATAGAATAAGAAAGATAGAAAGAAAAATCAGAGGAGAGAGATATATTGTTAGAGCAAGAGAGAGAGAGAGAGATGGGGCAGAGAGATTAAATGAGGTGGACAAACAGATACATGCAGAGTGCGTGAGACAGAAAGAGAGAGAGAGAGGCTGTAACGATAAATGGTAAGGCATGGAGAGAAAGAGAGAGAGAGAGAGAGAGAGAGAGAGGAGGACAAAAAGAGAACATCACAATCAATCAAATCAGTCGAATGAAGGTGAGACCCCTTGCTCTCTCTAAGATTGGAACAAAGGCATGAAAATTTGATTTCGAAGTACGAGCGTGCTCACAAAGGAGTGTACTGTGAGCCCATGAATTTGGCCAGCACATATGTAAATCAGGGTGATCTCAATTATGTTGTTACTAGCTGGACAAAGGAGTCGAGTGACCACTGACCAAGCTGACCACTGACCACTGTGATTGTTGAAATACCGCTGTCACTCGACAGGGAGACTGGAAGGACATTCAAAATTTAATTTATCGATAACCCCCCCCCCCCCCCCCCATCCTCTCTCTTCTCTTTTGTCCTTCTTTCCAACGACGGAGAAGAGAGACTATAAACTAAAACCCTCATTACCTTATTATCATCAAATCAATAAGAACTTTTACGGTAGATCATTCTATAAAAAAAAACAAATTAAAAGAAAGAATGGAAGAGAAACTTAATAGAACATGGCGTAATAATGCGTGTCATTTGAAGTCCGTGTATTGTTTATTTTTTACATTTAGCGTGGGGACACAACGAACAAAATTTGAGGGGGGGGGGGGGATGTGATCTTTCATTACCTTTTTTAAATGTAAATGTATGGAGATTCTTAGAAATAAATGCATTTAAATAGCTACGTTAGTAGAACATCGTGATCATATTACATTGTAGAAAATGATGTCAGTGTAAACAGTGCCTTTGCATATGTAAAAAGTGATATGATCATCCACTGAGGTGTTCACACTGTGATTTTCACACTAAATTACCCCGGGTGAACATAATGTGTTCATAATTGATGTGAATTTTGGGAAGAAATATTCGACTGAAATTCAACTGCAACAGGCATATCGCAAGCTGATTACGAGGTCACGAAATACATTTTACACAAAGACATTATTCTTGCAAACCCCATAATCCGGAGGTAAACTATTTCAACAAACGTTTTGAAATTGATACTTTGCACAATATCTCATTGTGTGTTCGTACACTGAGAGCGTGTCATTCCACAGTAACATTAACCGAATCGTTTTGAAAATCAATATTCGATAATTTAACAATGCAATAACTTTCAATGATTAAATAATACATATTCAAGATAAAACTACAATGTAAGTAACAAAATCTGTTAATCTACAGTTATTTTTTACAGTGTACCGTCAGAAAACGTAACATGTTTGGAACACAATACTCCTCTAGAATCATGTTTTGTATTCCTTTTTGTATTGGAATTAATCAACAGCTAGATTTATAAGATAAATGATGATTAGAAAGAATTTAGCACAACATTTTTGAGACATGATGAAAGAAAATGAAATTGATCAGAGATTTAAAATTTATATACACTGAGCATTAAATTAAGAATGAAATTGCGAAAAGAATTAAGTTTGCATGACAATTTTAGACAGTGAAGACGTGTGTATAGCCAATGCGGAGAGGGATGATGATGAAAATAACAATTATTGTGATGATGATAATGAATAGTAATAATAGAAAAAATGAAATAATAACAACAATAATGATGATGATGATGAGTTAATAGTAATAATTACAACTCCTCCTACTCACAATAAGGATGATGATGATAATAAAAATGATACACAAGAAAAAAATAATAAAAAACCCTTTTACATGTATAACAAACGTAATGTGGATTAAGTACAGAATAGCCACTTCAAAAACTATATGTGCGCGTGGGTGTCTCTATAGGTGTGTGAGTGTGTGTGTGTGTGTGCGCGCGCGCGTGTGTGTCAGTTGCTTCAGATAGAGAGAAGAAAAGAATGAGAGAATCTGACAGTGAGAGGGGAGAGAGACAGACAGAGAGAGAGAGAGAGAGAGAGACGGAGAGAAACCGAGAGACACAGGGACGGGAAATAGAATTAGACCAATGGTCAGTCAGGTCTGTGATAACTCCTTGGTCAGACCCGCATCAGTGGTCAGTGTTGACAACAGTGCGTGGGCGTCAAAAGTTCAACTGCCCAATATCCACACTCTCTTGGCAATACGGATTACTCAGGAATTTCATGTCATCAAACTTGACCCAGAACCAGTGTGGAGGTCACTCCAAAAGTTCGTAGGTCCACGGCCTCGAACTTAGCCCAGTTTGTCGGTCATCTTCTTGTTGGTCACCCGACCGGTCAAACCTTGGCTTGAGGCTAAAACTGAACGGTCAGTAGCATCAGTTATGGAATAAAAGGGAATCGGATAATGAAATGGGTTAGGATGTCACGAAACTCGGGCAAAACGACGTCAAATGGTAAATTAATTAGAACATTACATTTCAAAGAGGTTGAAGAAGGGAAGGCCGAAAAGTCAGGAGAACTGATTAAAGGATGTTAAAATTTCAATATGAAGACGAATGAAAATTAACGTTCGCCTTTAAATTAAACAAAACTCCGGACTAATATCAGGCGGTAAGAAAGCGGGGCAACCTCGCTAGTCATAAGGACAGCTATTCATAAGGACCATGTATTCATAAGGACCGCTATCCATAACGTGTTACTAAATGAATAGCGGTTTTGTATGAATAGCGGTCCTTATATGAATAGCGAGCGGACCCGAAGAAAACTAGAGGTATTTAGAACAAAATCACCACTTCTTGCATTGCTACAGGTGGTCTTGAAAGGCTTGCGAACACCTAATTTTGATATAGGCCTTCATGAAAACATACATTCTCTGCAGATATAGAGAACATCTCCTCTCATATAATCTGCATGGAGTGTGTCTAAATGGGTAAATGTATCTCCATAGGTATATAGTTCATGTCCAAATGATGGTGTCTCCATTTCATCCCCACCCCGTCCCCCCTTAATCCCCCCCCCCCCCACACACACACATCCCCCTCGGGCTGTGTGTCTTAACCTCTTGTTAATTTACAACCTACGTATGAGATCACAACACAAATCAAACTAATGTGGATTAGGAACAACAATCTTTTGTTGTTGTTGTTGTTGATAGCTCTACCTCTGTTTATCTGTAGGCCTATACATGCATGTATAGGCATATTTAAAAAAAATATTTCTACATCCCTCGAATGCGTATAATGTTTTTGACATACATGAATCATGCACTGCCCTGTTATTTGCCCTCTTGCCAACATCTACAATTTCAAGAGATCGAGAGTGACGATCGGAGAGTCTTGTTGAAAAAAAGCCATTATGTCCTCATCTGTCCTCTCCGTGAACCCTTCTCCAAGTCCAGGGCGATAATATCCCTCCGCCATGAAATCGACACACATGTACACATGACCTAGATTTCGTGCACTGTACATACTCAAGTCTGCAGGCGAAACACCGACCTCGTTTCTCCACCCATTATCGCACAGCAATCACATTAACAAAAAAACAAAACAAAAAAACACAAAACAAAACAACGAAAAACACACACACGAATGGAAAAAAGATTGTCTTGACCATTCGTGTAGCCCAGTTTCCGCAAATAATCGAGGGGTCGCAAGTTCGCGTCCTCATACTTGGCCTAGATTTCTTACTCATCACCCATTCATCCCTCGGGGAAGCGAATGATGAGATAAAAGAACGGAAAAAAGAAGTCCACCGGTCAAGCGACACCAATACGACGTCACGGGAAAAGTAGGTGACTGGTCATCGTAAGTTATTCAACTGACCATTGCCGATGCTACTAGTCTCAGCTGCGAGACATTAAAAATTCATTATTGTTATTATCGTGTTGTTGCTATTGAGATTGCCTGTATTATGATGTCAATATCCAGATACAGTATAATGAAATTATATAATTACATCTGGACTCAGGTAATGCACCCTTTCAATTTGACGAACAGAAAACAACAACAATAAAAGTAGCATGGATGATATTTCAGCAAATTTAATATTTCTACAGAAATTGGAAGGCTCTTACAAAAATATTTTTGGATATCTCACCATTCACAGAGAGTCTGAATCATCAATTTTTGGGAGGTCTGGGAATGTCTTAGAATCTTGGACATCTAAAAAACAAAAGAAAAGGGCGCATAATATATTTTGATGGAAAAGCGCCATACAAACTAAAAAAGAAAGAAAAAAAAAACACTGTCTGCATGTGCAGACTACATCTTGGCGACGATCCAAGTCAGTCCATATTTCATTTTTCGCGGTAGGCCTACTTGACCGATTGGGTTTTTTGTTACGCATGTTTTCAGGTCACAAGTCCACAGCCTTGCACCTTACCTGCATTCCTGCGATAAGTCCAGTTGAAAGACTGACCTCTTTCTTTTAATTGATACTATCCCCTCCTACTTTCGCTTTCTATTTTTATAGGTGCCAGCTATTCTTTTCTCTTTTTTTTTCGTTTTCTTATGTCAGAAAATATTAACTCACTATTTTTTATTTTTTATTTTTTATTTTTCTTGTTTATTGCATCGTGTTATGATTATTAACGTTACAAATTGGGGTTTCCCTCTGAGTTTAGGAAGTTTTTCATTTTCAGTAGGCATGATCTAGCAGACTGTAGGACAGGATTATAAGACAAGAGGAGAGAAGAAAGAGAGAGAGAGAGAGACCATATTTATGCAAATTATGCCTAATTCGAAAATAGCTAACTACTGTATTGTCAGTGACATATTTTCTCATAATAATTTCAAAATGCGTTCTAATTGTACTCACACTGTGCACTGGTACATTATATTCACACTGTTTACAAACTGTATTACACTGTGTTACAAATCGATCAATCTGTGTTTGCATTCACAGCATATTCACAATGTGTTACACTAGTATTCATACTGTCTTACACCGTATTCACACTGTGTTACACTGTATTCGCACTCTGTTACACTGTATTTGCCAATATGTTACACTATATTTATAGCCTAGTGTGTCACATTGTTACGCTATGTAGACACTGTGCAACACGTTATTCACACTGCGTTCACACTTATTTCTACACTACGTCTCGTATCGGTCCTCGCCTTTTCACCGTAACGGTTGTTCACACTGTTTCGGTTACTGTGTTCACACGTGTATTTCTCACGGTGTGACACTGTGACACAGAGTGGCAATAAAGATAAATCGAAAATTGTATGCATCACAACAGTGGCCTCCACGAGTTGAATCCGTATCAATAGATAACGGTGTGAGCACAAGTGGTGTGCGTTCTTACGTTGTTTTGTTAACATACGATTTAAGTGCTTACTTTGTTCACACAGTCGTATGGGCGACCTGGGCAGCGTTTCATCAAGCGGTCATAAGTACAAGTTCGCCGACATCCCATTGAAACGCGTGTCTTAAAATTAACATGCGTTTCAATGGGATGGTGGCGAACTTGTACTTATGACCGTTTGATGAAACGATGCCCAGGTTCCTTATCATTTTGTAGCTCCGCTTTTCAAACAGGGGGTCCCACTATGTGCACTGTTTTGACATCATGTGTAGGCATACTGTGCACATTTCTGTTGCCTAAATCAGAAGCATTGGGCATCACCTTAATTCAAATTTCTATGAGTTAACGCCTGGCCCTCAGCAGTCTGACAATAATAGTAGTTATGCTTGTTTGCATTTATTACGTTTTTTAAATATCATTTGTACATTAGTTATACACTCCTTGTAAATATATTACACCAATACACCTTGTAAATATGTTACACCTTGCCATAGTTGATTGTACAAAGGGGCCCCGACCACAAGCTGTGCTTCATTGGGGTCCTAAAGCTATATCATTCTGATCATCTGCAGTTATTTCTTGTACTTGTTATGTTTGATTTGGTTTGAATAAACTAAACTAAACTAAACTAAACTAGTATATCAACTTCAATAATTTTGCCAGTTACCGTTTGTGCTTAATAATAAACCATATTCATCGATTGAATTCTGAACCTAAATACCTAATACAATATGAAAAGGCAGCATTGTGCGTATGAAAACATTCAAACACAATAAACCCACGGTTCAGAAGCAATAAACCTGATAAATTATTGTTTACACGTTTAACATAATACCAAGGCCAATTATACTAATTTTTCCTCGCACGCAAGCCTCATTAAGACGCCATTAAATAAAAGTAGAGCGAGTTCACAGAGTATTCGCTGATCCCCTAATATCAAAAGATACAATGTATTCTTGACTGACGTCGCATCGGTTCAGCAGAATCACCTTTGTTCCGATAGTTTGCCAGCACGAATGCCTCGCTTCAAAGATTATTCGTTGAAGTCGGATGCTGTACTCTGAGTAAACACAGTGACGTAACATGCACGTAGAACTGATTTAGGTATTATTACTGGCTTGCAGCTGAACTGTTTAAGGTAATAGCATAAAATACAAATTTAATTGTGAAAACGTTTTAAATAATCTATAATCACATACTACGAGAATTAATTTTGATTATCATTTGTTGTTGAAGAGTTTTCTGATTTGTGTTTATATAAAAATTAATTTAAATATTTTGTAAACGCTTCGAGCCTTATGGGAAGGGCGTACTAAATGCTTATTGTATTGTATAGAAAACTTAACTGCTCTTTCTGTGTATTTTTACTAAGATATAAAGTTTGCATTGGAGGCCTATCAAAATATTGTGTGATTTACGAAATTAGGTTATTTCATGTGCAACGGGGCGTTTATGGGCCTTTTCTTTGTATAAAGGAAACCTTTAATTTGGTACATCCCTATTATGGGGGCAATATTTTACATTAACAAAAAATAATCCCTGTTAAAATGCTCTCTCTAACAAGGCCGATGTGTGTGTGGGTCTTGAGGGGGGGGGGGGGGTGTTTGTTTGTTTTTCATTTTGTTTTATTCTGGGGGGGGGGGGTAGTACAGTGTATTATTCTGTGTGTTGTCATTTTATTGATGTGTTGTACGTTTCAAATTGAGCCTCATTCCTTTCGGGACATTTCCGTGATTATGAACAACGTTACTATTGTTTACAATTCCGTGTTGACAATCCTTTCCGATAGAGGATCCTTGACGCGTCATCCGTGCACTCTCTCGAGCGTCCGACTTTTCGTGGCCAATCTGTTTATTTCTTGCACGCGATATTTACACGCGTGCGAATACGACACACATTGCAGGATATCAGTGCACTGCATGTGTGTTACATTTGTGTGTGTCGGTTAGCGTGCGTGTACAGATGTGTAATTTCCTGGCCGGCTGCACGAAATTATTATTTTGATAGTTGTGTGTGAGCAATGAATATGGTCAATATTATAGACACAAGTGACGGAAATAACGTCATGGCGTTTTGCCTTGGCCTTAATTCCGTTCATTGTCAAGGGTATGGAGTTCTTTTCACCTTCAACTGAAAATATCTCAAAGAGTTTTTACATTCAGGATATTAATTTTTATGCATACAGGAAACAATGAAATTTAATGAGGGAAGGCAGGAAATTCTAAGAAACGTAAGAGCGGCTAACTGTTTTGATTATAGAACAGGTGTTGTCCATATGCGTCATTATTTTGCTTAATGTTTTTTCTTTTATCTAAATACTTTCATTAACCGGACCCCCCTTCCTGCTTAACACCATCTGTTTTATTTTTTCTTTCTGATTAATCTGAGTTTTAAGATATTTCTGTCAATTACTTTCGGAACCCATTTTCTGTTTTCCCTTTATACACAACTCTTTTTTCCTCTCTCCTTCTTTCACTTTCTTTACACATGTTTCTCCATTTCATAGGTTTCTCCCAATTCTGCTTCCTTTACTGCAAAAAAAAAAAAAATATTTTTCTTCATTCCTTTTAACTTCGTCTTGACAAGACAATGTCCTAATATGCTTCTCCCTTTTTTCTATAATAATCTTCAAACATTTACAATGTCACCCCTTTCCTTTCCTTCTTCCCCTTTTTTCCTTCTTGAAAGGCAATTTATGAAAGATTTAAGATAACAATCCACTCTCGAAAAAAGGGGCAACGATTAAATCTTCTCAGGACGATGTTTGTTTGTTTTTGTTTTGTTGTGTTGCTGTTGTTTTTTGTTTGTTTGTTGTTGTTGCTTTTTTTGGGGGGGGGGGGGGGGGTGTGGGGTTCTCCAAAGTTGATAATGTAATTCCGAAAGTTTGTTGATCCAGAGGTTCTTTCATCCTTAAGGTCGATAGTGTTACTTCGAAGGTTACTATTTCCGAAGAGTCTTTCGTTACTCCGAAGGTTCGTCAGTCCGAAGGCTCGTATATTGCGAAAATGGAATAGGGTTCGTTGTGCCGAAAATGAAACAGGGTTCCTAATTCCGAAGGTTTATGATTCCAAAGATGAAACAGAAGCCCATTTCATTTTCTGAATTATGAACCCTAATTTCCTGAATCATGAACCTTCGGATCAATGAAACCGATTTCATTTTCGGAATTATGAAACTTCGAATAAATGATCTTCGGAGGAACGAATATTCGGAATGATGACCTTACACGTATTGCATCATGGCATGTTCGAAATTATGAATTCTGAAATTTAATTTTCGGAATTATGAAATTCAATTTATATATATATATATATATATATATCCGTTTCAAAATTTCGAAGCTTCGGAAAAACGAACATTATTTTGGAAAGCGAAAGCCCACTCTCTAACCATTTTGTTCTCTCAGTCTTTCGCTCCATTTATGCTCTTCAAGCCAAGAGCAACTTCAATAATCAAAATCAACTCAACTTTAATTTCAAGTTCACATTTTTAGTATCATAAAATTCCATACATCGAAGAATGTAAAAGCTATTTAATCAATACGTAAGTCTACATGTAATATGATACAATATTTTCTTAAGAAATAAAATACAACAGGCATATAACGAATGGATTACACGATATACGTGGATTTGTAGCACAATGATTCATTGCGTAATTTCCCACAATACTTAACTGAAAGACTTATGACAACATTCAATAATGATAAACATTTGAATTGATTTTTTTTTAAAATGTAAATATGGCATGACGAAGATGACTAAATATAACAGTTGTATAATTACAGGAAATGTTTAGGAAACAATGAAACAACAGAAACGGTCGTTTTAAAAGCTAAAAAAAAAATGTGTAATACATAAAATATCATAATACAGTAAACAAAAACACTTTAAAAAAGAAGAAAAAATTCCCCAACATTCAATTGATTTTGTATTTCTAAATAGATGTGTACTTAAGCTACATGTATTCACTTGGGTTTCAAAGGGGGTCGGTGGTGGGTGAGGGGGCACGGGCCGTTAGCCCCCCCCCCCCTTAATTCATCAGTGCCTGAAGCCTGCTTGGAGCTTATACAAGTGCTTTCTTTATTTACATGATATTGCAGTCGTACTCCCTAATCAATCAATCAATAGTCTACCCATCCATCAATCAGTCAGTCAATCAGCCAAACTATCAATCAACCAACCAATAAATCAATCAACCAATCAACGAGGGAGTTGGTTTAATAGTGTGTTACTTCGAAATGAACACACTCGAAAGTTATTATAATAATGCGAATAAAGAAATAATATAAGTTTCGTCTGTTATCAAATTATCGTTTGAGTTTGAATAGGGAATCTTTACGATTTGTTGAGTTATATGTATAATATATTGTACCAACCCCTTCTAATTTTACAAATCAGCAAAAAAAAATCTATTATTAACCTATCATTAATGGATAATATTGTGGGCTGGTCCGTAGGGAAATTTAGTTATTGAAGTTGCGCCCTCTTCAGTCACAACCATTATATCGTGCTCCCTGTAGCCTCCTGCGCCAGGCTGTCCGTCTGGTATTGTCAGATGTGGCTCCATGGACAGTACCATACCAGGCTGTAACACAGTCTCGATATCTTCCCTCAATTCAAGTGCTGGAAATGTAACGGTCAGAAATTACATGTTAGTGATTACTAGCGCACACTGTGTGTTAAACATGTTAATTCCGCAGTGTTCTTTCAACAGTATTATAGTTATAAAACTGTGGATACTAATGATGGAGTTGCTGTAATGTCCAAGGTATTTCAGAATGATATTACTGCATACAGTCACTATAATCAGTAAATCAAATTTATAGCAAGTCTGCATGCAATACCAGGATTTTGTTCGTACATAAATGTGTGAATCATTTTAGAAATAAACTGTCTGACAGAGGAGATTTTTTTTTGTGGGGGGGGGGGGGGGGGGGAGGGTGAATCGTTCAGATTAATCATTGGTTTGTGAAGGGTTTTTTCGGGGGGGGGGGAGGGGCAGGGGGTGTAATACTATCCGAAGAGGCACTTCAGAGTCACGTTAATTGCACTGGGATTGGCGAGACAGAGGGGTAGCTCGAGGGTGTTGGCGAGTGACACTGCACTTTAAATTCATAAAAAAATATATTACAGTGGCGGCAAATAATAATGAAACAATTTAAAACAATCGCTTGGGTACGTTGTTAATCAAATAAAAAATCTCCGAAAAAAGATAACTTTCAGAAATACATAGTTTATCGAGTAAAACTAGTTTACTGTTTGTCCCACCTGCTTCTCGACCGTAGTAGTGTGACAGAACCCCGAAGGAGTGCCCGTACCCGAAACTTTTGTACTGCAGTAGGTCCTTCTCGCGGTAGATCTCGTTCAACTCGTGTGCGACTTCGCAGCATTTCACGCCAGGCTGGATGAGCTCCATCCCGCGGCGGTGTACGTCGCAGTTCACCTCCCATACTTCAAGATGGCGGTCGGAAGGTACGTGGTTCAAGAAAAGGGTACGTTCTAACGCGGAGAAATAACTATCAGAGTTGAGGTGAAAAGGGGAAATATTAGAAAAAAAAATGCAGCAATAGAATTACCAATTAGACAAACATGATAATCAATTCATCATGTTTATAAACGACAGATAAAATTTGATATGAATTCAGCATGCATATCGTCGTTCAAGGTAGAAAATATCGTATCCCTCTTCAGCACCCAGGATGAAGATGTGTCATTATAGTAATCCATGCCTTTCGACCTTGGTAAAAGCTAATACAAATTATAAATACACTAGGACAATTTTGAACTCTTCTGCGCATGAACTACACAGCGAGATCTATTTGTATAAAAATAGTCTTACTGTTTCTACTACACTGTAAAAACTGAAGTGCTACTTTTTCGGTGCTCTTATAGTGACTGCACCTGAAATGCTGTTTTAGCACTTGCAAGTGTGCTAATTTACCAACAATAACCAAAAAAATATGTGACCGTGGCGAGCCTCGAACCAGGTTAGCGCTGACGTTACCGATAGACTAACGAACGCTTCTTGCAATCCAATTTAGTCATGGGAGGTCAAGTAGATAACATGAACTATGTGGTGTCGTAAATTCACTATGTAACAATATGATCTGCTCTTAATCGTACGATGTGAGTTAGTCTAGCGGTAATGCCAGCAATTTTCGATCAGCGGACCCTGGTTAGAGGCTCGCCAGAATCGCGATTTTTTTATTTATTCATTTTTTTAAAATGAATGTTTAGCAGTTTAAAGGAGCCGGTCCAGCTCCCGTGAAAGTGCTGAAATAGCACGCTGTGTGCATTCCAATAGCACTGTGAGTGCAATCCCTATGCAAGCCCTCAGAAAGTGCTAAATTCAGCCGTCCTGGTGCTGAAAACAGCACTTAAAGGGGTACTCCGGCCTGAAAATAATATTAATTAAATGAATAGAGTAAAATTAAACAAGCAAAACACTGAAAATTTCATTGAAATCCGATAAAAAATAACGAACTTATTGAATTTTTAAGTTTTGCATTATTTGGGGAAACAGTTCTATGCATGTCATCATGAATATGTAATGAGTGAAGCTGATGATGTCACGTCCCCACTTTCCTTTTTTAACTATATTATATGAAATCTTCATTATTTCATTTTTTCATACATGTCTATAAAAAATATCTCCCTTGTAACAAAATAAGTTACAGCAATGATGAACTTACACATTAAATAAGGAGTCAGTCCTTTTAGTTATAGGCTTGGAGCAGAAAATTTGAATAATTGCAATTTCATATAATGAAATACAAAAGAAAAAGTGGGGATATGACATCATCAGCTCACTCACTGCATATTCATGATGACGTGCATATAACTGTTTTACCAAAATAATGCAAAATTAAAAATTCCATAACTTCAGTATTTTTCATCCGATTTCGATGAAATTTTCAGTGATTTGTTTGTTTAATTTTACTCTATTTATTCAATTCATATTAATTTCAGGCCGGAGTACTCCTTTAAGTTTTTAGAGTGTATATAGAGATTCGACTGAGCGCGCACTGAAATTTTACCTTTGACAGCCTGCTGCTGCGCATTTGATTGGCTGAAAGTTGTTCAGAACCGCGGGAGGGGCTAAATATAACATCTTGGGAAATGACATACCATTAACATAGTTTTCAGAATACCGATTTAGAGGTATGTTAGGGTTATATTTTCTTTGGGATTTAAAATATAAGTTGACAAGAAAAAAGGGTGACACTTGTCAGATTACTGTCGCATATGTTTATGAAAATCATTGTGTCTTTAGATCGGTTCACATACACACCCAGCTATCATAGGGAAGACGTTAAGGACTATGATGTCGCCTTTGGTGAGTTTACGCGTCGTGGTCGCGTTGTGTGCACCGTCTGAGTTGATAGGACCACTCTGGACCCAAGACCAGGCTGTGAGAGAGGGAGAGAGAGATAGTTAAATAGAGATAGAGATAGAGATAAAGAGAGAGAGAGAGAGAGAGGCGGGGGAATAGGGGGGGGGGGGGGGTGGATAAAATGGGAAGAGGAGGACAGTAGGGAAAGAGGTGAACATGAGAGATAAAATAACGTAGAGAGAGAGAGAGAGAGACACAGGGGGGGGGGGGGGGTGATGAGAAAGAATTTGGAGGGCTAGTTATTATATTTTATTTCGTCAAGGTGTAGATAATTTACAAAATACATCCTATAAAAGATTTTAATGTGAAAAAGCAGATTAAAATATTTCAAACAATCTATTCCCCAGTGGAATAACGAATTTAACGGGAGAGGATCTATTAAATTCGTCTGTTCGAAAGAGACCAGTTGAAGTTTCAGAGTTGTACCTTACACTTTATGAAACTTTATATCATGCAATTTTATACATGTCACACTTCACAACTTCAACTCGTCATACTCACTGTCCCTAATCTCCGAATCCGGGAACGATTTGGCAACCTCTCTCATCATGACCGCCGTGGCATGCTGAGCGATTTCGAATTCAGTAGCGCCCCCTACGCTCGCGGCCGCCACAGCTTCTCCGCCCAAGTCTGCGATGCGTGCCCCTTCTTTAACCAGCGCAATCTCCTCCTGGGATTTAATGATTCTCATCTGCATGATGGGCACACCAACATCGACGGTGTCCTCTCGCGACACGGCTTGTTCTAACTGGAAGAAAAATGAATAATAGTATAAGATGATGTGCGCTTTATTACTCACATTGATTACTCAATCAAAATCTTATTTGCTTCACCTTTCTTTCAGTTCAGAGTGTTGACTTGTTTTTTGCGTAACTTAACAATTAACCTAGGCACAGTGTTTATAAACTTGCGAATAAGCTATTGTGATATACATAGAGTAATTAGTTTGTATAAGTGTAAAACCTAAGTCGATGATAACTGTAATATACCAAAAATCCACTTTAATGGCAAAAATGTAAATTCGTCATCAAAATACACTAAACAAAATATAAAAAATACCTACTCTGGCATATCGTTGCCCGAATATATTCATATTCTATCCTTGCCCTTCCCACTATGAAATGAAAAATAAAACAATCCTGCTCTGCTGATTAGAAAATCACTGACCGTGAAAAAAAAAATCAAAGTTAAACCTTCAGTTTTCCTGCATGAGGCAGATGATCAAACTCTGCTCCGATTTTGCCCGAAACATTGCCGAGCAGGTGCCGAACGGCGCCCCAGAAGTTGTCCTGTTGCCAGTCGGTGTAGATGACCACGTCATCGCTCACCGGTGACCTCCGCCACGCCTGCCCGCTATCGACCAGCGAAGCGATGTTGGACACCTTGTCCATGGTGATGACGAGGCCGTATGGTCGTCCGACACTGCAGTAGAGGTAGTCGGAGAAGTACTTGATGTTGTGCATCGACGTCAGGAGGACGCCTTCAATTTCGTGGGCGAGCATGTGGCTTCGGAGGGCGTCGATGCGGCGTTGCATCTCGGGGCGTGAGAAGGTGGGCTTGGCCTGTACGGATACGACATGGACATGTATATAATAGTAAAACATTTCAAGTAAAAATGAGAGGGCTTCATTACAGGGGCCGCGGAACGTCTTGGAAAGTGGAGGGGCTTAATGGGGTGGGGGGTGGGGGGTGTAAATTGCCAAAGCTTTCTTTTATCAGTTGATAAAATTAGTGATTTGATTCGTTTAGAAATTGATGACGTCAGAAGCGAGGACCTTCTTGTGAATGTTTTAATTTGTCACTAGGAGGCGCTATAATTTTCGCTGCATGATGTACACGTGTGTTGATACCCCTTCATTCTAAAGACTCGCCGTTATTTGTTAAATTTTGTGATGAACCCAATGTTGTTGAACTGTAAGTGACGTTACGTAATCTAATTTCTAAAGACCACCATGACCACCAGTGTTGTGAGACCATGCATTCTGTAGTTATTAAATTGCAGGTTGAACCTTGCCAACAGATACACTACAGAATGCATGGTCTCACAACACTGGTGGTCATGGTGGTCTTTAGAAATTAGATGCCTTGAAACACAAAATATGCAGTTTCAAACTAGAAAATGCATATTTTGTGTTTCAAGGCGTCTACGAAGTTTGACAGATACCTTTACTTTGATTTATTTATACAATAAAGGAAAGGGGGATAAACCCTGAATTATGTTTTTTCAGGCAAGTAATTTATATCCAAAAGCAAAAAAATCGAGTCTAGATTTGTTCATAAACAAGATTGCAGTTGGCAAATTTTCAAAAAATTTATTTGATTACTCAAGTTTAATGATGTGCAATTATTTTATTGATTAGTAGTTGATTGTTTCCATTATTATTTAAAAGGATGAATCAAGTAGATTATCATTCTTTAAACATACAGTTGTATGTCTTGTTAGGAAACCCTATGTGCAATATCTACTTTTATGCAAAGTGCTATGTTTAACAAATTTAAAGGTACATGTATTCGTTATCTATTGTATGCTCATCTTTTAATAGGATGTATTTTTTAACACTACTCTTAAGAACTATTAGAGGGATAATTACTACTTTATTATTAATTATTGTGTATCAATTTACTTGGAGAAAATGTTATAAATGTTCAGTCATTTTGGACTTCGCATTTAAGGGGCCGGGATGTAAATTGCCAAAGCTTTCTTTTATTATCAGTTGATAAAATTAGTGATTTGATTCGTTTAGATATTGATGACGTCAGAAGCGAGGATCTTCTTGTGAAATTTTTAATTTTGTCACTAGGAGGCGCTCTAATTTTGGCTGCATGATGTACACGTGTGTTGATACCCCTTCATTCTAAAGACTCGCCGTTATTTGTTAAATTTCGTGATGAACCCAATGTTGTAAGTAAACGAATATGAGTTATTATTGTAATTTAAGGTTTCATTTATCATATGTATTGATTAGGATGATTATGCTGATTTCATACATGAGTATTATGAGTTTGTAATTTACAGTTCGAAGAATGGATTGTGGGTTCGTAATTGCTATACATGTATCTGTACAACGAAGCTTGTGCATGTGTGCAGTTGTGCACATAAAATAATGTACACGTTAATGTGAATCAAAATGTAAACCAGCAATTTTATGAATTCAGACAGTGTATGAAAGAAACGTGAATTTTAATTTTAATAAGTACTTATGAGCCAGGCTTTATGCTGGGCATGTGAGTTATTTGTATTTGGATGAGATTGAGGCCAATAAGGATAGGTCATTGTCAGAGTGCACTCGGTGCATAAGGGTTTTGTTATTTAATTGTTTATTGCCAAATTGAAGAACGGTTGACCTGTTAAAATAATTTCATTTATTTACTTGTGCCTTCATGAAATCACAAGAAAATCTGAGTTTTAAGAATTTATTTTAACAGGTCAACCGTTCTTCAATTTGGCAATAAACAATTAAATAACAAAACCCTTATGCACCGAGTGCACTCTGACAATGACCTATCCTTATTGGCCTCAATCTCATCCAAATACAAATAACTCACATGCCAGCATAAAGCCTGGCTCATAAGTACTTATTAAAATTAAAATTCACGTTTCTTTCATACACTGTCTGAATTCATAAAATTGCTGGTTTACATTTTGATTCACATTAACGTGTACATTATTTTATGTGCACAACTGCACACATGCACAAGCTTCGTTGTACAGATACATGTATAGCAATTACGAACCCACAATCCATTCTTCGAACTGTAAATTACAAACTCATAATACTCATGTATGAAATCAGCATAATCATCCTAATCAATACATATGATAAATGAAACCTTAAATTACAATAATAACTCATATTCGTTTACTTACAACATTGGGTTCATCACGAAATTTAACAAATAACGGCGAGTCTTTAGAATGAAGGGGTATCAACACACGTGTACATCATGCAGCCAAAATTAGAGCGCCTCCTAGTGACAAAATTAAAAATTTCACAAGAAGATCCTCGCTTCTGACGTCATCAATATCTAAACGAATCAAATCACTAATTTTATCAACTGATAATAAAAGAAAGCTTTGGCTGATTTGTTAATAAAACAAGATTGCAGTTGGCAAATTTTCAAAAAATTAATTTGATTACTCAAGTTTAATGATGTGCAATTATCTTACTGATTAGTAGTTGATTGTTTCCATTATTATTTAAAAGATGAATCAAGTAGATTATCATTCTTTAAACATGCAGTTGTATGTCTTGTTAGGAAACCCTATGTGCAATATCTACTTTTATGCAAAGTGCTGTTTAACAAATTTAAAGGTACATGAATTCGTTATCTATTGTATGCTCATCTTTAAATAGGATGTATTTTTTTAACACTACTCTTAAGAACTATTAGAGCGATAATTACTACTTTATTATAAATTATTGTGTGTCAATTTACTTGGAGAAAATGTTATAAATGTTCAGTCATTTTGGACTTCGCATTTAAGGGGCCGGGATGTAAATTGCCAAAGCTTTCTTTTATCAGTTGATAAAATTAGTGATTTGATTCGTTTAGAAATTGATGACGTCAGAAGCGAGGACCTTCTTGTGAATGTTTTAATTTGTCACTAGGAGGCGCTATAATTTTCGCTGCATGATGTACACGTGTGTTGATACCCCTTCATTCTAAAGACTCGCCGTTATTTGTTAAATTTTGTGATGAACCCAATGTTGTTGAACTGTAAGTGACGTTACGTAATCTAATTTCTAAAGACCACCATGACCACCAGTGTTGTGAGACCATGCATTCTGTAGTGTATTAAATTGCAGGTTGAACCTTGCCAACAGATACACTACAGAATGCATGGTCTCACAACACTGGTGGTCATGGTGGTCTTTAGAAATTAGATTACGTAACGTCACTTACAGGGGGGGGGGGGGGGGGTTGCGTGTATTTTTGCACTGCCATACGTTTGCACGTGTTTACTGAAAAAAGTGGGGGGGGGGGGGGGGGCTGCAGCCCCCAGCGCCCCGGTTCCGCGGTCCCTGCATTATATTTGATGATACACTATGAAGATACAGTTACTGGTAGATAATGCTAGCCTCTTAAGTTAGTTATATCTATACTCAATGGACATGATGGAGGAAATGTGTTACGCAATTCTATTTATTATGCGGGGGGGGGGGGGGGGGTGGGGGGGGAGAGACGATATATTGTTACAACCCCCCTGATGAAAAGAATATTTCTGCCCATGTCTATATTTATCTCGGCCACTTTTTCGCTTTTCAGCAGCATAATTACTATACAGGATTAAAATCCCTCACTACGGATGCCAAATAATATTATGCTTCGTGTGACCTTTTAAAACAATGGTAGGCCTACATGTAATAAAATGTTTCAGAAGAGCTCAGTCTCATTTTGGGTGTGTGCAAATTAGTTTTCACAAATTCTTTGTTATTCAGGAATTAAAGATCACAGGGGGGGGGGGGGGGTCCTTCCACAGCGTTATCCTAGTAATGCAATTTAGAAGGGCCTAATCTACTGACTAATGGACTGACTCTCCGAATATTTCATAATTATTTATAACCATGCCCACTGCCCAAACTAAGATCATCGTAGAAAATTAGCATATTTAATATTGTAAACGATGTGAGGCATACATGGTATAGTTTTGCTGCCACGCTGTGAAAACCCCCTTGGATAGAATGCATAACTCGGGGTAAACAACGAAGGCGTCCCCCTATACAAATAAGGCGAAATGATAATTATGCAGTCTTTGCGTTATGCCCTATTATCTCACGTTGAAAGTTCTTTGACGTTGAAAAGTTCGTCACCCTTTCAAGTCCTTCCAACCAATATTCATGTTAATGACAGTGACACAGAATAAACATCATAACATTCGCAGCTGCAATTAATATACGATGTCAGCTCCGTATAAAACCCGAGGCTTTAACTCAATCATCAAAATGTGTCCGAATGAATGTTCCAAATTTTGAGCAAATTGGCGTGTGGGAGGAATTCTCCGCGTTTTATCAGCAGATCGTGACAGTTAAAAAACTGGGCGATTTTCTTTTTGAATAAAATAGGGATATTTTTCGGAGTAAAAATCTGCGATTTGGAATTTATTTAGATATTTACCTAAAACTCTTGATATGGCGTAATTTATTTAGGAGCCTCCTTGAAAAGGTATTCTTTTACGATCTACATTTTCCTTTTTCCCCTGTTAAGTGTGTGTGTGTGGGGGGGGGGGGGGGGGAACTGTTTTAAAACCGATTCGTTTTCTGCTTAGTATGGTTACTTTTGATATCCCGGAGACACCATCTAAACAGAGCGAACATCCCGGGTACTGAACGATATATGGATACAAACAAATTATATAGTTCATGCTATATATATACATAACTCTAAAGGCTACATTAGCTGGACAGTTCTTGTCTTATTTCTATGCTCAACTGTCCCGCTAATGTAGGTGGCGCTATTATGACGGAATTAACCGCATTGTTGTGTGTCCAGCATTGTTGTGTCCAGCTAATGTACCCTTTAGTCATATATATACAGGTCAATTCAGCATAAAATTCAATAGTCCTGCACATTATGAACTTTTGATATCAATGAGAATCTTCAGAGAAATGCCACACGAATGTTATTATTGATTACAACAGAACCAAACATAATCATCTTAAAGTGTAATGGCTTCAGTACATGCGACAGAAAATACCAACTATTTTACAGAAATGTACCCGAGAGTGGCCTGGACCTCCTTGGACATAGAGCGTGTGGGTATACTTACTCGTTCTCCATTTTCATATGTCATCAACTGCGGGAGTCCCGATGAAGAGGAGACTGTTGTTACTCGTGAATGAGCTGAACTCGAAATTGGTGCCCTAAATTTAACGCTGACATTGGTAAAGGGACCAACTCGACTCCGTGTTCTTTCCAGCGAATGTCGCCTCACCACTCCGGGAGAGCACCGGCTGACCAATCTCCCAAGCATCGTTCCAATATCCTAGTCTAGCTCTTGTCCAGCCGTTTCGTCCAGTTATACATGTATGACCCCGCGACAGTCTAACAATGACCATGAACATCACAACACCACAGAACAACGCAGCTGGCCTGTACACGCTTGTGGCTGCCGTAATTCATCAGGTCAACCTACCATGGCCTTCTGCTCACGGGGGGCACGATCAGGGGCGTCGCTAGAGGGGGGGGGGGGGGGGGGGGGCTGGCACCCACACACTCGAAATTCTTGTCGGCAAATGCGCCACGTTTGTCGGCAAAAAAAGGAGGGGGTTAAAATGGAAGAGGGAAGAGCAAAGAGAAACGGAAAAGGAAAAGAGAGAAAAGAGAAAAACAAGAAAAGAAAAAAGAACAGGGAAAGGAAAAGAAAACAAAAACAGACAGTAAAGAAGGAAAGGAAAAGGGAAGGAAAGAAAAATAAGGAAAACCTGGCCAATCTGTTTGCGAGCGAGCCCCCCCCCCCCCCCCCCCCCCCCCCCCCCCTTGCGGAAATGAGCCCGTATGATCCCGATCTCTACATCTGCGATTTTCTTTTATATTATTGGGGGATAGGGTTTCAGCATTTTTCTCGGCAAATTTGGGTGTCGCACCCGAAAAATTTGTCGGGAAATTTGGGTGCCACCCCACCCCCATTCAAAATATCCTCAAGTAGGGCTAATATGCACTCATAATTATATAATATTTTGTAGTTTTATTTCTGATTAACTACAAACTTCCTGGTTTAAAAATACGTTAATATCAGTATATAATTGGGTTCTAAGCAACTGGTTCATTTATACATGTATAGTCTTTTCTTCTTCTTCTTCCACCCATCCAAACGATAGAAGGAACACCCCGGTCACTTGACCCAACCGTAACAGTGGAGAATTACTGACCTCTCCTGGCATTGACCGGCTTGGTCCATGATAATAGACGCCTTTTTCTTTCGCTGAACCTCTCACGTACGTTCAGAGAAATCGGAATCCATAATGGTCAACTGGTCAACAGGGTCAACCGAGCGAGATAAGTACAGTGGAACCTCGTTATAAAGAACACTCTTCTATAAAAAAAACCTCGTTATAACAAGGTGATTTTGCCAGTCCCACTTCTTTGCATTCTATTGTTTTTTAGCCCTGATATTACAAGGTTTCGATATAAAGAGGTATAATTTCATTGGTCCCAAGGAGTTTGTTATAACACTGTAGTGCGTATACCAAGCGAAGTAAGTAGTGTGTATAGCAATTCGGGAACCGTCACGAATCTTCCTGGCCGTGACAAGAAATCGCCGCCCCTGGGTGGGGTGCAGGAGGGCAATGACAATTAATAAAAAAGAAACTATATTAGCGACTGTCATCCCGTGTCCAGGAGCCTGTTATCCCGAGGGAAGACGGCCGGGGAGGATCGTGTTCCCTATAATTTTTCAGAAGTGGTCATTTCCCCCGGAAATTTCCGGAAATGACATGAAAAATAATTATATAGATAAATGAATAGGTGAATTGATAAACAGAGAAATTAATAAATTAATAAATAAATCAAAAAATTTAAATACACAAGTAAAAAAATAAATAAATACATAAATACATTGAAAAAAAATAATAATATGTAACGAGTCATACAATGCTAATTGTCATGATCATCTGAATTGCCCTTTGGTGCAAACTGGGCGTTGTGGCGTGCGCCTGTAATCCAGCTACCAGTGGAAGTTATAAACTGATTCAGCGGACCCAGGTCCGAGACTGAGTCACGTCTTTCGGATGGTGACGTTAAAGATCAGTCCTAGACGTAAATAATCATATCTGATTGATACACGTCTGTAAAAACCCAATTACACACACACACACACACCCCCCACGCAAAGTGCAAAATGGTAATACTACTACTACTAATAATATAGTTCAACTTTATAATACTGTTCAATTCGTCATAACATTTCGCTCGGAATGCCCCCCACCTAATAAAAGACCATAGTCTAATTATGAAACAACCCACATGGCGCCTTTTGTGAGCCGGCCTTTACACTAACAACAATGCACATAATGATCAATATGAAGATCTATCGAATTGACATTATTTTGAGAATCAGAAACCGGTGTTATCGTGTATCCTTCGGTACTACATGTACTCAGTTTGATATAGTACTACATCAATTTGTTCATTCTGGTGAATTATGGTGGCCGTTAATGTTGTCTCGTTGGTAGTTCTCTCATAGATCATGATAACGGAATGTTTGCTTAAACAGTGCTAACAATACTAATCACTATCAATGTCAAATCATGAGAGGGCACAGGAGGGCTGCCCCAGCGACGTCGCTAGAGGGGAGGGGGGGGGGGGGTGGGGGTGGGGGAGGGGTGTCACCCCTTCCCCCACTGAAAGTTGCTGTCGGAAAATGCGCCACCTCTCAGCTCTGTCGGCAAAAATAAAAAAAAGGGGGAAGGAAGTGGAAAGAGAAAAAGCAGAGGAGAAAAGAGAAAAGAGAAGGGGAAAAAAGAAATAGAAAACAAAAATAGAAAGAGAAGAACGAACGGAAAAGAGAAGGGAAGAGAAAAAGTAATAAAACTGGCCATCTTTTTTCCTCGCTCGCTTCACTTTCTCGCAAAAACATTAAAGTTAATATTGGAATTTAGAGAGTTGATATTCGGGCAAAAGGCGTCAGTCCTCCCTGCGGCAATGGATCCGTATCATAAAGAACTCTGCATCTGCGATTTTTCTGTTATTATTATTTGTGAGGGGAGAGCATTTTTGTCGGCAAATTTGGATGTCACACTCTAAAAATTTGTCGGCAAATTTGGGTGTTGCACCCCCTCCCCATTCAAAATATTCTCCCGACGCCCCTGGCTGCCCCCTTATTTTTCACTAACGCCCATAGCCTGTATATGGATTTGCTTGCACCCCCTGAGGTTCTGTTCTAGAGAACACCTTATCATGCATACATGACTTTGACTATATTTGGGAAGAAACTACAATAAGGATTTAAAGATTCATCCTGATTCTGAACAGCCATCGAAATTTCAGCCGGAGAAAATTCCGATCAGCTTCAAGTTCATGGGCGTGTCATGAGACACGCAACATCACATATTAATTAAAGAAATAACAACACACAATTAAAAAGAGCCTCCTTGTTCTCTGCAATCAGCAAGTTTAAATGTCTTATAAGTGTCTTTCAACTTTTTCAACAGTTACTCAAAAACTCGCTTATTCCGTCAATTATCATTGTAAAGCTTATTATAAACATGCATGTAAATGTAAATGGAAAAGTATATAATGTATTTATTACCTTTTATATCAAATCTTGATATAAAAACAAGAGTATTTCAGTACAAGATTAATATGAATTGTCTGTTGACAAATTATAGATTATATAAGATAAAACTAGTTGACTCTGATCAGTGGCGGATCCAGGATTGAGTAACAGGGGGGGGGGGGGGGGGCGGGGGCACACAAATGAAGGTTTGTCAACTTTTGGAAAAGGTAGACCCGTCTTTTTTGGTCCCGCCAGCTTCTCGGAAATTCGCTCAGTGGGGGGGGGGGGGGGGGGGGGGGGGGGTTATGGGGGTCCAGTTTCTCTCCATAATTCCCTGACAAGCCAAAAAAAAAAAAAAAATTTGGCCGGGTGGGGGGGGGGGCATGTGCCCCTGTGCCCCCCCTGGATCCGCCACTGCTGATTTATGTACATTCTGTAAAACTGAAACAATGGAACATAATTTCTGGGAATGTGAGCATACTAGTCTTATTTGTTTAAAATTTCAAACTTGGTTTAAAGAGAATACAAATTTGAATATACGTTTTAATTATAAGGACATAATTATTACTTGGTATTGACTGGAATCGTCCATATCTATTCTTGAACCTTTCCATTATTTTGGTTAATATGATTATTAACAATGCACGATACAAAAATACACCCTTCTTTTAGTCATTTTGAGTATCTAATCAATTTTCATCATTCTTTGGAAAAACAGGTGGCGTTAAAAAACAACGCCATGGAGAATTTTTAAAAGAAGTGGCACGTGCTAGATATAAATACACTATCAGAGTGACATATTTATTGTTTATTATAATACCATACAGTCCATTGTGTTTTGCTTTATTTGTATGTGATTATAGTGAAAATGTTTTACCTTATATAATTAGACCCAAGATTGGGGACAACAAATAAAATTCTCGAGAAAACCAATTGGAAACTTTTTTTTTTTTCAAACGGAAAAATCAAAAAACGTTACTGTTAAATCAAAATTTTACTCACAAATTTTGGGGGTGTATTTTTACTCAAACATTCTCTGACAAGCAAAAAAAAAAAACCCCGACAAAACACCAGAATTATGGTAAAATTCTGCTAGATTTTGTCAAATTATGCCTAGCATAAAATGCTAGAAGCCTAGATGCTAAAGCTTTCAAAATTCTGCCAGAAAGCAGAATTCTGCTAACTATACACAGCGCTGTCGCACGGCGTCTGGTCGGGCTAAATTCTGCCACTCTGGCAACATTGAAAATACAGGTTCTTGGGAACTACGGAACCAGGTCCAGGCCCACTAACTTTGTTAGAGCGAACATTCTGTCTCTCGTTCGTTAGCTCTCGAAGAGAGCTTGTAAACTTGGGCTTGTAAGCTGGCAATACAGGGTCCAGATCTAGAGCCGAGACCATATAATATTGGTCTAGATTCTAAGTTAGGCAAGAGTCTAGTCTCTAGACTGTAAATTCAACATATTTACTTCAATTATTGTCACTGACTAACATTAGATCTATGTAGATCTAGATCTAGGTTAGACTTAGAGACCTTTCTCTTATTTGTAGATCTAGATCTAACTAGTGTTTATTTTTCTTTGTCATTGTTGAGTGACAGAATGATGGGGGTCCGCTCGCTAGTCATAAGGACCGCTATTCATTAAAAAAAATATAAGGACCACTGTTCATGATAAGACATAAGGGTCGCTATTTATAAGGTCATTATAAGGATCGCCATTCATAATAAGACATAAGGATCGCTATTCAAAATACGGAAAGAGGGTCGCTAGTCATAATACCAAATCAAGGTCGTTAATCATAAGGGTCCTTATTCATGATACGAAACGAGGGTCGCTATTCATAAATGTCAATATTCATAAGGGTCGCTAGTCATAATCGAAGAAGAGGGTCGCTATTCATAATACTATATAGGAAAAGAGGGTCGCTATTCATAAAGGTCAATATTTATTAGGGTCGCTATTCATAATCGAAAAAGAGGGTCGCTATTCATAGTCGAAGAAGAGGGTCGCAATCCATGAAGAAGAGGGTCGCTGATCATAATCAGAGAAAAAGGTCGCTATTCATAATCGAAGAAGAGGGTCACTATTCATAATCATAGAAAAGGGTCGCTATTCATAATCAAAGAAGAGGGTCGCTATTCATAATCGAAGAAGATGATCGCTATTCATAATCGAAAAAGAGGGTCGCTAGGGGGGGGGGGGGGGGGTGTCGTAGGGGGTAGTTGTCCTGGAGCTTATTTTATAGGGTGGTAGTTGTCCGGATACGGGCTTGGAAATTGCTGTGAGAAATTTGTTTTTGTTCTTATTTGGGGGTGGGATATCAAGCCCTAGTAGCAATATTTTAATAATACACATGTACGTGATTTTAGTAACGCACAATTTATCGGCATATACCCTCCCACGGTTTGGACTTTCAAATTACCGTGAGTTAAAATCACCTCTCAGAGAATTTGAGTGTGGTTTCATGGGAATTACTAACTTGTTTAATTTCATTATTTTCTCTGAAATCATGATTTCGGTCTTCCTATCATAATATAAAAAATCATAAGAAAGAATTATGACATTGTTGATCGATTGTGATCATATATATGAATAATAATCATGGTCGTCCTCCTCCTCCTCCTGAGCATGTCTTTTATTGAAGGCAGTGTTGCCAGCGAAAAAATACTATATAAAATGCTAAAGATCAACGAAAATTCTGCTAAATTGCTGCTAAACATTTTTACTCAAAAATACGACAAAATTCTCTTACAAGCCAAAAAATAAAAAGGTTATCAGCATTTCTGGGAGGACTTTTTACTAAAAAATTCTCTGACAAGCAAAAAAACCCCAAAATACCAGAATAGGTCGAATTCTGCTAAGAATAATGCTAAATGCTAAAGCGGTCAAAAAAATTCTGCTAAAAAGCAGAATTCTGCTAACTCTGGCAACTATGATTGAAGGTAAATTATTGGGGGTGATACAGGCCATCCCCCTCCTGAACTATTTAGGGAATATATCACACATCCTCCCCCTCCCGGGATCGACACCCATGCTTCCATAGCATTTGAAATATAAATTATAGTACTAGAACATGTAGAACCGTCGTTTATGAACTCCCCTCTTGAAAAAGTGCAGGGTATATGTATACATGTATACATCGTATCCGGACAACTACCCGCTGGACAACTACACCGGGCAACTACCCCCCTCCAGGACATCTCTTCCTTATGTTCGTTCATTTTTATCCTTTTATCTTTTCTCCTGTCCTAAACTTAATATTGCAGTATCTTTCTGCATTTGTTTTCCTTAACTTTCCTTATGTTGTTCTTTGTTTTGGTATCATTTAATCTTTATATTTCCTTTAGCTTTCCCCCTTCATCTTTACTTCTATCCCTCCCTACTCTTTATTTTCTTCTTTCTATTTTCTTTCCTTCTTACTTAATATGTAAATTCTTTGTTTTGGACTTTCTTTCATCTTCTCTTTTCGTGTGTTCTTTTTTGTTTTGATGTTTCTTTGTTCTTCCCTTTCTGTATTTTCATCCTTCTTGGATCTTCTCTTGCTGTCTTTCCATATATTGTTATTTTTTCCCTTTCTTTATCTTCTCTTGCTTATTTAATTCTTTGTTAGATCCTTCCATCATCTTGTCTTTTTTCTCTCCTTATGTTTTCCTTTATTTTTTCCTTCTCTCATCTCTTTCATTTTTTTCTACCCTACCCCGTGTATTTCTTTATTATTCTCAATCTCCTCTTTTGATCTTTCCTTCATCTCTTATTCTTTGTTTCTTCCTTTTATCATCTTATCTATTCTGTCTTTCTTATTCTATCATCTTCTTCTCTTTTCTTCTTTTATGTTTTCAGTGTTATTCTCTTATATCTTCCTTTATCATTTTGTGTGATTTTTTTATATATTTCTTTTCTAGTTTTCTCCAGAAGGGCGCGGTTTTTGCGAAAGAACCTGCCCTAAATTGTGACGTCATTTAAACCTAACTGAGATCTAGGATGCGTTCATAGGCGCCGGAGGTGAGGGGGGGGGGGGGGGGGAACAGTGACCCTTTTTAAAGTTGCATGAGGGGGGGGGTCGTGTGTGCGGACGCCCAACAAAACTGAAGCCTTCTCTTTTATCTTTTAATTCAATAAAACCTATTCATTCAATAGCACTAATCAGCATCAATTTTGTTCTCTATAATATTGTCTGACACAAGTGTTAGAAAATTTCAGAAGTATTGCTTGTAAACTTATTTCAGTGGCTGTTTTAAAACGACTGTCCGCATACACAACCTGTCTGGACGCACAACATCTGGGTATACCCAAGAAGTACCCCTTTTTACATGGGAAAGTGTCCCTCTTACTTTATTGGAAGTGCCCCTTTTACAAAAGGAAATGTGCCACTTTTACTTTGACAAGACAGTGTCCCTTTTAGTAGTAGTAGTAGTAGAAGCAGCAGTAGTAGTAGTAGTAGTATAGTAGTAGTAGTAGTGCTTATTGATCAAACAAACGAATACATGATAGAGTAATAGCTAAAAGATTCAAAGTATAGGATGGCATGTGGGTCACGGTTCACAAAAGAGAAATTCTTCCCTGTTACGCATAGGAACCATTCCCAGAAATATAATAGATAGGGCCTATATTGCACAATGATGTAAAAGAATATATATATGAAAACATCCAGAAATTTATGGTAAAGCATTAAATGTTGTCAAATGTCAACTTCTGATCTGTATAAATCAGCCTGTCTTAAGAAAAAATGGTTAAAATCAAGAATTTATCTACTTGAGTGAGGCCTCGAGAGAAAAAGAGAAAAGAAGAAGAAAAAAAAAAAGAAAACAACATGATTCTAGTTCCAAAGGTTAAATCATATTTGCACATCATGAAGAACATTAATGCATGTTACATTAAAAACTCTTAGATGCACATTGATTTCAAACACTACAATGCAAGTATACATAATGATTTAACATTAAAATAGAAAAATAATTAGGATATAGGCTACATTCATAGTGGAAGACTGAGAAGCATAAATTTGGAGGTAGATAATATTACCAAGTTGCGTTAATTATAAATCACTGTGTACCACCATGCTGCAGATAGAAAAGTGGGTCAAAATAATTTTAAAATAGGAATCGAAGCATAGTAAATGTTGTGGTGTGTCAATTCTTGTTAAAGGCTGTATACATGAATTGAATATGTTTGCAGAATAATAAATTATGGCATATGACTATTCAAGTGCTTTTAAACATAAGAGTATAATTACGTTATCTGTACATAATTATCTACATTTAGATTGATATTTAGCAAGAAAAGGAAGAAAAGGAAGAAAAGGCCAAAATGGACCATCTCCGAACTGAAAAATAAAATGGATAAATCATATATCAAACTGAAGCTGATGGACCACAGAATACAGTAATTGCTACTATTTGCTCACAAAGTGTCATGCGGAGGAGAAATAATTGTGTGAAAGCTTGAATTCAAGAGCATCAATACCGGGAAATAATCTCGCGAAAAACAGAAGACGACTTGATGACCTCATCATATGTAAAGGCTGTAGCCAGGCTACCGGTTGCTTATTGACGTGTGTTAACGTGCTATCAAATGATAACAACTGAGAAAAAGTAAAGTACGTAGATGAACAAGAGAAGAAGGGGGCATCAGTCGAATTTGATACATTCAATATTAATAATAACACCTGTTGTATTATCCTTCATCCCCCTCTCTCTCTCTTTTGATATTCGATTGGGGGGGGGGGGGGGGGAGGATGTGCCCCCAGTCGCCTATGAAGCTACGCCCCTGATTATGTGTTACTTATCTGGGTCGGATTAATATGTCCTACTTATTATGGCCCGATTTCACCCCTGTTGAAGTATAAATTAGACTCAGTGAACAAGAAAATATTCTTATATGGCTTCTAAGTCTGTTTATCATAAAGCAACATAATCATGATAATGGTTAACAATTAAGACTTAAACAAGTACAACTATACAGGTGGGCTGTAGAACTGTATTGAAATAAGGAGTGAGTGGCATTTCTCAGAAGGGGAAAATAACACTTATTAGAAAGTGAAAGGGGAATAATCTAAATAAAAATGGGGCACTCTTCAGATTTGAAAAAGGGAGAATTGTCAAAAGGTGAAAATGGCAAGGGGGAGGGGGAGACATTTGTCAGAAGTAAAAAACAAAAACAAAAGGGCATCCATAAGATTTGAAAAAGGGCACTTGTCAATGGGAAATGAGCATTTATAAGAAATGGAAATTGTCACTTATTCAGAAGGAAAAAAGGGGCGCTTATCACATTTGAAAAAGGGCACTTAAAAAGCGGTAAAAGGGGGACTTGATAGGATGGGGAAGGGTGTTCTTATGGAAAGAAAAGAAGGACACATATCAGAGGGGGAAAAAGGCACTTTATGGGTGCTTGAAAATTGGGTGGAGGTGCTGTGCCCCCCCCCCCCCCCCAGGGCCGCCTTTGGGAAAAAGTACATATTGTTAGGCTGTCCTATGTTTCATCATTTCCTACCCGTGGGTTGTCGGTCTCATGAGATTATCCCAGCATATTGTTCTATAATAGCTAATGAGCAGTGACAAAATGTAATAAACGAAGCTATATTTGAGAAGTCGCAATGGTTTTGGGGTACAATTCAATTAGACGAGAACTTCTCCAAACTTAGTGACTTTTTACATTTATTAATGGGACATGTATGATATGTGTATTGTTTTGTGACTTTTATGACCATACATTTCTGTGTTGATACAGTTATGGCAACTGCCGTTTGAAGTAACAAGGAACAATGTTGATTAAAAAGTACAGTGAACTCATGCCTGCGTGGGAGAGGGATTTCGAAAAAAAACATATTCCAGTTCCTGGTTCGTTTTTTTTTTTTTTCAACAATGAAATGTTGGATTTTACATTGTTGATGTGTGACCTCCAAATTCACAATATAGTTCAGGTATAAGTCAATAGATGATTCTACAAAGAGAATGTTTATTGATTCATAATCATGGTATGGAAAACTGCTGTTTGAAGTAACAAAGAAATACGATGTTTAAAAAGTACACGCAAAATATATCTGTGTGGGAGGAGTACTTCGAAAAAGAAATGTCACTGCCTGGTTCGCTTGCTTTCAACATTGAAATGTTGAAAAGAACAATGTTTTTTATTTGTAATATTAGAAAAAGAATACAATGAAGCCATATATGTGTGGGAGGGGGAATTAAAAAAAAAATGTTTCTGGTTCTTTTTTTAACATCATTGAAATGTTGGATTTTGCATTGTTGGTGTGAGACCACGAAATTCACGGTATGTCAGGTATAATCAAAGGATGTTTTTAAAAGGACAGTGTATCCTAACTCATGATCAGATGATCCTGGTATTGCATAACGTTCTACTGATAATGAATGGATTTAATGAAACATGCAGTCTAGACATATTCAATACAAGCGTCGATTGACAATGAACATAATCTTTCTGCATTATTCGTCTCAGTGGCGGATCCAAGGGGGGGGGGCACTTCCAGCTCGTCCCCCCCCCCCCCCCTTTAGAAGAAAAGTATGCATTTTGACCATAAAGGATCCTCCCTTTTGTCGATTGGGGGTTTTTTGTTTTTGTTTTTTGCTTTGTCAGATAATTATGGAGGGAAACTGGACCCCCGTAACCCCCCCTAGCCCCCACTGAGCGAATTTTGGAGGTCTGGTGAAAAAAAAATTGTCGCCAACTGGTCTACCTTTTCCAAAAGTTGACAAACCTGCATTTGTGTGCCCCCTCCCCTCATACTAAATCCTGGATTCGCCCCTGGTTCGTATGATTTTTGTTGTAAAATGATACCAGAGACGAACTCAGCATCACCCTGACAGACTCCAACTGCTTTCCACAACCGACCTATCAGCATATATTATGTACATGACATATTTCTAAATATTGACATGCAGATAAAAGAATACAATCCCTTGTAGAAATTACAAACAAAGAAATAAATTATATTACGTATATACAAAATCCATATTTGAAGACAACTAAGAATTAGATTGAAGAAAAGTGTGTTTTTCCAAACTTTAATTTAAAGTCACAAAATCTTAAGATATAATACAAACAAACACCAATAAAACAAGAAATAGAAACGAGTTAACAGTTAACTAAAGTTAAGTTAACTAAATTTACAGTTTAAAGCTGACATTAAAATGAGTGATTTGGAAACACTTTAGAAAATAACATATTTTCGGGATTGATCATATCTAAACATTTTGATGAAAACATGTAGATCAACTATTAATTAGGGTTATTCAGTGACAACTTAAAAGCATTCAACGACCGACTATTTCTTTGATTCACACTAATGCTGTTCCATCGTGTACATCCCATGTATTCAAAAGTAAGGGGGAGAACAAGATAAAATCATACAGAGAGAAGGACTCGCTAGAGAGAAGAAAGCTTGAGAGTGAAGTGAATTACTTTGTAAAAGTGCCCCTTCCCCTTTTGATCTCTGATAAGCGCCCTGTTCATTTTGTCACGTGCCCCTTTTCAGTCGACAATTTCCCAACTTCCTTTGAATTAAGTGTCCATTTCTCTTAAGTGCCCGTTATAATCTGTCGTAAGTGCCCTATTTTCTTGGCGCCCCTCCCCCACTTTGGAAGTCACTCGGTCGCCCCTGAAGACAAGACTAGACTACAAGCAAACCACCTCATCCCCCCAGAAAAGAAATAATATAAATGTCTGACATGTTAATGCCAGAGTCACTCAATATTAGTAGGCGAGGGAGGGGAGGGGGCAATTCATATGTAATGATGTATTTCTTTTCTAATATCTATATTGTTTCATGACAATTCACGTCAGGCTTACTCATCGTTTGTTTCGTTCCCTTCATTGTATTTTTTAAAAAATGGTTCGGCTATTTAAAGTTGGCCAAGTCTACTTTATTATTTATCATTCGTGTGTGAACCTACATATCCCGCATCCAAAAGTAAAAACACAAATTTCTCACGGAATTATTGTCACTTTTATTTTATTGCACTGTAGGCCTTATCACCCCCTATACCCATCACCACCACCACCACCTGAACCTCCAACAAAAAAAGAGTAAATGTTTGGTTCACGGGGCCCGGGGGCTGCAGACCCCCACAATTTTGCCCAACAACCCCCCCCCCCCCCCATAGTAAAAAAAAAAAAAATATGTATATAATTTTTAGTTGCTCATTTCATAGGCTTGCAAAACCATGAATTTACAATTAGAAAGAAAGGAGAAAATTGGAGGGTATTCGGTTGTGACTGAGATACTATTGCAGGTCTATTGGTATTGAAGTAAGCATACCTGATAGATAGAATGTTAAGTATAAGACCAGTTAGAAGGAGAGGGTGCGTGAGGGGTCCTATCATTTCACAACTTTCCCTTTCGCCATTTATTTCACCCCCCCCCCCCCTTCAGTGGCTGCACCAAAAATAGGTTTCGGAAAATGTGCATATAATGTCGCAGAGGTCAGATTTAATGCCGGGGAGACCACCATCGGTTATGTGTCATTGACATTCAGTGGCGTAGCCAGGATTTTTCAATTGGGGGGGGGGGGGGGCAGACGTGACGGATCCAACCGCGTAGACAGGATTTCATTTAAGGGCGGTTTTAGGGGGTGGTGTAGGGGTAATTTCCTCCTGCGCGAAGCGCGAAAGCTCTGACGTTTTATAGCTAATTTTAGAGAAAGATAACGGCTTGTAGCACCTTTTTTTAAAGCGGAAAGTTATTTCGACTCCCGGACTGCTGTTCAGTTATTTGGACGCAATAATGCAATGTATGTAACAGGGGGATGCAGGGAGGTGGAGTTTTTCCCCCTCCAGCGGGAAGCTCGAAAGCTCTGAACACAGGCTTAGCCAGGAGTTTTTTCAATAGGGGGGGGGGGGGGGCAGACGTCAAGGATCCAACCGCATAGCCAGGATTTCCTTTTTTTTTTGGGGGGGGGCGGTTGTGAGCACGCGAAGTGTGCGAAATTGGTGATGAGCACGCAAAGCTGGGGATGGGTATAATACTGCACTGTATGTAACAGGGGTGCCCTGATAGCAGAAAGTGGTAAAAATTAGGTGATATTTACGTCGTGGTTTTCGTCTTTTTTACGTCCTGTAATTACGTCAATAAGACGACAACTTGCACCAACGCAAGACGTCAAGAGGACGTCTTATTTTGACGTCATCTGTACACTGTAAAAACCGAAGTGCTGTATATAGCACTTTTTGAGGGCATGCATAGGGACTGCACTCAGAGTGCTATTGAATGCACACAGCGTGCTATTTCAGCACTTTCACGGGAGCTGGACCGGCTCCTCAAACTGCTAAACATTCATTAAAAAAAAATGATTTGGGCGAGCTTTGAACCAGGGTCCGCTGATCGAGAATTGCTTGCATTACCGCTAGACTAACTCACATTGTACGACTTAGAGCAGATCATATTGTTACATAGTGAATTTACGACACCACATAGTTCATGTTATCTACTTGACTCCCATGACTAAACTGGACTGCGAGAACCATTTGTTAGTCCATCGGTAACGTCAGCGCCTCTCAATCAGCCGAACCTGGTTCGAGTCTGGCCACGGTCACATTAAAAATTTTTTTTTTTGCTGGTAAATGAGCATACTACAAGTGCTATAAACAGCATTTCAGGTGCACGCCCCTAAGAGTAGCACTTTACTTTTTACAGTGTAGGCCTACAAGACGTAGAGATGACGTCAAAATAAGACGTCCTCTTGACGTCTTGCGTTGGTGCAAGTTGTCGTCTTATTGACGTAATTACATGACGTAAAAAAGACAAAAACCGCGACGTAAATATCACGTCATTTTTCAACACTTTCTGCTATCAGGGAAGAGGAATGAAGACGTAGAGATGACGTCAAAATAAGACGTCCTCTTGACGTCTTGCGTTGGTGCAAGTTGTCGTCTTATTGACGTAATTACATGACGTAAAAAAGACGAAAACCGCGACGTAAATATCACGTCATTTTTCAACACTTTCTGCTATCAGGGTGGATGCAGGCAGGGGGAGTTTCCCCCTTCCCGCGCGAAGCACGAAAGCTCTGACGTTTTAGCACCTTTTTTTAGGCGGAATGTGAGTTCGACGCCCTGGCTGTTTTTCAATTATTTGGACGCAATACTGCACTGTATGTAACAGGGGTTGGTGGGGGTGGGGAAGTTTTCCCCTTCCCTTGCGAAGCGCGAAAGCTCTGATCGTTTTAGCAAATTTGAGAGAAAGATAACGGCTCGTAGCAAACAATTTTTTACAAGTTATAGTTCGACGCCCGGACTGCTTTTCAGTTATTTGGACTCAACATTTCACTGTACGTAACAGCGAGGTAGGGTGCAGGGAGGGGAAGTTTTCCCCTTCCCTTGCGAAGCGCGAAAGCTCTGATGTTTCAGCACTTTTTTTAAGGCGGAATGTTGGTTCGACGCCCTGGCTGCTTTTCAGTTATTTTGGACGCAATACTGCACTATGTAACAGAGGTGGGTGCAGGGAGGGGAGTTATCCCCTTATCGCGCGACGGGCGAAAGCTCTGACGTTTAAGCAAAATTAATTTAAGAGAAAGATAAACGGCTAGTAGCAAACAATTTTTTTAGACCGAAAGTTATAGTTCGACGCCCTGACTTCTTTTCATTTATTTGGACGCAATACTGCACTGTATGTGACAGGGGTTGGTGGGGGTGGGGTTCCCCTTCATGCGCGAAGCGCGAAAGCTCTCGCAGCAAACAATTTTTGAGGTGGAAAGTTATAGTTCGACGCCCGGACTGCTTTTCAATTACTTGGACGAAACAGTTCATTGTATGTAACAGGGTTGAGTGCAGGGAGAGAGGAAAGTTATTTCCCCCTTCCCGCGCGAAGCTCGAAAACTTTGACCTTTTAGCAAATTTTGAGAGAAAAATAACGGCTTGTAGCGCCTTTTTGGACCTTTTTCTCTCACCACCCCCGCTTTTTCGCTCTCGCTTTTTTTCCTTCTTTTGTGTGGCTAAATAGGGAGGGGGGGGGGGGGGCATGGCCCCCTGTGCCCCTCTCTACGCCAGTGGCTTTGACGTTTTATAACAAAGATACAGAAAGATAACGACTCGTAGCACCTGTTTTAAGTTATTTCGGCGCCCGGACTGCTTTTCAATTATTTGGACGCAATACTGTGCTGTATATAACAGGGGTAGGTGCGGGGGGGGGGGGGGGGAGTTTTTTTTACCTGACCATATGAAGAAATAAAAGCCCAGCTGCGATTATTCCGAATATACAACACCAAATATCACTTTTGTAATTCTTCAACATAGTCACTTGAACAATTTAACAACTTTTAGAAAATCCAGATCAAGAATAAATGATTTCAAAATTTAAATATATAACCTTCCGTCTCATCTTTGTAATTATTTTGATGATTACAATGATGAATTTCAAATTAATTCTATGAAGACATTCTCATCATCAAAGACGACATCACCCTTTCTCCAGCACGACTTTTCAGCGAATGTCGTGTGCGGTGTGCACTGGTTTTTTTCCGTTTGTTGTGTAGCATGTCGTGTTGTCGTGTCGTGTGTCGTGCGTCGTGTTCGGTGTGAATCCGCCTTTAGGCCAACAAAGAAATGCAAGTACAGTGGCGTATCCGGGGGGGGGGGGGCGCAACAGGCGCGCGCCCCCTATTGGCCGTCGTAAAAGCACTATTTTTGCACCTCAGCCCTTCTTCAGAAGCAAAAATTTCTCCCCCATGACGGCGATCATTAATTCCTGGCGCCCCCCCTATTGGGAAATCCTGGATACGCCCCTGAAGTACAAATGTACTCAATATGTCTGCAGGTACCCATATTGCATGTAAAGTATATATGCATGATAGGCCTGAACAATTATTTTCAAATTATAAGAAAATGTATTTTTCAGATCATTTTGTGTAAATGGTAAGCAGTGTGTGTATAAAACAAAACTGCTGGAATTATTCCGAATAGACAACAGCAAATGTCATTAATTTTTATGTAATTCTTTAGCATCGTCACATGTTGAAGAATTACATAAATTAATTATCTTCATGATGTATATGTAATTCTTTAACACAGTCACATGACCATATAAAGGGGCGAAAACGACTGGATTTTTTCCGAAAAGACCACATCAAAGATAACTTATGTAATTCTTTAACATAGTCATGTGACAAATTTATTAACTTTTAGAAAACCCAAATGAGGAATAATGATTTCAAAATTTAAGAATATAAACCTCCGTCTTAATTATTTTGATAACAACTTGATGGATTTCAAATGAATTCTATCATGACATTAGATAGTAAAGTCGAAAATACGGCCTATTGAGAGCTTTCTAGTCGGATGATATTCCAAATGGGCTCCGAGTCGTAGTGACGTCAGAGCAGTTCTATGATTGTCTACGATTTGGAACTGATTTGGCCCGTATTCTGGGTAAAAGGCTGAAAGCGCACCAAAACCATATGCCTGTTATTCATATTATTGTTCAGAACCTGAAACAGGTATACTTTGTTACGGTGCCCATATTTAATGGTAGTGCGATTCGGATCGCAGTCGATCGTAAAAATTTTCATTTTCTTTGGTTTTGATGAGGGAATAAAATTGTATCATACAGGTTTAGTGAAATTAATATATCTAGGGTGAATGTATGATAAAATAATTTTTTTAGAGAAAATGGAAATTTATGATTTTTGTTTTCAGTACAGGGCAAATGGGAGAGGAGCTCGCAAGATACGTCACAGAGCTGCCAATTTACCAACATAATTATTATTCACGACGAAATTTATGACTTCGTACATTTCGTTGTGAATATTGGCGAGGGTATTCACGACGAAATTCTCGACGAGTCACGAATATTGGCAGACATATTAATTTTTTTCTCCCCCTTTAGTCCCGTTATATTCAAAATTATATTAATAGGGTTGAACATTTGTGAATCTGCAGGTCAATTGAATCTGGTGTCGCCGAAACCACTGACCGTATCCGTGGTCTAGTGGTTAAGGCATTGGCGTTCTAAGCCAACGACCCGGATTCGATTCCCCGGCGGAGACATTTTTCAACCTTTGAAAAAATTTCAAAAAGGGAGGACAGCTCCCATTATTCTCTCATTTCCTCTCACATTGTATTTATTTCCACGAGAGTTGCCAAAGCTGTTGTATATGTTATTTCCTTACAAATTTATATCTATAATTATATATATATGTGAACATTTATTGAATTGAATGAGAGAAATAATTTGCGTATCTAAATTGTTCCTCCTTACTGACTTCTCTTTGTGGAAATAACTGGAGGGATTGCAACAATTTTCTCCGCCGGGAGACGAACCCCGGGTATTTGGCACTGTACGCCAAACGCCTTAACCACTAGACCACGGAGGCGGGTTGAGTGGTATTCGGCTACACCAGGTACAAACACCGACAGGCAGCCCTTGCAACCCCTTCGCAGTTAATTTATTCCATTTCTTTGAGGGACAGGGGAGTATTGAACAATGAAAAGCCGCATGTCCAGCTAGATCCAAGGCGGATTCCATGTATTAAAATCAGTTAATTATTTACAATGTGTGAGAAATTTGCTAATAGTATAGCATCGGCACCTTTCGTGGGTAAATTTACATAATGTGATAAAAACAGTCCGTTTGAAAGTAAGATGCGAATATGATAAATAATGTTTATACATTAATAATTATAAACCTACCATTTTTGTTTTTTTCCAGGTGAGTTTATGATTTTTATATTGCTATTTTTCATCTTTCGATTTCAGATCATAATAATATAGTTTGTGACACTTCTCAAGATGGCCTCCGGTGTAGCGGCACATACGGTTCTCCGGCAGATACCGTTCTAAATAGGGCACACATAAGTAATTCATCCGCTCGCAATGCATGCCGGTGAGGCGGAGCAAAGATTATTTGAAATTAATTGATTAGAAATATTCATATAAAATCGATCGATTGGCCTCAGTAAATTTAAAAAGCGTAAATGGTGTTTAATAGACATACTCTTTTCAATTTGACACCTTAGCCGAAGTTGGCTAGCTTTTTATTATTTTTAAAGGATTTATTTTATCACTGGTGCACTTCCACTGTTTCTATGTGCAAATGGGCTGAAATTTCGGCTAGCCTTGTTTCAGCCTAAATATCTTTTTTTAACGCCGGGAAAGTGCCCAAATTAGGTACTTTATTTGAGAGATATTTATATTTTGTCTCTATTCTGTGAATTTAAACGATTTCTACCGAGGGGTGTTCAAAATATGATTTATAGACAACCTTCGTTATAACACGTGAGTGAATGGGGCCGTGAATTACTTATGTGAGCCCAATACGGCCAAGAACACTATCTGCCGGCGGATCGTGTTCCAACCCCGGCAGATACCGTACCTATTTCGGCCAAGTTCCATCCAAAGAGATAGACCGCTTGTGAGCACTTTGGTAATTCACATTGTAGATCACGTAATGTAAATTAGCGCCATCTGCGATTAGGACAACTGAAGTTCAAGCCTACAAACTTTTTTATTCATATTCCAAAAATCATGGTCTCTCGGAGTGTATGTATTGTTTAGATTACATATCAAGACTGGATTGCAATACCTTTGGTCTCCTAAAATTATTTTAAAGCTCTGCTTCTGATGTAGGCCGTGGTTCAACTTTTAGAAATGAAAAAAATAAAACTCATATAATAAACAATCAACTATAACTTTACATCTTTTTATTTAATATGGGATTCCATCATAACTGTTGTATTTTATTGGTGCAATGCTGGACTTCAGAGAATAAGAAAGTGGAGTATGCTTAATCCTTACTATAATTTGGCTAATGTCTGTCTGTCCGTCCGTTTGTTTGAAATCACTTTTCTCCGTGATTTTCCACTCAATCGAGCTGGGTTTTTTTTTAACGTGGTTAAATTGTTCCCAGATTGTCCTGAGGGGGTGGTTTGTAGTATTTTGGTCGTATTATTTAAAGGTTTTTTTACATTTCGTAACTTCCTTTGGCAGGTCCCGGGTAAAGCTTCGAAGTTCCCAGTCCTTTCGACCTTTTTCGGATCAGCGAAATTACATAGGCATAGATAGCTTCACGTTACGCTGCGCTTGCACCGGGCACCGTCTATAATACATGTGAGGCTATATGCTGATGAATGAACCGTCGCACTGCACTGCGTGTATACAGAGCTTGCACCGGGCACCGTCTATAATACACGTAAGGCTATATGCTGAGGAACATAGTTGCCACATCTAGCATAATTATGCTTTTTAGCATAACTATGACCCTCTTTGCATCTAGCATTATTCCGAGCATAATTTGGCCAAATCTAGCATAATTTCACTAGAATCTAGCATAATTCTGAATTTCGGACTTTAAATAGAGAATTTGCTTTTATTCAACAGATATCTAAGGGTGATCTAAGAAAGTAAGGCTTTTCAGAGAATTTGGGACTGAAAAGGAGACACTAAAATGCTGAGGACCTTTTTTTTTCTTCTTTTTTTGCTTGTCAGAGAATTTGGGACTGAAAATCGTTCCCAGGCGCCCGAGTTACGCTTCAAATGTATTTAGCATAATTTTTCTCAATTTAGCATAATTTTGGACGAGACTTGGCATAATTCCGATTTTTAGCTGTAGCAACACTGCTGAGGAATGAACCGTCGCACATACAGTCAGTGTGTTTCCCCACGTCCAGTGAATACATCTGCATGGCATGGTTGTACATGTAACGTTAGATCTAATCTGAAAAATTGTTCAACATTCAGAAATTGCCGGTTCTAATGAATATCCCGCCTGAATCTAGAACTAACTAGAAAGGCCGTCAAAGGCGGCAGACCCACGCCTTAACCCAATAGGTTTTGTTTTGTTGCGATTATTTTTGTAAGCAGTAGCCATTCAAAGGGGATAACAAGAGGCACATCCCCCCCCCCCCCCCAATAAATTTTGCCATATCCAGGTCATAGCTTTGTGTGTCCCCACCCTTGAAAAAATTCTTCTGAAAAAGATATTTTATTATTGAAACATCCCTCCCCTAAAAGTAATTGATTAGACATGTCAGAGAGCGTGGCGTGGTGAGAAAAAAAATGTTAGCAATTTGTATTCAGTGTTCAGTCCAAGGCCGTACGCAGAATTTTTTTTCCTGGGGGGGGGGGGGGGGCAAGATGATCGCTTTCAAAGGAACCCATAACTTGAAGTCTAAAACCCGATTAAAAAAAAGTATGATTTTGAAATTTCTGGGGGGGGGGGGCAACTGCCCCCCCCCCCTCCCCGCTGCGTACGGCCTTGGTTCAGTCATGTCAGTGTTAGTAAATGTATTCATGTTCTATCTTTACATTGCAATTCGGATTGTTGTTTTTTTTTTCATCGGGCTTGGATAAAATAAATATGACGACAAAAGAAGTTGGATCTCGACTTGAAAATGACGTGCATGCGAGGCACAGAGCTTACTCACTCAGTACTACAGTCAGCCGGCCCCAGGCACTTCGCGACAGTGCTGTGTATAGTTATGTACGTACACTACAGCTACTCAGCCACTCACTCAGATCAACACACGCGAACACTCGCGAGTGCGATAGACTCACTCACGTCGAACAAACGCACCAGATTTTCACCGAAAACAATTAAAATCACGTACTACACGTCCACCAGGATAAAATAAATCACAAAAACTTCCACAACAAAGTGGAAAGAACCGGGGAAAATAAACAGAAATGCACAGAAGATAAGAACTAGGAGAAATTAGACGTGCTAGGCTATACGTATACCGTATACCTAGCCGCTTTCGATTTCGCAACGAGAGTACAGTTCAAGCGTGAAAAATCCCTTGTTGCTGGGATACGTTGGCTTTGAATATTCATTGCAGGCTCGTGCGGATTTGAAGTGAAATAGCAAATAATGGGTCTAAAAGTCTTCTAAAATTCATAAACCTGAAATAGATTTTTGGTGAGACGAAGTAATGAGTGTTTTGATTGACCAAAATATTTCTGCATCGGCAGGCGAAGTTTGGGGTCATCAAATTTTCTAGTTTCTATCCTGTCACTCTCTGAACTGAAGTTCCTATACTTTACTACAGGGTCAAAAGTTCAAGGTCACACAGAATTTGCAGGGGTCAACCAATCATCACCAAAATCTAATCGATTCTTTCCTGTCACTTTCTGAACATTCCCTGAAGATTTGGTGCAAATCCGTTCACCCGTTCTCTTGTTATCTTGTACACAAACAAACAAACAAACAAACAAACATACAAACAAACAAAAAAAAACAACAAACAAACAAACAAACATACGGAGCCCTTTACATAACCCTGCCGATTTCATCGGCGTGGGTAATAATTAAAGTACAACTAGCACCTGAATTTCAGTCACATCGGAGTATCGGACATCGGGAACAGCTCTATTTCGGCTTCGATATCGAGTGGGGGCGGGGGGTATATGGGTGTCCAGTTTTCTGCACTGCGTGTATATACAGTAGATCTACATACTAGGCCTTCAGTCAGTGTGTTTCCCATCCACGTCCAGTGAATACATCTACATGGCATGGTTGTGCATGTAACGTTACATCTAATCTGAAAATGGTTCAACATTCAGAAATTGCCGGTTCTAATGAACATCCCGCCTGAATCTAGAACTAAAGTACAACTAGCACCTGAATGTCACATCGGACATCGGGAACGGCTCTATTTCGGCTTCGATATCGAGTGGGTGGGGTATATGGGGGTTCAGTTTTCCTCCATAATTCTCTGACAAGCAAAAAAGAAAAGAAAAAAAAGGTTTTCGTTCTAAAAGGGGAGGGGGCACAATGCAGACTTTTCTTCCAAAGTGGGGGAGGGGGGGGGGGGGGGCGCACGGGCCGGATGTGCCCCCCTAAATCCGCCACTGATCTAACATCTGTAAATATTGTTATTTATTTGAATGGAAACTGAATAAGTGAAGATGCCATAATTCCATAGAGTTCCATAAGATATACATTTTTCAGTGTATGTTCGAAGATTTTTATCAATTCGTTCAATACATAACTACTTAACCTACCAGGGGTAAAAATATCAGAAACCTAAACATGCCAGTGGAAGCCCTCCAAATCTATCACTTTTCATCACAGCTGCTAACCCCCACCCCCCCCCCTCCCTCTCTCTCTCTTTCTCCTGTATTCTTTATAATTTCTATCCCCCTGCATGTCTTTTTTTTTCTCTCTCTCTCTCTCAATTTCCCACTGGCTGTTTCTCACCCTCTCATATTTCCACCGTTTCTCTCTCTCTCTCTCTCTCACTCATTTTCCCCACCACTGTTTCCCACTGTATCACGCTCTCTCTCTCTCGCTTCTTTAAACATTCCACTATACTTCTCGCTTCTTTCAACATTCCCCTATTATGATTGAACAACCTTTAATTGGAGAACTAGAAACAAATGCAATCTGTTGTGCATTGTAGGGTACATATACTTACACATTTTGTTTCGACTTAATACATGTAATGATAACATTTTTATATTACAATAATTGCCTCTTGACTGCTTACTAAATACACCGTGTTACAATACATTTTTTCCATTCTATAGTTAGATTTTGATTTCACTCCGCAATGATATTCAGGTTCTTTCCCCAGTTTAACCCCTAATGCTAATTAAATTAAACCTCCTACCTATATTTAAAGAGAAGTCTGCTATGAATCAATTATTCATATATGTTTCATCAACAAACTAATTGCCTTTCAGTGTGAATTGTACTTGGGCCGGACATAGGAGAAGACCCCCCCCCCCCCCCCCCCCCGCCCCCACATGGTGCCACGGGTAATTTCTGCTAGTAATATATAGTTTGTGACACTCCTCAAGATGAGGAGTGTCAAGTTCCATCCAAAGAGATAGACCGCTTGTGTGCACTTTGGTAATTCACATTGTAGATCATGTAATGTAAATTAGCGCCATCTGCGACTTTTTTTATTCATATTCCAAAAGTCATGGTCTCTCGGAGTGTATGTATTGTTTAGATTACATATCAAGACCGGATTGCAATACCTTTTGGTCTCTTAAAACTATTTTAAAGCTCTGCTTCTGATGTAGGCCTTGGTTCAACTTTTAGAAATGAAAAAAAAAATAATAACAAATTATGAGTTGTATGCATGCCCGCACATCAACAGAGATTAACTTGCATTTTGATTTCTGGGGACCTTTAAAGCTCTGCTTCTGATGTAGGCTGTGGTTCAACTTTTAGAAATGAAAAAAAAATAAAACTTATATATAAACAATCAACTATGACTTTACATCTTTTTATTTAATATTGGATGCCATCATAACTGTTGTATTTTATTGGTGCAATGCTGGACCTCAGGGAGTAAGAAAGTGGAGTATACTGAATAGATGTAAAAATTGTGAGAAAGTGTAATGGAATACGAAAAGAAATAAGAGGGATTGGTCAGACCGATAGAGGGAGATAGACAAAGGGACAATGCAGAGCTAACCATATGTACAGATGGCTCTGGGATGAGGCAAATACATCAACGAACGACATAAAAACACAAGGAGAGATAGACCAAGAGAGATCAACAGGAAGCGAGGAAGGGGTGCAAGAGAGAGAGATAGAGAGAAGGCAAGGGCGAGGGAAAGATCGAGAAAGATAGATCGAGAGAAGGGGGGGGGGAAGCCTGAGAGAGAGAGGGAGAGAGAGAGAGAGAAAGTTGGGATAAAAACATGGAGAAAACATAGGTAGGTAGAGAGAGAGAGAGAGGGGGAGAGAGAGAGAGGGGGAGAGGGAAAGGGAGATGGGGCCAGATAGAGAAAAGGAAAGGGAGAGGAAGAGATCGAGAGAGATAAATGAAAAGAAAAGGACTGAAAGAGAGAGAGAAAGAGGGGGAGGGAAAAAAGACAGGATTAAAAGAAAGAGAAGATCGAGAGAAATAAAATCAAAAGAAAGGGGGTTGGGGCAGAGAGAGAGGAAAAAAACCAGGATAAAAAGACAGAGAAAACAGAGAGATAGATACATAAATAAGTAAAAAGAGAGAGAGAGAGTGAGTGGGGAGGAGTGTATTAGTATGATTAAAGAGAACCTATACACGTTCTCCTACGTTTCTCCGCAATCAGCGATTTTCCGCTGTCTTTCAAAAACAACTCAACACTCACAAATTCCATCAATATCTTAGCAAAGCCCATTTTGAACACACCGGTACATGTAACCCTATTAAATTTCTTTTAATATAGATAACAAATAAACAAACAGAATTTTTCAAAAATATCGATGAAAACTGTTTAGGCTTTAATTCGTCACCCCCAAAAATGGCAATTTAACTTTGTGAAATGACATCGAATTTGGCCGTGTTTTTTAAGGAATTCTTTTTTGATACTAAATAGGGAAACCATCTACACTTTATCGGCTAAATAGTTCATGCTCATGTGAGACGTGAACCAAATAAATTTATAAAGTGTATGCAGTCAGTCTGAGTCGTGCACCATGCGACCTTCCGGCTTGATAAGACTTCAAAATAAACATGGCTACATGATAGAATAAACCTTTGAACTCATTCACTTCTTAAAACAAACACTTTATTTGAAATATAAGGTATTCCATAAAAAAATACAGAACATACATGCATATAAGGCGTGTCGCAAGCTGGAGATGAGTGCATTGACTAGATTAAAATATTTAGAGACTAATTTGGAATTTCCGCAACAAAAATTTCGATAAAACTGAAAATAGATTAGGCACGACTCCTTTGGTAATAACAAAAATAGTACAGATAAAATTTCACTGCACAATGATTTTCCCCTTTTTTTATCGCATTCCAACTGAAATAGGGACAATATAGTACATTCAAGAGAGAGAAAAAAGGAAGATCATGTATCCCTTTTTCTATCGAGTTGAGTAATAACTGACAAAGATTAGAAAGGTAATTATAAATTGCTTAATATAAAAAGAGTTAATAAGTGGATAAATTGATGCATAAATAGTTCGACATAAAAAAGGCAGTGGGCTGTTCATATTGTATGTGTGGTTGGATTTGTGTGTGTGTGTGTGTGTGTGTGGGGGGGGGGGGGTGTATGTATATAAATGTATATTACATACCTTATACATAATGTCATTCACTGTAAGTACACCAATTTAACAGCAACCCGAATCAATTGCTTCATCGAAAGAAAAAATATCGTCCGCTTTTGACAAGGCTAAGAAACATTGCCCTCTAGGACACGATATTTCGAAAAGCATGAGTCACATTTTTAATCATCTCTAAGTAGCCTAAAATATGCCCTAAAATGGATTAATTAAAAAAAAATCCTTTATGTTATGCAATACATCCAGTTACCATTCTACCAATTTCTCAGTGAAAGCTCTCACTTAGGAGTTTTTGAATACTCGAGTTCAATTTTAAACTCAAATTTACTCATTCATTTCATACTAAAACCAATTAAAAGAAACCCCAATAAATTACCAACTGGTTCAACCCACGACGGTAAATTATCATAAAGTAAGCTTTTATGAGTAAAATCTACCAGTAAAAGTTCCATCCTTTTTTGTGAGAAGATGTCCAAGGCTGGTTTTACACTCGTCTATACACCGTCAAAATTGCTTATTGTGCGTATTACCAGGATATAGTTCTGACCAGGACCAGGGACGGTAATCCGGGGGGGGGGGGGGGGGGGGGGTTGACACGCCTAAAATAAAATAATAACATAAAATGTCAAAAATAATGACTAAAATTATCAAATTGAACTAATAGTATTATAAGGGGATTGGTCGGGAGTAGGTCCTTCAAACGAGGTAAGGGTCTTTTGTGTGCTTTGATGGACAGGTGAAAACCAGGAGCGAACGATGCTGATGTAACGACTACGGAAAAAGACGTCACCATCGTTGTTAGTGCCGGAGTACATATTGTCGCGCCTCTCATGTCGACGTTTAGTGGCGAAGTAGCAGGTGGCACCGATGGTGGCAAAGAATATGACACCGATGAGAGAGGCAATGGAGCTGACGGAAGCCACGAAGATAGTGTCAAAGGAAGATGCTCCACGGATGTGAAACTCCCCACCATCGGATGTCATCTCTTCGGTTGCCATGGAGTCGGTGATGCCTTGGGTGGATGTTGGTGGCTGTTGGGATGGTCCCTGAGGACGTGGGGTCGTTGGTATGCCAGAGTTGCTGAAAGAAGACGGACGTGGGGTATTTGTCTCTCTAGGAACTATGGTTGTTCTGGTGCTAGATGCATCTGATACTCTGAGAGCCTCGGTGGGTGTCATGGTGCTTGATGCATCGGTCTCCCTTGGAACCTCGGTGGGAGCTCTGGTTCTCGGGGGTTCAGTGACTCTCTCTGTTGGAACAACAGATGTGGTAGGTTCCTGGGTAGAGACCTCGGTGATGATCAGCGTTAGGGTTGAATCTGCAGAAGATTGACCATTGGCTGCTCCAACCTGGCATCGCACGAGACCGTTGGTTTCCCTTGAACCTAACAAGCGCAGTGCACTCGCAGAGAGCGTGCTGTCGATAACCACCGAACCATCAACGTTGCTCTCCAATTCCACATCGTTGAGGAACCAACGATAGACTGCCCTCGGAGCTGGCGCTGCGGAACAGATAAACGACGTCGTCGCACCAAGGGTGATCTCAGCGGTCGAAGGCGCCAGCACGACATTTGGTGATTCAGTGACGATGTCGAAGGGACCGACAAAAGACGACCTCGTCTCCGTCCAAAGAGAATGCTCAGCCCGACACTCGAACACCGCCCCGTCGTCGGTTTCGGCAGTCACCCAGACGTAGACCAAACGTCCCGACGCGACCATGAGGACCTCATTTTCTTTGATCAGCTCGACCTCCGGGATGGGGTACCCGCCTTCGATTTCGCAAACGATCTCGATGGTCTCGCCCGGGACGATTCTGCCCGACACCATGCTCGTGATGGAAGGGTACTCCTGAACAGGCGGGGCGTTGACCTCAAGTTTGGCATTACGAGATAAGATCCCGGCTCCACCAGAGAAGGCCACACACTTGAAAGTACCTGCATCTTCGGGACGGATGTCTTCTATGATCAGGTTGTAGGATTGGCTACTGTAGGAAATCGAATACCTGACAAATAGAATAAAACAGAATATTATTTTTCCTTTGTTTGATGGCCCATACAGCATTACCTCTCCCCCTTCCCAATATGGTTTTATCTCTCTCTTTCCAACTCTGTGATCTCAATTTCTGTCTTTCCTCGTCCATCTACATGCCTTTCTGTTTTTTTTTGTTCCCTCTGTCTGTATATCGGACTGTCTGTCGTTCATTCTCATAATTTCTCTCTATTTTTAGTTCTCTCTGAAAGCATTTCTCTCTGTGTGTCTATCTCTCCATTTTCTCCTCTATATTTCACTTGTTCTCCTCTCTTTCTCTCTCTCCTCCCCCCCCCCCCCTTTCTCTCCATCTCACTCTTCCCAACTGAATGTTTTCTTCTCTTAGTTCTGAATGGGTCGTCATTTCCCACTCCCACTCTGGAGTCGGACTAATAACTACTGTGTCTTTCAACCAAATAGAGGTAGTCGCTTCTTGGTTGACAGAATAATACAGAGTTGTCGTCGATCCCTAATATTGCCCCTCCCCCACTCCATCCCCTCTTCTCACCTCTCTCCTCCCTCCCTCCTCTCCTCCCTCTCATCTTTCGTTCTCTCGGTCTCTTCACCCTCTCTCTCACTCTTCCCTATCATGTCTGTTGAAAAGTCGCTTCTTTTACCTTGTAGGGTCGGCATTTCCAACGATCTGTAAGGTCTGGCTGATAACCACTGTATCCTTCACCCACATGAAGGTAGTAGCATCTTGATTGACAGAGCAATACAGGGTCACCGTCGATCCCTACCAAAAGACAAGAAAGGGAAATAGTATTCATCTTATTTTCAATATCATAATGCAGTCCATATCTATGTTACTAGTTGCTTGGAAGGGTAGAGCGTTGATGATCAAGAGGGTGGTGGTATTGGTGGTGGTGGTGATGGTTGTGGGGACGATGATGAAAGTGATGATGATGAAGTCATATTGATGATGACGAAAGAGATGATGACGGTGATGTAATAATGGCGACGATAAAGGCGATATTTTTTTTTTTACTTTGTATAACCTAACCCTATTATGGTAATCCTAAAAACTGTTAAGCTTTTACCTACATGCATACTCATATACTCATTATAATATATACAAGGTCTATTGCTTCTGTACAAAAATGGGTGGGATTAGGAGAGACATTTTTTTTCTGGGGTGGGGGGGTATGTCCCTCAACGCTCACCAAATCTCCGTTTGGTAAGCGTTGAACTATACAAAATTGGAACTTGAGGACCTGCACAAAATTTAGTTTAGAAAACGAATGAAATGGCATTATCAAGATTTATATCCAAAGGTACCCTGGGATTCAGTTCCACTTGCTCCATTTATGACCATGACAAAAGTGTGTAATTGGGTTTTTACAGACGTGTATCAATCAGATATGATTATTTACGTCTGGGACCGACCTTTAACGTCACCATCCGAAAGACGTGACTCAGTCTCGAACCTGGGTCCGCTGAATCAGTTTATAACTTCCACTGGTAGCTGGATTACAGGCGCACGCCACAACGCCCAGTTAAAAGAGAATAAACAGTCAGGTATTGTCCGTAAGCCTTATCCACGCTAATGATGTATGAATTTCCGGTATGCTTATTGCTTTTACGATGACTTAATTTGGAAGAATGAATTACGTTGGCAGACTATGGATGAATGGAGAGCGTTTGCCGACGTAAGTTCAAGAACAATTACTGAAGTTTAGCCAAGTATCACAGTTTCCCAGAACTGACAAACTGATGGTGCACAAATAATGGGAACAACTGAAGAGGGGTGGACAAAGAAAACGTGCCAAAAAGACCAAAACTAGCAACTTTTTTCCCTTTTGTCTAAGTTCGATAATAATATGCCACATGCTTGATAATGTGATTTAATGAGGACCTCAAATTTATATGTCATCTCAACGCAGTATATATTCGTTGTTATATAATATAATTTCCTGATAATTTTCTGTTAATACTGTATTGTGTATGCTTCCTGTAAGCCTTCCCCCCTCCATTCTTTAGATCAAATCGAACTAAAAATTATCGAATGAAACTAATTGTAAAGCAACACAAATTATAAGAAAAAAAAAACCCCGCTAAAATATCAAGCCTTCTCTGGTAACAAAGAAATCGAATGGTGAATTATTTTATATTTTGAAATATATATTTACATGGCATACAAATTTCATATTGCGATCGAACATGAAAAAGAAAGTTGAAAAGAAAGATGAAAAGAAAGGTGGATAGTGTTCCGTTTTCGATGTAGTTAACTGTAACAATACTTATGATTAAAAGGAAGCCCTGCCATCTACTTTTTACGTACATTGTTAACGTGGTTGAGGAATTGAGCCTGAATTGAACCACTTAAAACACATTTATTCAACTAAAATAGTCACAGTTTACAGTGTTAAAAAGACCTTTGCCTATCCTGTGTTTTATTCACGATTTATGAGTGAGTTTCCTAAACGGGACCTCATTTCGCTACAAAAAACTCAGCATTAACTATAGAGTTGATAATCTTGATATCCCAAAGACTTCTGATAGATATTTCGTCACCGCCAAAACAATGATAAGTAGTACCTTTAATTACAGATATGGTATAATTATAATTTTGTTAGCGATACATTAGAATTTGCCAAATGCCATTGACATATAAGAAACAACACGTACATACTTATATCGTATATACCCCACCTCAGCAGACACAGTCATGTGCCACACAAGTAAACATTATCATATAACGAAAATTCATTCTTCAAAGATATGAGAATGTGTACATCTAAATCCTACCTGAGTAGTAGTGGTATCACTGGGCTCGATGATGAACCCAAACGATTCGGTTGCCGATGATGTCGACAGCAACGTCGCAAGCAGGACGACCACAGTCTTGAGTCGTGATCGCAGAAGATTCATCATGGAGGAATACGGTTACAGAAGCTCTGATATAGACGTGTATCTTCGAAAACTCTCCTCAACGATGAAATTTTATGGCGTATCTTTATATGTATTCCAAAACTGAAACATATATATAGTTCGTGCATTCACAATATTTCAACCATAACTATATTCCGTTTCAGATACTAACACCCTTCGTATTCCACCAGTCACGTATCTATATACTCCAACATAAAGGGTGCGCAGTAGTCCTATGTTGGCCTGTAGAGATGATGTTATGATACCTTGGTATATTTTGGTATATTCGGGTAACCTTCGAATTCCTTTTAAACAATGCATGTTTCATGGCGTCTCCATCCCTATTCTTCCCTACTCCCACAGTTCGCTGCTCCACTGCTCCTGCGACAAAGGGATGATTACATAACAGAACAAAAGGTAGTGGAAGTTTATGAGGCTGTCGGTGATATGCTGTGGAATAAAGTTCACCTCTAGAATTTCATCTATAACGTTTACAAATCTACCAAGGGTTCACATAAAGAAAAAAAAGAAAGGATCTGGGTTTTGTCCTAGAATTGGGTAAACTGACAATAATTATAATGAACGAATGAGATGATCATACAATCCAGTACCATTCGTTGTTTCTTCTGATATATACATTCTTCCCCGTTGCACTGTGCTCTCATTCTGCTATACCCAGTCTTCAGTGGCGTAGTCAGTCTTCACGGCGTACCCAGTCTTCACGGGTCAAAATTCAAATTCAAAGTCGTATTTATTCATTTCCAACAGAAAGAAAAGACAATGGCATTTATACAGATATTATTACAGAAAATATGAGAAAAATATATGTACAAATTCACTTTTTTCTTGATAAGTGTGCAAGTACACTTTACATAATTATGCACTTGCTCCCCCAATCGAATGGTGGAAAACGGAAAAGAAAAGATGAGAAAAAAGAAAGGGAGAGGGGACAAATACAAACCCTTTTACATCCTCCCATCTCTCAGTGGCCCTGTTATCTGGCATGTCATCATCCCAGATTGTCCGGTGTCCTCTCCCCTGTACCAGTGCCCATGTGGTGTATCTGGCCCTTGACGTCAGGGAGGGAGAAAACCATCCGAGCCAATCTTTATCCATGTATTTTAGCAAGAAAAACATTATTTTTGGGGCCCTGTCTATCTAAATCAAGGCTTCCAATCAACCGTAATTTTTCTAGATTTGCAATTAATCGCAACTCTTGGCGGAGACTTGGGCTCTAATTTTCTAAGTGTTCCCTTATAATATCTCTTCTTTTTATGTGATTTTGATTTTGCGATAATATTATATGCACAATTATAAACGTTTTTGACCACTCTGTTTTGAATTGCAGTTTTTGTACAGGTGCATTATTCATAATGCAGGTAACATCTATTAATTTGTATGTTTGATGCTATTTCAGATTGATTTCAGTTCATACATATGCAATTTTCTTTAGGCTTTTCCTGTTGGGTTCATATGCAATTTAATTCAATTAAAAACACATTCATTTTCTTTTTATTATCAAACTAATGCAAAATCAATATCATGAAGGAAGCGACATTATCTGAGAGCACAAAACTTGTGTTGGGGGACGCCATAACGAAACTGCCCCCTTACCGCCGACCAATACGGTAGTGCAGTGTCCCCTGGATGACTGGACCCACGCCAGGCCTCTGCCAGTGTTGTCAATAGCGGCACCGGTTTTTAATACGTTCAGTTTAGTGATGTTTAAGACTCTGAAAAACAACTTTTCTTTTAACATTGAAAATCTCTTATACACTAACTATTCTCCTATTTTCTGCTTTTATTTATCAACTGTCTTACAATACCAAAGCACGCTATACAATGCGTATCTAAAAATATAACCAAGTTCAATAAGCTATATAGCCTATATGACCTTGAAATTTATTTCATGATAAAAGGTATCTTATATTCTACACTGTAAAAACTGAAGTGCTGTATATAGCACTTTTTGAGGGCATGCATAGGGACTGCACTCAGAGTGCTATTGTAATGCACACAGCGTGCTATTTCAGCACTTTCACGGGAGCTGGACCGGCTCCTTAAACTGCTAAACATTCATTAAAAAAATCGTGATTTTGGCGAGCCTCGAACCAGGGTCCGCTGATCGAGAATTGCTGGCATTACCGCTAGACTAACTCACATCGTACGATTTAGAGCAGATCATATTGTTACATAGTGAATTTACGACTCCACATAGTTCATGTTATCTACTTGACTCCCATGACTAAACTGGATTGCAAGAAGCATCCGTTAGTCTATCGGTAACGTCAGCGCCTCTCAATGCTACAAAAAAAAAGTTTGAAGGGGGTAGGGTGGGTGGAAGGCTGTGATCTATAATATTCATTCAGTATGATTAATTTGAATGTATTATGTACTATATATTTCATTTATTATGTATTTCTGAGAGTTGTATAATTTTCCATACACTTTAGTAATTGTGTTATGTATAATTCTCTATGTATAATTTTCTATACATTTTCATAATTGTGTTATGTACATCAACTAAAAATGAAGTTGTATGATTTTCATTTATACTGAATGAATGCAATAAAGAATGCTACAAAAAAAATCAGCGGAACCTGGTTCGAGGCTCGCCACGGTCACATTTTTTTTGCTGGTAAATTAGCACACTACAAGTGCTAAAGCAGCATTTCAGGTGCAGTCACTATACATGCCCCTAAAAGTAGCACTTTAGTTTTTACAGTGTATCTAATCAGCTAACGATACCTTATTTATAACTGTGCTGCCACTGATGATTATAGCAGTAGGCCTTTCAAAACGTATTGTCAAAATCCTATTGTACCAAGTTCGGGCTGAAGAAACGAATACGGTAGTCAAAACCCCACATGATACATTTGTTATGTCAGTCTAAGAAAAATTGCCTAGATATTTATACTGATTTTATGCACTTGAATAAAAAATATAAATTGTTAATATCACATTGCAGAAAAGGCTTATTAATGAAAAGTAAAATGCATGATTATTATCCTCGTCATGATGATGTACGTAATCTTGGCTTCTTCGAAATCCCTTGTAAGTCTTTTTATCGACAAAGAATTAAGATGGACAAAGTTTATTTGGAATGCTATCCTTTTGCGTGAAAGCCCAGTGTCAATTATTTTGGTAGCCTTTGGTAGCCGTCTGTCTGTCTGTCTATTTATATGTGTTTCTCTCTCGCAAACACACACACACACACACACACACACAGTCCCACATAATCTCATTCTATCTCCTCATTTTTTCCTTGTTTCTATCTCTCTATCTCCTATTCCCACTCCCCCCCCCCTCCCCGTTGAAAAAATATGCATCTTAAAGATAAAATATCCAAATGATATGAATATTATAACAATATTTTGAATGCGTTTACATTTGCCTTTATTATGTAAATTCATGAGACATTTTGTTTTAAGAACACAAAAATAAAGGTACTGAGAAGAGTACAAACAATAATTTACAAAATACGGATCATTGTTGACCTTTGACGTGTTTCTGCCCATGAGTTTTCTTTTCAAATACAACCTTTTCGTTAGAAAAAAATATTTAAAAAATGGCAATTTGAATTTGTTAAACTTAACTGAAGAAAAAGATCTGATCAATTTAGCCTGTCGAACATTACTGTCTTAAATGGGCCATATGACTACAATGAAATACAGGCTATAACAATTGTTGTGTTTCCATCTCATTTCAGTAACCAATTAGCTCAGTTAAAAACATTTAGTCGCAAGTCGCCCCTAATTTTGAGCAGTAGTGGATTTTTAAAACATTCATTTTAGAAAACACATTGACAATAATATATTTCACAAGTTTATAACAAGATGGGAACTTCAAAGATAAAATATTTTAAAATAATTATTTGAAAACCCGTAAAACGCATTAGAAAAAACAGAAGATTCAAGTGTATAATTATGTAACATTATTATTACAAAGGAATTTTGTTTTTCATTTTTCCCCATTCCACTGGTTTCTTAATTCAATAAATGCAAATAAACATATACATCAATGGAGAGAGAGAGAGAGAGATTTTTTATGAAAGACGTTAACCACCTCTTCGTTTTTGATGTTTGAAAAGTTTCGGCTAAATTGTCGGAATTGGGACGACTCTCCTTATTCAACAAAGCGGTCTTTTAGTGATTGGTTTTGCTCGCTAAATTCTGATTTATTTATTAATCTGACTAGTCTTCAACCACCCTTGATTCATCTTTAATTTAATGAAAGAACATGTAACTTGTTTGTTTTTTTGTTGTTGCAATTGTCGTATAATCATTTTTTTCTGAAATGAAAATGTATATTAATTTACGATAATTTTTATAAAGTCAAAGTGCATGTATTATTGTTTGACAGACACTGTGCGCTATACAAGAACTCACTATTATTACTACTATTATACGCAAAAACGAATTCAGCATTTTTTGTTCAAATGCTAACATTATTCAAACCTTCTTTAAAATGCCGAATGTGCGGTAATAATTTGCCCGACTAACAGTTGGGAAAATTATATGCCCAACTGGGGCGCTCTTTTGCTTAATTTGTTGAATAATACGATCGTAATTGTTTTAAGCATTGCGCAACTTGGTTGGGCGTAACTCATGTTCAGTAATTTTACCCAGTATTTTTACGAGCGCTGATATTGCCGAAAATGAAAGGAATGTTATCATTCTCGGCATAATATGCAGTTTTGTAGTTATTCCCAAATGACCTCTTTTCACCACTATTAACTGCCTATTTTCAAATCTAATAAGTGCCCCTTCCCCAATCTGACAATTGTTCTTTTCCTTTCCAATAAGTGGGCTTTTACCTTGTGCAATATGCCCTTTTCATTTTTTTTGACCTACCCTTTTTAACCTCTAGTATTAAAGTGCACCTTTTCCATTATTTCTCAGTGCGCTTACACAATGTGGCCATTTAAAGTCCTCAAAAATGCTGTATCAATGAATCGGAGGAACTTTGTATAGTAACAGGTATCCTGTTGCTACGAACATAATGTAAGGCAGTGTGGCTGTGAGCAGGGGTGGGGAAATGCCCCCCCCCCAAAAAAAAAAAAAAAAAAAAAAAAATAATAATAATAAAAAAAAAAAAAAAAAAAATAATAATAAATAAATAAATAAATAAAAAATAAAAATATAATAAATTAAAAAATAAAATAAAATAAAAATGAAAAAAATAAATAAATAAAAATAAAATAAAATAATAAAATTAAAAAAATAAATAAATAAATATGAAAAAAATACAAGTATAAAGAATACTTCCTTTCTCAAAGTATACTCATGCTCATTTTCAATGCTATGAAATGCCTTCTCTAGATAAGGTCATTTCAATATAAGAAGTGCATTTCTCTAAATATTCCGACATGTTCCACGCAATTCCTGAAATAATTATCTTCGAACTTATTAATTATTTTCCTTCAGATCCCATGACCTTTGGAAACTTTACAGAATGGCTGTTTACTATTATGCTGTGAGGACAGAGTGCTGAAGAGTGCCCCCTTTTCAATACCAAAAAGAGAGGAACAATGATATAATGAAGATGATCCTTGGTAATGTTATGGTATAGTATTCCTTCTCCCGCTTTGTGGCTTCCTCTTGTAGGTGCCCTGTTTTTTTCTTCTAGAAATGCCTCCTTTTCGTTGGTGCCCATCTGTTTTGAAAGAACACCCGGCGCCTCTGATGATTCGTGCCAAATATATAACCACAAAAATTAAAACTAAAACAATCACTGGTATTACAATTGAATAAATTTCCCATTTGGCAAGCAAAGCCGATGAATTATTATTGGTTGCTTTCAATCGGTTTGTCAGTTTTGTTATTGATGTTGTTGTTGTTTGATCCGACGGAGACGTGGTTTTAACGTGATCAGTTGTAATTTCAAGACAAGGTTGTATCAAGTTGTTTGTTTCGTCATGGGATAAAATGTCATGGGATATGGGATCCAACACAAAGTCATTACATTCACACAGCCCTTTAGGTTCTATCAAGGTAGAGGAGCAACAAAATACATAGTGTATATTTTGTCGCACCAGAATGGTCTGTTCAAAAGTCTTCCAAGTTTCAGAAGGTGTGTTCAGTGGGGGCATCTCTAAACCATCTTGATAACACTGAATCCGTCCTGGCATACCCCCAACATGAGCCGTGCAAAGTAGCTTCACCCAGTCCTGTGCAGTATGCCTTCCGTATAGTTTACAATGAGCCTTACCAGGGAGAAAATCAACTTGTAATCCAACTCTTTTGATGTATTCATTACCGTCTGCAAAAAGAATGTATGTTCCTGCATCGTTCCTCATCACAGGATTGATGCTAAGGTGGAGGAAGCAACGTCTTATCTTTGTGGTGTTCTTTAGTGTGAATCTACCGACTTGATCTAAACTCAATGTGAGAGGTTTCGATTGGCGGTAAAAGGGAACTCTATATCCAAACTGTAATGTAACATCTGTCGTGCCACATGGATAAGAGAATTCAAGGTTTACTTCGTCTCCATTCATTGCACTCAGTTGTCTAGACTCACATCTTTTGCATATCAGAGAAAACAAAATAAGTAAACATCTCCATCTGTATCGATATCGGTCTTCTTGCAACATGTTTATCTTTAAGAAGGATTTGTACACAACTAACTGAACAATAATAATAAACATCATAATTGATAGGATTGAATACTTTCAATAATAATAAAAAAATCCTTAACGATATTCCAAAGGTAGTCCTACCGGGTATACATAGAGGTAAGAGTTCAAGATCTCTTCTTCAGAATCATACGATATTTCTGGAATATAACATTGAAATATAATCCGTTCTGATGTATGCAAAGTTTGTTCCCCTGGTGTAATTTATGAGTTGCTACGTTTTCTAGTACTTAAAACTTCGAGGCAACTGTGTTGCTTCAAATTTGTTAATACTCTGACTTTTTAATGTTTGAATTTTGTTTGAAGAGTTTCCTATTGGCAATTGTTTCCATCATTGTGTGCGCCTATAAAATGAGACCCGAGCAGAAAAATGCCAAAATAAATGTATAATTGTTCTTAAGTCTATCAATTGCCTTTTAGTGTATTATCATGATGATCCACTAAACTCAAATCAACCGGACTCTTTAAAAAAAAACTGTGCTGAAGAGTTGTTCCTGCTTTGATGGTATCTGCTTAAATAATTTATTTCCTCTTTCTCGGTTTAGTAAATACATGTAAGGCAATATGCAGACGTTATGGATGACATATAACTTAGAATAAATACCACGCTATAATTTGCAGTCTTTCCCGCACAGATGAACAGCGTTTAGGTGGAAAATTACAAGTCAGTGTCAGAAAGCGTTTCAACTCCGAGCCAGTAGGCCAATGAAGTGAATTTGCATGCAGAATTAGAAGTACAGCCTCTATTTGTCTATGACGAGAAGAATTCCGACTGATATAACGTTGTCTCTCCAAAAGCAACAAGTTGACATCTTTACAAGAAATTCAGGACACGAGGAGTCATGACATAAAAACAAGAGCGTCTTATCAAAACGGCCTCTCTTGGTCAGCTAATGTATTTGTTCCAGACCATCTCCATTATCATGATTATCAGTTGTCCAGTTATTCTTGGATACCTGAAAATAAGGAGAAATTATTTACAGAGGGATTCTCAGTTTATAGCTCATGGAATCGGTACTATAGGGTGTTGCCCATCCAAAAATCTAATAACGAAATATTACCATACCACATCCCCTTTAACGTTAAAACACATATGCAAGAGCGGCCTGTTATGATAAATGGGGTCAGGGCAGTAGAGACCATGAGACCTACCAAACAAAGAAATACATAAGGGAAGATTAAAAAATAGTCTAGCGAACCCTCTGAAAAGTAACTAGAATGCCCACTTAACCGACACTGTCGGACTCGTAGGTTGCAGCCATTATCATCTCATGTATAGAATTTCCCCACAGATATTGAGTGAAGAATCATTTTATTACTAAAAACGAAAGTGTGGTAATGCAAACTGTAGTAAATAATGATTTCTATCATTTTTAAACATTACGATATGAAAACCATTCTGCTATGTCACAAGAAATTTGTATAATCATGATCAAAATGTCTGGTCACGTAAAATAATAGCAATAAAATATATACTATAAAATCGAAGATGTATTGGATATTGGTGTTGCTCATCGATATATTCTAGTAAGCCTTCATCATTGATCTAATCGGATCAAATACCCCATTTTCACATAATCGATTCAGTCATGCATGCCCGCGATATATTTTCATATGTTTTCATATGTGCTTTTTTATGCAACAGATGTGTCCATTCCTTAAAGGTTGGTCACAACCGATCGTGCCCCTCCTTGCGTGTGGTCTGCAGAAAAATCCTTGCGTCGCACGCACGGGTCTGCACGTTTTTTTCAAGCACGTAGGAGCACACGGGACACGCAAGGAGGCGTTGGATATGTCCAACAATCTCTGCGTGTGTCTACGTGTTATGATGAACGCACGTTACACGCGCAGCCATCGTAGTTCATGCACGTGCTTCTTACGATCATCGCAGGGGCTCCTTGCGGAGGTCTCACGAAGCCCAGGGCTCCATACGGAGCCGTGACCTGTCGCGCGTCGGTTGCACGCTACCTGTAAGGGGCGCGCGCGTACGGGGCTGTATTCGCCTCAAGAGTTCTTGCAGGTAAGAGGGGGTATTTTAAGCCTAGGTCACAACCCGCCGTACTTGCAAGTGCGTGCTGTCTGCGTGCAAAAACGTGGGCAAAAGTTGTGGATCCGTACGTGGTGAGTACTGCCTCCGTACGGATTTGGGGCACGCAGACAAGACGTAGAATTTTTAGTGCAGGAGGAACTTTTGCTGCGTTCAGGCTGCGGGCGGTCTACGGATTCACCCCCAGTACGGGTGACGTGCGTTGACGTGCGTGCCCTCTGCTGCTAACGAGCGCACAACGCACGGACTCCGTGAGTTTTTGAAAAATTTTCCCACAGTTACTTGCTCTACGGACAACGCACCTAGCACGTGCGTGCTCCGCACGTGATAAGTGCGGGGTCCGTGCTTATTCGGCGCTTCTCCAGTTCAGTTGTCCAGTGAGCAGGCAGAACTCACGTAAACCGCACCGAGGAAGTACGTGCTATGCACTTACAACGCACGTTGTGCGCGCTGATTTCTGCAGGATATATAAAAGCCGAGCAGACTTATAATGTGCCCAACGACATAGGGCGGGAAAATATCACGTTTATCGCACTTGCACGCACTTACTCCCTGCAAGTCAGTAAGGACACCGTACGTGAAAGTACGGCCTCCGTACGATAACGAGGCAACCGCACGGCGATCGTACGTTGTAAGCACGTTGTAAGCACGTACAACTCACTTACCATGTGCGCAACGTACGATACACGTCCAGGCGTGGCGTGCGGGCCACGTACTTACGCCTTGCGTTGTAGCGCGTGTGAAGTGCGGTGACGTACTCCTTCCCTGTTCTTGCTACTTCCTCCGCAGAACGTGGCCTCCGCAGAACGTGGCCTCCGCAGAACACGTACGGACTAAAAACACGCACGGCGGGTTGTGACCTAGGCTTTAATGAGGAGGGTGCAATACGCCCAAGAGGATATGCAGAGAGGTGCACAACTGGTTGTGACCATTACAAAAGAAACACGTACCGGTACGAATCTCAGGAGTTGGCCCACAGCCGATCGCAGCTGCATACGGGCACGCACGTGCAAAAACGCGCACGATCATTTAATAGTGACCACAGCATTAGCGGTAACAAAGAAGATGGATGTTTTGACACTTCGGAGGACAAAACAAATGGAGATTTGCTCACAAGTGAATTTATATAGATTTACCTTTTATGTGATTTTCATATCTTAAGACTCTGTAAATGTTTTCATTCTTAATTGGGTTTTAAACTCCGAGTAAAATACATATTCAATATCCTTACATTATAGCATCTTGTGTAAAATAATCACAAACACCGGACAAGTTTACGGTTGATAGAGATATTTTTCATGAAATAATAAACAAACAAGCTTACATTTAAACTTGGTATATACTCGAAATTGTAACAAGTTACACCTGACGGTACTAATTACAGTCTACTTGAGAGAAATATTTGCGAAAGTCGCAATTTAATGATTACCTCATAGCGATAAAATACACTTTTAAAACGTAAGTGCTGTATATAGCACTTTTTGAGGGCATGCATATAGGGACTGCACTCAGAGTGCTAATGTAATGCACACAGCGTGCTATTTCAGCACTTTCACGGGAGCTGGACCGGCTCCTCAAACTGCTAAACATTCATTAACAAAAATCGTGATTTTGGCGAGCCTCGAACCAGGGTCCGCTGATCGAGAATTGCTGGCATTACCGCTAGACTAACTCACATCGTACGATTTAGAGCAGATCATATTGTTACAAAGTGAATTTACGACACCACATAGTTCATGTTATCTACTTGACTCCCATGACTAAACTGGATTGCAAGAAGCATTCGTTAGTCTATCGGTAACGTCAGAGCCTCTCAATCAGCGTAATCTGGTTCGAGGCTCGCCACGGTCACATTTTTTTTTTGCTGGTAAATTAGCACACTACAAGTGCTAAAACAGCATTTCAGGTGCATGCAGTCACTATACATGCCCCGAAAAAGTAGCACTTCAGTTTTTACAGTGTATACACTATAAAAACGCTTTATATATAGCAAAGATGTATTGGATATTGGTCTTGCTCATCGATTAATTCTAGTAAGCCTTCATCATTGATCTTATCTGATCAAATACCCCTTTTCACATAGGTCAATTCAGTCATGCATGCCCGCAATACATTACTGAAGTATCTGTTTTGTCATATGCTACTAAAAAAAAAATTCTTTTAGAGAAACGAACTACATGCAGTGTTCCTTTTAACGGTGTGAATTATGTGTTATGGTTTTATGAAGTGTAATCACGCGAAATAATCAAGAAGTGGCCCTGGATGTACTGAAATGCAATTACCATTATTACAGATCAGGCATCCTAGATTTGGCCGTGTTTCTCCTTTGTTGTATCAGATTTGTATTTACAGTAGAAAAAAGGACCTTCTATTTCTTACAAATGAATAAAAATATTAAAGTTTCTATTTTCAACTTACCAATGATTGCACGAATGCACGCTTCCAAATCCGAAAGTCTGCATTTACTGCTAAAATGATTATGATCCTTACTGTTTAAATCATTCATCTAATTCTGCAGCAATAGTGTCTTCTTTATATAATCATTTACAATTTGTGATTTTGAATTTGTCATAAAAAGTAGAAAAAGGTAATGGGTACACCAGTCTTGTATACTTTGTACATAAATTTTTATCATAAATCATAATTAAATATTTGTTCATTCTGTTTCTAAGACCATAAAAGCGGACCCGTGGAGCACCAATCCGTACAAAGTATTATAATTCTGTCCCAAAATAAATAGCGACATGAATCAATGTCAATAAATACAAGTTAATCATTGATTTCGTGATAACATGATTTTTCTTCATTCCTCTGGCAATTTTAGCAACGCAATTATCGTGTATGTATTTACATAGGTAAACTGACCTTTGCACTCGATAAATCAGTGACGCCTACCCGGTTACATGTCGTTTTTTCCGAAAGTTCATTATTCCGAAGGTTCGTGTTTTCAGAAGGGTTCATATTTCCGAAGGTTCGTTACTCCGACTGTTTGTAATTCCGAAGGATCATGATTCCGAAAATGAAAAAGGGTTCATATTTCCGAAGGCCCTACATTTCATTTTCGGTATTACTAACTTAAAGGCATTGAGTAACTTTGTCGGAGATCAGAAAAAAAAAATCTGAATTAGCTCATGCTGCAATGATAATTAGAAACCTTTAGGTCAGTCGGGAATCGTATGACTTTTACAGGTCAATTGCTGATTTCATTATCAAGATATTTATGATTTAAAATCGAAATTTTATAAGCGTATGGCATGACGCTTATAACTTGTGACGGTCGGCCTACCTCCCTCTTTCGGCAAATGCACAGCGTAACGTCTATTTACATTGGCCTGCCGCTGTGGGGTGTAATGCTGACAGGGCTTGCAATACCAAGGATTGATAACTCGGCAGTACTATCGCGCGCGAGAGAAAGCTTGAGCGCTGGAGCTCATCCCGTGGGCCGGCAAGGGCCTAGCCTAGCCTGTCGATCGCCTGGCCTGGCCGGCGGGCGGTCGCTGGGGTAGTCGCGACATCGTGTGTGAGGAGAATTACCAAATTTTGATTATTGCGTGGTAATCCTACATACATAAATAACAAATATTTTGCCCGACAAGAAAGAAAGAGAAAGAGGAAACAAATGAAAAGGCATTTAAAAGGGGGAAGGGGAGGTCGCACATTTTGAAACATGGACGAAACAACAATCCATACGATCAGCTCTATACTAGAGACGTACTAGACGTTGTGTAAGGGATCGGGAAGGAGGGGCTGGCCGGAGCTCGGAGGGAGAGAAAATGAGAGAGATCGGAGTGGAGGAAATACAACCCTGTCGTCATTCACAATTATTGCCGTACGAGGCAGGGGCTGGTTTCAGAGCCCGCCACCGCGCGCGGAGTACGAATGCCCGCAGGTCCAATAAATTTATTTCTCGCTCTCGAGGAAATGGAATCATTCATGTCGACAATGTTTAGCAAAATAAAGGAGGCGTCCCCCAGGAGCGAAAATATCCCCTTACGCCCATGTCACATTTTCCAAACTAATTTCGGTTACTAGTCGTCAAGATATACATTGTACTGATATGCGGTTGGATGCTTAGACAAATTTCCAATATTACAATCGGAGGATAGAGAGAAAAGTGGGGAAAAGCCTTTTTTGTATCTTCAGAACAGCAGGATCATGCGATCGACTGAAGACTGATGAAACAATGAACACATAAGATTTTATTTTGTCTCCTTGGACGGGGAATTGATTAGGAAGATGTAATACTTGTCATAAGAGTGTGGCATCCCCCTGGCCCCCTCCCCCTCACGTCAGTGATTTTTGTTTGGGGGTTTCTTTCTTTTTTCTTCTAATATTTGTAATATTGGGCTATAGCCTAACATTCTGGAAGCTTGATTATTGATAATATCCAAGTCATATCTGAAAAGTGAGAAAATTTTCATTACGAAGAAGGTAGGCCTACCCATGCACTTATCGAGGGGAGGGGGTGTCCAAACACCCCCTTTGACAAAAGGGGCATTTTTAGGTGGTCGAACACCCCCTTTTTGTGTTATTGTTAGTCGGCACACACCTTTTTGATGTTAAAAACGCCGCCTTAGAATTCCTGTTAACTTTTTTTTAAACACTTATTGGATAATTGGAGTGAAAGTAACCCCCAAATAATGTTACTTTTTGTTCTTTTTGTTTGGCTTATCAGAGATTTTTTGGAGTAAAAAGACCCCCAAAATACTGATATATACACCCACCCCCCCTTTTAACAAATCCTGGGTACGCCACTTGGCCTACTAATATTTCAAAATTCACTTTGGGATTGTGTTCACTCTTCACTATTCTCCCCTCTCTCTCAATTTCTCCATCACTGCATTCTCCCTCATCCTCTTCTCATGATTTGTTTCTTCATCCTTTCCTTCCTTTCTCTCAATGGCTTGTTTTTACCGGGTTTTTTTGCACCTCTCCATTTTCTCCTTCTCTCTTATTCCCTCTCCTTTCTGACCCTTCACAAGAAAAGGAAGTTCAAATTAAAGGAAAAAGTTCATTTTTTGCTTCAATAAGGGTATATTCAAATTACAATACAACATAAATTACAGGCTAACTGGTTCGGACCATTATGTGGCTCTATATGGTTGGTAAGGAAGGGATTTTTCAAGAAGGATATTATCAGAGGCAAAGGATGTGTCAACATTTTAAATAATATATCTGGACATAATATTTCTTGGCATCAACACGTGCTGAAGAAAACACGCAAGTTGTCTTTAACACTTTTCCTAAAGATTCAGGAAAGGGGGGGGGGGGGGGAGGGGGCACAAGTTACACCCACTCATCCTATTACCGCCATCACACCACCAAATCGACCAGTTCTTTGCCATTCAGGGTAATTTTGTTCTGGGTCTTGTGTTGGTCTTATTAGTGCGATTGAGGTATTAGGAAGATGGACAAGGAAAAAAGCCATCAATTGATAAATGTAAAAAAAAAAAGGGCAAATTTCATTTTCTCTACATGTACAGGAATTCATTGCTACTGAATTGCCATTCACAATAATAAAATTCCATTTCTACTATATATGTAACCAAATTTCAAAAGAGTCACAGCAAAACTGAATTAAGTAAAAAGCACATTTTGATGGAGAACAATAAAAGTCCAGGCTGGTCCACTCTTTGATAACGTCTTCCATCTTTTCTTCTGTCTTCCTCTTTTTCTTCCACCTTTCACTATAATAATAATAATAATAATAATACATTGCATTTATAATGCGCTTAATACAAATGTTACTAAGCGCCAAAGTATTATTACCCCGGCTGTAGCTAGGCTACCGAATTCGGTGCTCACAGCATTTCAAGGAATAAATTCCTACCGGGTACCCATTTTCTACACCTGGGTAGAGAGTGGCAAATGTAGATTAATGTCTTGCCAAAGGACATTAGTGCCGCGGCGGGACTCGAACCGCAAACCATGAGATCCACAGTCCGGTGACGTATCCACTAGACCACGACACCTCTACTATGCCTTGCAGGATGGTTTTTGCAAGACCCGAAGAACATGAAGCATGCCATATCAGTTTTGCGCTTTTTCACGGTCGTGAGGAGTTCTTTGTATGGCGCAGGTGATGGTGCGGACCGTCTCGTTGGTTATGTTGTCTTTATGCAAGATGCCTAGTATTTGAATTCGCCTCTGGAGGTCTGCTGTGAGGGTCCAGGAGTCCCAGGCAAACAGGTAGATGGATAGGATGAGTGATCTCAATCGTATCTTGGAACTGAGCAAGACCAGGAGTGGCAGGGAATCCAATCCGCACATACAACAGTTTGGTGGTGCTGTAATAATAGAAAAGATAGTTTTAAAAAAATGAATTAGAATTTCAATGAAATAGAACTTTTTTTTTGTGAAAAGGCCATGACCTGAATTCATGAATACTTCTGTAAGGGTAGTACAAGCAACGTACATGGCCTCATGTCCAATCATAAATGGCAATACAGGCTACGGTTATTTTAAACCATAGTTTAGACCATGGGTTTACCATTCTTTGTGAATTGTGGCCAATGTGCTTCTTAACAAGGTGTCAAGCTTTTCATTACACTTTTTTGGTCATGAACTGAAATGGAAACTGTCCTAAAGTGAAATATGCCAGTGGTGCGAACACAACATGCACTGGTCTACATGATGGTAGAGGTACCTATTAAAAATATTCTAGTAATTTACACAGCAACACCTTGTGTAAAACTAATGTGCAAACAAATCAGACAGGAACTAACAACTGCCTACAAAAATCTCTATAGCTGCACTACATAATCCCATAAATTATTCATCATAAGAATATAAAATGTAAAGTAAATCCATCCTTCATCCACAAATATTTCTTTCATCATTCATCAAGACAAATTTACAAAATCTATAGGAATGCAGATATAAATATCATAAATTTGTCAACCGGGGCGTCGCTAGCGGCAAATGTGCCACCTCTGTTGGCAACAAAAGAAAGGGGGGGGGGGGGGAAGAGTGAGGGAAGAGGAAATATAGGGTAAAAAAAGAAAGGAAGGGAAAGGAAAATAAACACTAAAAAGAAGGAAAGGAAGGGAAGAGAAAGAAGGAAAAACTGGTCAAATTTTTTGCTCGCTCGCTCAAGTCGCTCGCCAAAACATTGAGATGTTAATCTTTGGGCAAATGGCGTCCCTTCCCTTCCCTTCTGCAATAGGCTACAGCTGCCCCCTGGGATTGTCAAAGTTCAGATAGTCACATTCGGGCAGCAAGGTGCTAGTATATATGGGTCTGTTCACAAAGTTGGGGCACCAAAACTTGACATTTTATCGTAAAAACATTGTAGTTTTAACACTATGACTTACACCATTAAGTTGTTTTATATGAATGTACTTGGTGCCTCCAGGAAGCTTTTGAAGAACACAAGACAAATTGTTTTGAGAGGCATTTTCAAAGTATTGACAAAAACATACTGGTGTCCCATGTTACATCCACAACCACCTTTTTTTTAGATTGCCAACATTTCTACATGCATGATGCCTTATAAAGCTAAATCCTATTAATGGGTACATTGTGTTATGGTGCTGACTTAATGAAGCAAAACTTTTAACAAAAGAATAAATATCTTCCCTGAGTTTATCATGAATGTTGTGGGTTTAACAGTTTCCAATCAACTGTCACAAGTTGTGGATGAATGGGACACCAAAGAATATCTGCAACTTTCATCAATAACTCTTGAAGTCAGTATACTCTCATTGCAGTTGTTGTTGCATTGAATTAAATAGAGAGCCTAAAGTAACCAGGCAAATATTTATCATCAAGAGCATTATGGATGTGCCGTTATGTCTCAAAATAAGACGGATGTAACACGGACACAATGTCCGGTTACATCCACACGCTGGTTTTTCATAATTATTTCCAAAATACATTGTGGAACAACATGTTTATGATTCTCAGATGCTTTTTATTTTCACCAGAGATAGAATGGCCAAGTAAGAAAATTCTGACTTTTTCATCAAATTACAGGGGATTAAAGAAATAATGCCTCAAAAGGTGCCCAACTTTGTGAACAGACCCATATCCACATATTGAAGAAGAAAGGTTCCAGGATAATTATATAACTTATGTAAGTAAACTTCAGTAATTTTCACCTAAAAAAAAGTTCAAACAAATTTTGTTTGACTCGCTTCACTCTCTGGCAAAATATTTAGAAATTGAAAAGCTGATATTTGGGCAAAAGGCGTCAGTCCCCTCCTTACGAAATGGGCCTGTCTGATCAAGATCTCTATGTCTGCAATTTTCTTTTATTAATTTTTGTCGGAGGATAGGGATTAGGGTGCAGCAGTTTTGTCTGCAAAAATGGGTATTGCATCCTAAAAATTTGTTGGCAAATTTGGGGGTCACAACCCTCCCCCATTCAAAATGTTCTAGCAACGCCCCTGTTAGTCAAGCTCTTGCATGACAAAAACTCTAATGGAATAGACCCGAGTGGCAATAAACCAGCTTAATTTTATTTTTATTATACTTCATGTCTTTATTTTTTACATGTAGACCCTACTACTCCAAATACAAAATTTCTTTGTTTCATTCCTGTTCTATAATTGCACATCTCTCAAGTAAACATGGAAGGTGACGAAAGAGGATATTTACCTGTAGGTGAGTGTAGATCTATTTGCATGTTTCTAGCATGACTGTGTCTGCTCCATCATCAATTTGATCAAATAAGAGATGTCATGCATCTGAAAGCAAAATAGAATGACTAGTCAAATGTATCCATAACAGACTATCAAACCGTTTTCTTAGGCGAGTATATGGATCTGAATGAAAGACTGAAAATAAGAGTTTGTAGATATCTACTGAATCATATACATGTACCTGTGAACAGCCCACACCTCCCTGCCCTATATATCCACTTATCCAGGAAAGTATTAAAAAACATTTTAAAAATAAAATTCACTAGTATGAAGGGGTAGGTCCATATAACTGAAGTTTGCCATTGGATTTCTCCAAAAATAATATGCATGGAATAGCACTAACCAAGATAAAATATTTATTCATGCTTATGCCCAACATACATTGCGATTTCCCAAATATTGAATGCAAAAGTTTTAAAATTTACAGATCAGATCTACCAGTAGTTGGAAACTATCTGTCCGGACACCCAACCTGTCAGGACACCCAACATAGGTATACAGTAGTTGGAAACTATCTGTCCGGACACCCAACCTGTCAGGACACCCAACAGGCTTGTCTCGAATGGGTGGGGTGCGGGAGCGGGATGGGAGCAGGAACGGGCACACCCTTTCGAGACAAGCCCCCCCGGTTATCTCGAATGGACGCGTTCCCAGCGAGAAGTTCAATGAACGCGCCACTTCGAGACAACCGGGGGGGCTTTCCTCGAATGAGTGTGTTGAGTAGACTTTTGTAACAGACGTTTTAGAATTTTTTTTGAAAAATGTACTCTTGCTGGTTTTTTCGTTTTTCTTTTGTCTAAGATGTAGAAAATATAAAAAAACGGTATCTAAAAATGCTTTTGACAAGGAAATCATTATTTGTGCAAAATAAATCGGAGAATTGAATAATTATGCATTAAAACACACGGGAAGAAAGGGCAAGTGGCGTAGCTAGGATTGTTAATTTATTTTTTTTTTTTGGCGTGACCTGTTAAATATTGTGAAATTGTGTTACAGACATGTACTGACATAAGCCAAGGTGTGTTTATCATCTTTCCAAAGTTAGAAACACCTTTTAATGCCACTATCATTCTATCAATACCCACTATCAAAAGTCAAAACTCATATCAAAAGGTCGTTTGTACCCGGCCCCCAACTCCCCATACCAGGGGTAGGCCTATACTCCTTTTCAAAAGTGACCCCCTATTCCGGAGAAGTTGGAATTTGTTTTACCCCTATCCCTGGAAATTTTCTGAGATATTGGACCCCCTATCCAGGCAATTTAGGAAATTAACCCCCCCCCCCCCCACCTATCCCCGGGGAGGAAACCACCAGAGTCTGCGAAAATTGACCCCTATTTACATTTTCCCGGGAATATTTTTTCATCTTCCTCATTCATCTTCCTATTTTCTTACTCACCCACCAATAAGGGGTGGGGCATGGCCATCTTGTGCCTCCCCCCCCCCCCCCCGTAAAAAAATACGCCGCAGTGAATTAACATTCTATTCTGGACTGTCTGCCCGACCAGACCTTTGACTTTTAAATGAACATTCCATTATGAATTCATGCAACCTCATACATTCATTTGACAACGCCCGGTTATCAGTGACGGCACCGGGGGGCATGGGGGGGGGGGCATAAAAGGGCATAAAAGGGTGGAAAATTTTGTTTGTCCGCCCTTGCCCCCAACAATTTCTTTTGCCCCCCCCCCCCCACCCCACTTTAAAAATCCTGGTGCCGCCACTGCCGGTTTTATTTTCTACATCTTAGACAAAAGAAAAACGAAAAAACCAGCAAGAGTACATTTTTCAAAAAAAAATTCTAAAACGTCTATTACAAAAGTCTACTCAACACACTCATTCGAGGAAAGCCCCCCGGTTGTCTCGTAGTGGCGCGTTCATTGAACTTCTCCCTGGGAACGCGTCCATTCGAGATAACCGGGGGGCTTGTCTCGAAAGGGTGTGCCCGTTCCCGCTCCCATCCCGCTCCCATCCCGCTCCCGCACCCCACCCATTCGAGACAAGCCCACCCAACATAGGTATGACAAGGATAACTCATTCTCATTGATAAGAACTGTCACATATAAATCCTATATAAGATTTTGAACTGCTAAGAAAACAATGCAATTACTCTATGGCATGATTGGTATGTAATATTCCACCAGATTGGGAAAGCGGCAAGAAGAAGATTCAAAATTCCTGGAAAGAGCAGAGTGAATCCAAGTGTTTATTTTTTTGGGGAGCACTCAGTATATAAATGTACATGTAGTGTGTGGTGGGTATGTGGCGCCCAGAAGACCCCCATTTCTACACTAAAATTTTTGTTCCAAAGCATACAATTTTTTTCTTGAGAAAAAGAGAAAAAACATTCCAAAGCAACGTTTTTTTTTTTTTCATTTTGTCGTTCTAATCGTTCTGGCACGCCTCGGCCAGGCCCGTTTTGCTTCAAAGACAACATAGAATAGACGTGCCATGACCCACAGCGTATTAAGCGATTGCATGGGAGCTGTACGAGCTCCTTAGCTTATCAATCTGGTACATGTACTTGCCTATGGAGCTGTACATGGGATCCATAATTACCTTGCGTGTGTGTGTGTGTGTGTGTGTGTGTGTGTGAAATATCACCATTTCTCACCTAAGTTGACCCATGCAACCCACCCTCGGAATTTGCTATAGGGGTTACCTGTGCAAGTAAAAAAAAAAACCCTGATCACACCTGCCTTTTTGTGTGGTTTTTACAATCTTAGTTGATCCTGGAGTGGAAGGTAACCCCTTTCGCAAACTCTGACTCTGAGGCCTGGGCGAGGATGGTTTGCATGACTCACAGTATGTGACAAACTCGACTGCAGATCTATGCACTTTTCCAGTACATCCGGTAATAAGGTAATAAGGTAATAAGAAATGGCGATATTGATTTTAGATCTATTTTTTTTTTTGGGGGGGGGGGGTGATATCTCATTATCTATGAGTCCTACCAAGGCCGTACGCAGAAATTTTTTCCTGGGGGGGGGGGGGGGGGGGCAAGATGATCGCTTTCAAAGGAACCCATAACTTGAAGTCTAAAACCCAATTTAAAAAAAGTATGCAAACCCCCCCCCCCCCCCCCCCCCCGCTGCGTACGGCCTTGAGTCCTACCTATATGAGCTCCTTGGCTTATCAATCTGGTACTAGTACTGGCCTACAGAGCCGTTCATGGGATCCAACTGTGAGTGGAGTCGGAGGCACATATCAACAAAAACAAGATCTAACATTTTAACAAGTAACATGTCTAAATGAATTATAATCATTTCTCACATACTTGCGAGCCATGCAAACCAGACATTTTATTCACAAGCCACAAAATGTTGTTTTTCACATCAAAACTCCCGAACTGCGTGTAAATGAATAAGTGCGCAGACATGGGATTGGGAACCATGCAAGATTGTTTATATTCAATCCCTGTCCCTGATAGTAGAAAGAGGAAAAAATGATGTGATGTTTATGTCGTCGTTTACATCTTTTTTTTACTTCCTGTAATTACGTCAATAAGACGACAACTTGCACCAACGCAAGACGTCATGAGGACGTCTTATTTTGACGTCATCTTTACGTCTTGTACACTGTAAAAACTAAAGCGTTACTTTTAGGGGCATGTATAATAGTGACTGCACCTGAAATGCTGTTTGTAGCACTAGTTGTAGTGTGCTAATTTACCAGCAAAAAACCAGGTTCCGCTGATTGAGAGGCACTGACGTTACCGATGGACTGACGGATGCTTCTTGCAATCCAGTTTAGTCATGGGAGTCAAATAGATAACATGAACTATGTGGTGTCGTAAATTCACTATGTAACATTTAACAATATGATCTGCTCTACATCGTACGATGTGAGTTAGTCCAGCGGTAATGCCAGCAATTCTCGATCAGCGGACCCTGGTTCGAGGCTCGCCAAAATAATTTTTTTAAATGAATGTTTAGCCGGTCCAGCTCGCGTGAAAGTGCTGAAATAGCACGCTGTGTGCATTCAATAGCACTCTGACTCTGAGTGCAGTCCCTATGCATGCCCTCAAAAAGTGCTATATAGCCTAGGCTATAGGCCTACTACACTACAGCACTTCAGTTTTTACAGTGTACAGATGACGTCAAAATAAGACGTCCTCTTGACGTCTTGCGTTGATGCAAGTTGTAGTCTTATTGACGTAATTACAGGACGTAAAAAAGACGAAAACCACGACGTAAATATCACATCATTTTTAACACTTTCTGCTATCATCAGTATCAGGGATGTTGAATTACTGAAATGACAAGGCCACAGTTTCTTGTGAAAATGGCATTGTTCTTGCTCTAATTTTGATGCAATTTTTTCTCAAACTTACTCTTTAGAATATCAGGAATAAAATAAAATAAATCTTTAGAGGAATATTAAAGAAATTCTTGTTCATTTTTTCCGTCAAACCTTAGTTAGGTGCGCAGACCTAGTACTAGTAGCCTAGGGCTCCCCATACAGCTGCGGAGGCCAGTACCACTCCCACCATGGTCCATGCCCACTATATTACCAGATTCAGCCAAACCCAAGGAGCTCGGCGTACAGTAAAGTACGCAGTACATGTATGATGTAGGCCTAGGATACCCGGGATTATACCTACCACTCCAGTCGATAGAGTCAATAAAATCTTACAAATCTTACAAATCTTACACTTACAGTGAGTTGTGTGGATATCACACTGTGCCCCTGTCCCGGCGCTGGCAGTAAGGAGAAAAAAATTTCAAGTCTCACTCTCAAGATGATAAAACAAACGTCGAGAACTAGCTTTCACTATGTGTGCGGTGCACTGAGCTGAGTTAGCTGCTAGATGGCTCGCCGACGGGTACGGAGTACGACCGTATACCGTTGCACTGTACAAGTAACTATCCCGACAGCTCAGCTGGCTGGTATATCTCTGGCGCCTAGCGCCTGTAAGTGGATGTTGGGTATAAACGGGCTTACCATAGATACTATCTCTATACATGTACGAAACACACATAGCGTATTGCCAATGTCTCACAACGAACGCATGAGGACGCTAGACCAAATACTGTTTGAAACGTAGATCTGCCGTTATTTCAGCCAGAATTTTATTTTCAAAACCACATTTATTATTTTTTTTTAAAATAGTAAATGAGCTCCAATTCCTATCTTACTTTCACATGTTGCTAAGTATAGTTCTAACAGTAGGATTATATATCATTGGACCACTTTCACGCTGAATTTGTCAAATTTTGCAAAGCTACTCAATGCCTTTAAGAAAAAAGCGAACCTTCGGAGAGTACATCAAGTGTTCGGAATTATGAACCCCTTGCTATTTGAAATTTATGTTTGGGAATTATGAACCTTCTGAAAAACGAACCTTCGGAAAAACGAGTACCCCCCGTGTCCCCGACTAGCCTGGGTTTAAAACTGAGTTATGGTTATCACACTTTTGTGAATACCGACGCTTGTACGAGTAATTTCCGTACAACCTACCATCCTTTTTTCCATAAGCAGGGGCGATACGGGGAAGTGTGACAGCACCCGTTAAAACTGTTTATTTCTTGAAAATCGACATTTTTATTGGCTCTCAGCAAATTGTCCAAATTTACTTTCTCTGCCTCCCTTTCTGTCTCTCTGTATCTCTTTCTCTCTACCTCTCGATGGAAAATTTTAAGATACCTTGTCGGCATATTTGGTCTGCTACCCCTTTCAAAATGGCCTAGTGACTCTCCTGTTTATATGCTTAAAGAACAATCGAACCTTTAAAGCAAGTGTATTTGTTGGAAACCAGTAATATCGGAGAAAGGAATTGATAGACGTTTGAACGAAATCGGATAAACATAAAGAAAGTCATGGCAATTTTTTTCAAAGTTAGTATACATATGGAAATTTCAAATTGGCAAAGTAATGTCGCTCCTATTTATTGTCGGTTAAGGACATCCCAATCGACCGACAGCCCGCACAAAACCAATATAACTTGAGACCGACAAGCCACGAGGCTGACAGCACAGGAGATCGACCATGTTGGTCTTTCGAAGTTATCTCGGGCAGAAGGTCTAGTGGACATTCAGATAACTCTTCGGAATGCCCTCTAGACCGACATCGCTCGTCAAGTGTGCTGTCTGTCTCTTGGGCTGTCGTGTTTTTATTAAATACTTGTAACAGCATATAGTATATGGTGATTTACAGCCCGGGGAGAAAAGATGCTTGGAATGAAACTTACAAAAATAGGAGAGTTGTCCCCCAAATACGCCATAATCGAACAATCAGTACCAATTTGAATTTCATTTAAATTCAGTGATCGCAACTTTCGAACAGCTGTAACTGTTTTAATATTTTCCCGGCTTGTTCAGAATTTCACAACCTGGTTTCTCTGATTTTTTCCGTGTTTAGCCTTGTTAGAAACATTGGATCGCCCTTAAACAAACACAAAGTCTATAATCTTTTCGAGGTAGGTCAATAACAAACAAAATCTTGATTACCCTAGCTAGTAAATTCCAATAATATTTCTGTGCACGTTTCTCATAAACGTGGTGTAAACATTACAATACGAAGACTATGCTACCCGTCATAGAAACACGAGTAGCTATAATAAGGATCACAATTATGCAAAAGATACTGATAACTTTAAATGTAAAATAACTCTATGTCGAAGATGTAATGGATATCGGTGCTGCTCAATAATCCTTCAGGATCAATTTCCAGGGATCGAATACATTTAGTCATAGTTATTGTTCACATGACAGAGATATACTGGGAAAATGTTTTCATATCCTATCGATTATTGTAACAGGCTTAATTCTCTCTATCATTCCTCCGACTCAGTTAAATCGTGTGCAACGACTACAAAATTGGGCTGCTAGAACTCCAGGTTTCTAGGGACCGTGCCCATCTCAGCCACTCTTGAACTCATTACATTGGCTTCCTATGAAACAACGGATAATTTTGAAATTACTCTTGGTCTGTCTATAAAATCCTTAATAATTTAGCTACAAAATATTTGGATACCTGTTTGAATTTATATACATCTTCCAGGAGACTGAGGTCATCAAGTGATCCTCTCCGTCTCTCATATTCAGTTACTCGCACCTTGGCTGGTGATATGACATTTACCGTATTTCAAAATACTAGAATGATTTACCACTTATAATAAGTAGTCTCCATCATGCAATGCGTTCAGAAAGGCATGAAACACACCTCTTTAGTAGTTCGTAGTTCTGACGAATTTTTTTCTTACTACATGTATTTATGATTGTTTGAATTTATTGAAAGCGCTTTGGGCCTCATGGGAAAGTAATAATAATGATAATAATATTAATGATATGTGCTTATCTATGCAACAGATCCATCTTTTATTGACAGGAGAGAATATGGATGTGTTGACACTTCGTTAACACAACAAATGGAGAATAGTTCGCAAACGAAGTCATAGACTTACAATATAATTATGTGAAATTCTAGCCTTGAGCCTTTAAAGATGGGTTTTTTCTATTCACTTAAAGTAGAACGTTAATGATTTTAAATATTGGCTTAATACTTATTATTGCATAGATGGCATAAATTAAACAAGGTTATCCAAATTCAACGCTTGGAAACATTTGAAGTAATGATTATTATCAATTATAAAACGTTAAAATACAGCCCCCGATATAGCAGCTGAAGAGCTCCTCGAACGCTGCTGAGATATGTGACGACACACCCTGGACCAGTCCTGTCTAAGCAGACGATGTCCCATAACATCTTACACATTTTTCAGAGCCTATTTTGTCATCTCCTCTTCACTTATTTCTCTTCCTTCACTAGCGTCAGTCTTAATGTTAGTCTGTTGCCTCACTCTTAACTTCGTGTATGGTATTATTTTGATGAAAAATGCAGCGTTAAAAAAATAAAGGAATCAGTCACTTGTAAACAAAATAAGATGCCATTGTATTTTCAGCTGCTTGCACCGGGGCATGTTCGGCGTTTCAAGAGGGAACGAATACCATCCTGCTATTATTCGGAGGGCTTTTCAATTTGAAAGTGGGGTTTATTTCATTGATCATTGACCCTTCTCCTATGTATTTACAATCAAACGGTTTTAGAATCAGTTTCACTTTCCCTTTATAATGGTGTGAAATAAGGTCATGTTTAAATACACCAAACTCTTTATAATTTGATAAATAATTGCATTGCAATTACGTTCATTCATTATAGGACGTCGTCTGCTTAAGCAGGATCGATCCCGAGTGTGACGACATCAAAACATCGCTATATTTCTGGCGAATCCTCGGATATTCCAGATGCTGAGAAGAGCTTTTATTTGTGTTGTTTTTATAATCACCAGATACGCAGTTGACATAAAACTTATACGATTGCCATCTGTAAGCTTCCCAGTTTCTAGTGATACATTAATTGCCATATTTGTGATTTTCTTTGAATATCACTTTAACCCTTTCTTGAATTTTCTGCTTTAATTCAAACAAGTTATCACATTATCAGAATGAACAGACATTCTTGAGGGTGCAGATTTGTCCTCTTTTATATTTCCACATTCACTCCCTTTCTCTCTTTCTCTTTCTCTTTCGATCTCCTTCACTCTCTTACTTTTTTAAGTAAGAATAATGAACTGCTATAGTTTTTACATGGCTACATGTGTAAGCAAAATTTCTTCAAATTTTTCATCATTTTCGTTTGGAATAATTAGTTTGCCTTTTAATAGTTCTCCAGATTTACTATAAATATTCAATGTTCTGATGACACAGATATTAATCATTTTTTAGAATCTAACATTAAAGCTTTCTTTGTTTCACTAGTAACTTCAAATATCAGAGAAATACATAAGGTGACAATAGTGTTAATGTCACAAAGAAAGACTCACAAATTCGTTTGTATTAAACAATCCCATGTGCTACTGCTTATTCACTCCTCAATTGAATATTTCATTGATATCACGCTATAATCTATGGTTTCTCTTTAAATGCTTATTTTCATCTAGTTATAATAACTGAACTCAAATACATGTATTGCTTTTGTGCTTTTTAAGGCATATTAAATCATTGACCGTTATTCAATAGAACATGCTTCCTAAAGCACAACTTGGATCTAATATCCCCTTTAATGTCTGCAAATTATTTCACCTAATAATTTTTTTCCTTTCTTTCTGAATCACCAAATTAAATGCCTTGATTGCTACATAAATTTTAGTGTAAGTCCGACGCTAAAAGCATACAAATTACCACTAATTTTAATAATTAGGCATATACTCCACTCTCTTTAAAAAAAGGTGTGAATTTTCACTATTATTTCACTCCCCCGAGAGTGACATCAGTGATCACTTGTTTAGGAGTGAATATCGAGTGACTATCGAGTGCTCTCTAAGAAAAAAGAGTGGATTTTCACTCTATTTTCACTCTAATTTCACTTCGACATGGAGTGACGTCAGTGATCACTCGATTTATTATTATTTTTTTTTACAGAGAGTATAATATGAATGTTTTCCCTACATTCTGAGTAAAGTAAACCTGATAGATACATGTACAGTGCAGCTTGAAAAAGCTAAACTGCTTTTCACCTGTAAAACCTCTCTAAAGTTTAAGGCTTTACATCGATAATCTTGCAGTTTCGTAACTGACAGAACATAAATTCACTTTCTAATACACCTTGTGCTAGATTATTGTGTAAAACTTGCGTTTACATTGTTTTGTTGTTTTTTATTCACTTTGCGAAAAAACAATAGGTCGGAAGAAATAAATCTTGACGTGATAATGAAAAGTTTACAAATTAATATTAGTCACGGTGAATGATAAAACTATGACCAATTGACAATATTGTACAATGGTTTATCATCCTAATAGTTGAGTATTTATATATATACAGCCCTGGAAAAAAAATAACCAAGCTTAACTCCTATTTATATTGGTAAGAAATTACGCACACAATATAACAAAACAAAACAAAATTTCTTTGAAATTCTTTGAATGAATAACGTACCCAATTGTATCTTGCGATTGCGGTATTTATTACCATGCTACCACAGTATCAACTTTATCAGTAAACTTTATTGGTCTAATAATTTTTTTCCATAGCTGTAAGGATGGTAAAGACAAGTACACAAAACACATTTTATATCACAATGAAAGAAAATGAAACTATTTACAGGATAGTTACATTTTTTTGTTTATAAATAGATTGATAAAATACTGACAAAAAAATTGCTGAATCTATTGTTCATGTTGTTTAACAAAAAAATGGTGAGATACTGACAAAAGTATCCCTAGATCCTTTCATTTTTTTTTCGTAACCGCAGGTTCCTTCACCTCCATGAAAATATGTTGTTTTGTACAGTGAACATTTTTCCTTCTTGTATTTTATCTGTGGTGAATTAAAATATCAAATTACTTTCAAAATGAGTTATGCCTTATCAAGACAAAGTACTAAAATATGGATAAAAGATATTTTATCTTTCTACTTTGGAAACAATTAAAGTGACAGTGAAGTAAAGCACAGCAAATGCCCATCAATTGTTTAATTTAAACGTAACTATTCCGAATTTCTTCGTTGAACATTAATCTATTATTTGTAGAATTGTAGTACAGATTTTCTTAAAATGCACAGTACAAAAAGAATAAATATGTTTTGTAACTCCACCTTTAGCATTTAACAAGACGACAGAAAGTCATAAAATGTATGTTAGTAAGTATGTTATGATTTAACCCATAATCAGGTTGTTAAAAAAAAATGTAACCTTTTTTCATGAGGCAATTTGGTTAACTAGAAAACTACATGAAATTGTAGAAAAAAGTAAAGGTATAGTTACTGAATCTGCCACGCAGCGGCCCACCTGAAGCTGTACACAGCAGCCTCACACCATACCTTGCTAGGAACCATTAATTCCATATACATGGTAGGCTACATGATTATGGCTTTCCATTTGAGAGATCAAGATAATACTGGTTATGATCTCGATTGTAATGTTCTCCCTGCATCAAACAGTCAAACATCTATACAAGAATGATCAATCCCCCTTTCAATCACATTTGCGAAGGTTAATCTAAATTGAATTTGGATTTATTGAGGTGGGGTATGTTTCGATGCTGTAATGTAACTTTGATTATATCAAATATCTGAATATAATTTATGATAAACGTCCTCCAGAAGCATTCAATGTACATGATGTACTGCATCCACTTTTTTCGCTTTTGGATATTTAGGATATACATGATATAGGAGAAGCAAGTCAAATGTAAAGCGCAAAATGTACGTGTACATATATTAAAACTTTCGATCACGGTTACACGACATAATTATGTTACTGTATGCCTGCATTAGTTTACAAACTCAAAATCCGTTACATTTTCCCCTATTGGATATAATAACCACCTGATGCTTTCCGAAAGTTCGTATCCCACTGAATATATAACCGGATAGAAAGAAGCATTATGCATTTGAAAAAATGCCTTGTGTAGGATACTCGACAATAAAAGCCAATGCACATTAGAAACAAAATCACAATATTACACAAGAAAATGATTATGATAAGAAAAATACAGATGAATGGTAAATTGATGAATTTGAACAATCCCAATTTTTCCTCTACCCAATGAAGAAACTCTGTGCTCAAAACATGTCAGTCGTTCATCATTCTTAAAAAAAGAAGTGAATCTTATTCCAAATACACAGGGTGTGATACTCATTCAAACATTTTGGGACACAGTGGGGGAGAGGGATTGAATTGCCCATATATGTATATTTTAATTGCCCAAAATCAGGTTTAGTGGACAGAAACAACATTATTGCCCAGCGTATTTAAAATGAAGTGTTATAGTTATTACATACAATATAATCGTTGTGATCAGGAAATAATGCCAATCGTCCATCGATACTTTTGAAACTTGTTCATTAGTATTTTTGTTTGCCATCGTGGTTCTTTTTTCTGATGTTGCTGTTACAAAGTCCATTGTGTAGTCGGATGGGGACACTGTTTTAATGGGAATAGGCTTCCGAGAAACACAGGGATTTATTGGGTTATTTGTCTCTTTTTTGGCTACAGGATTCCATGCAAAGTCAGAGCATGCACACATTTCTTTAGGTTCCAACAAAGGGGAGGAGCAACAGAACACACTATTATTATTATCTTGTACCACTGTGGTCTGTTCTAAAGTCCTCCAAGTTTCAGAAGGTGTACTCAGTGGAGGCATCAGTGTACCTTCTTGATAACACTGAATCTGTCCTGGCATACTCCCGACGGGAGCTTTGCAGTCCAGTTTCACCCAATCCCCTGCACCGTGCCTTCCACCCCATCTACAATGTGTCTTACCAGGAAGAAAATCTACATGTAACCCAACCTGTTTGATGTAGTAATAACTGTTTGAAAGGAAAATATAGGTGCCTGCATCTTTTCTTTTGACAGGGCTGATGCATAGTTGGATTAAACAATTATTGTTCTTGGTCTGATTTTCTATTGTAAATCTACTGAATCGATCTCCAGTCAAGATGAGGGAATGCGATGAGCTATAAAACGGGACTTTTTTTCCAAACTGCAATGTAAAGTCTGTCATGTTACATGGAAAAGGAAATTCGAGCTTTACTTCGTCTCCCTCTATAGCACTCAGGAGTCTAGACTCACATCTTGCAAATGTGAAACAAAACAAAAGAAGTGCAAATCTCCATTTGCTTCGAAATGTATGTTCCTGTAACATGCTTATCTTTAGGAAGCAATTTTACACAATTTAACATTAACTAATAAAGAAAAATCCTTACAGATTTTTCAAAGGTAAGAATACAGCCTACCTTACATACAGTTAAGAAATAAAGATCTCTTCTTCAGAATTATATGATATTTCTGGAATGAAATTAATAAATTATCATCCGTTCTGATGTACTGTAAAGTGTATGCCCCTAGTGTAAGTTAGGAGTTGCAACGTTTCCAGGTACCTAAAACTCCGACGTGATTGTGTTGCCTAAAAATGTCACGTTATTCTGACTTTTTGATGTTTGAATTTTGTTCAAAGTGTTCCCTATTGGGTTGTTTCCATTATTGGTCTTGCCTTTAAAATAAGACTCAAGCAGAAGAATGCAAAAATAAGTATATATTTGTTCTTATTTTCAATATCAATGGCCTTTTAGTAGAATATCGATGATGATCCACTAAAATCGATTCAACAGAGAACAGAGATTTCTTTGTTTGGTCGTTTTTTTTTTAAAACTCTGCTGTATAATCTGCAGTCTTTTCCACACAGTTGAACAGCGTGTAGGTGCAAAGTAAGTAAGTATGAAAAAGAGTTTCCAATTCCAACCAGTATTCTTATGAAGTGAATGTGCACGTAGAATTACAATGAGAACAGCCTCTCGTTGTCTATGCAAGGTGAATTCCAACTGATAGACCGCTGCTTCTGCAAAAACATGTGTGTATCAAGCAACAAGAGAAGCAACAAGAGAAGGACGCGGGGATTCATGACAGAAAGCCAGGAACTTCTTGTGAATATAACCTCTTTCGGTCAGCGAATGTGTTTGTTGGCGTTTCGATCTCCAGTTATCCAGATACAAAAGACTTCCTTTTTGTCAGATCATGTATTTGTTCCAGACCATCTCCATTATCATGATTATCGTTTGTCCAGTTATTCTTGTGATACCTGAAAATAAAGACAAATTATTTACAGACAGAAAGGTTTGACAGTTTGGCTCCTGGAATTGGTATTTTAGGGTTTTGGCCCATCCAAAAAGCCAATAACGAAATATGACTATACACAAATAATTTCCCGGTACTACAAAATTTCAATATGGTACGAAAAAGAGACATGATAACGAAGCTTTTCGACCTGCACTCATCAAGTTATCACGCAGGTATGTAACAAATTACTCCAAATCAACTATATTATACTCCATGAACCCGGACGCAACCCGGACACCGTAATTTCAGAACAATCGCAAACCTTGGGCGAACTCCTTTTGTCTACACAAAAGGGGTTCGTGCGATTGAATGTAGGCGGCTTCCAGAAAGCGTAAATGCTGATGAGTGCAGGTCGAAAAGCTTCGTTATAACGTCTCTTTTTTCGTGCCATATTGAAATATGACTATTATACTACATATCCCCTTGAACGTTACAAGAGCGGCCTGTTATAGGAGGTCAGGTCAGTAGACCGACAACCTATATGAGATCTACAAAACAGAGAAAAATGTCGATCTCTTTGGAAGTCGGTCTAGTGAACCCTCTAAAAAGTAACTAGAATGCCCAGCCATTATCAACACTTGTATAAGATTTTCCCACAAATACTCAATGGAGAATTATTTTATTACTAAAAACGAAATTTTTTTAATTTTAATTAATTTTTTTTTTTGGGGGGGGGGGGCGGAGGGGCAACGCCTTTTGCCCGAATGTCAACTTTCAAATTTATCAGTTTTGACACATTTTCTTTAGTGAAAATGTACCTAAATTGCATATTCGGGCACATTGCTACCCAAACATGAGGAAGTTCGGGCACCTCGCTGTCCAAATAAGGTAGTGCCGCGCCTCTTATGCCCATCATTAGAGGTGGCCCAGAATATATTATATCTTGAACTAAACCGATTTCCTTACCAATCAGGCATCCAGGTTAATTAAAATAAGGTAGTGCCGCGCCTCTTATGCCCATCATTAGAGGTGGCCCAGAATATATTATATCTTGAACTAAACCGATTTCCTTACCAATCAGGCATCCAGGTTTTAATAACTTGTTTCTCTTCTATTGTGTCGGCTATATATGATTGTACTTTGAAAGACCTTTTACATACGTTTTCAATATTCGGGATGAAAAAAAAAAGCGTACATTACATACAGCTGAAAACACATAATTGAAAGTTTGTATTATCTGCTTACCAGTGGATGCTCGGTTTTTAAATCTGAAAAGCTTCTGCATGTGACAAACGATGAACCATACTGTTAATGTTAACGTCAATCGTCTGCTTTTGGAATGAAAGCGTTTCATTCACCGTCTTAATAACAATGTTTGGAAACATCATAATCTTGCCACAAATCATTATCGCTTTGTTGAAAATTTCAGTATACGTGGCTGCAGTCATATTTTTTACTGTTTGAATAACAAGTCTATAAATGACTGTTTATGTGTTCGATGAAAAATAAAATTCATTTGGGGCATAAACTTTGCTCTGAAATACAGCGTTGCTGTTTGAGCATTGTGTAATCAAAAAGATTTACCATCAACAATAGTTTCGAATTTATTTCGTTATTTAGACTATCATAGAAGCTGGTTATTGAGCACCTTTCTGTTACTGGAATCATGTAATAATTTGAAACACGAACATTGTTGTACATTGTTTCCATTAACGATTGTTCAATATTTGTTCAACTTATTTCTTAGACCACAGAAGCGGGCATATGGAGCACATTCCGCACATATCACCAGAATTTCGTAATAAGGTGAATATAAGAAATGGGCCATGACATCAAATGATTTATGATGACATGATTCTTTAGTCACATAATTATGGTATTTTATGAGTTAAGTAGGTTGAACATTTGCGCTCAATAAATTATTGTCTCCAAAATCCAGTTTATTCTCCAATAGTGTAAACTAAAATTATCACCTTTTTTCAGCTGACTTATTCTTATATGTTTAAGTGGGATACAAACACACTGAACAGTCTAGTAGGCCTAAATTATAGATGTAGTTCGATTAAATATGTACATGTATAGCCCAAAAGTAGCGGTTGCACCAGTACTGACAGGCTTGTTCCGAAAGGGTGCGTTGGGAGCGTCGGGTCGCGTCGCGTTGACTGGAACGCCACCATTCTTCCAAAGCCCCCCCCCCCCGGATTTGCTAAAAGGGTGTGTTGACTTATTCTAAATATTGTTGTTGTTATTATTATTATTATTATCAATAGGCCTATTATTATTATTACTATCATTAATATTATATTAGATAAACGTCGAACGCACTAAACTATCAACAATATTTAGAAAAACTCAACGCACCCTTTCGGCAAAACCAGTGGGGTGGAGGATCTGGACGAATGGTGGCGTTCCAGTCAACGCGACGCAATCCGACACTACCCACCCTTTCGGTACAAGCCGTACTGACATGACAAGACATCACGAACACACCCAATCATTATTACCAAACGAATGACAATACCATTTTTTGTGTACCTTTCTCATAAACAGTGTAAACATTACGACATGAAAACTAGGCTTATATTTCATAAAAAACATACAGCCGATAACTATAAATATTATAACTATAAAATTGGTCCATGTTGAAGATGTATTGGATATTTGTCACGTTGGTACTTATCATTTAATAAGCCCTCAGCACCGTTTTCCTCGGATTAATCATTACACAACCATGGATGCCTCTTTTATATTTCAAAGTAAAATTCAAATGAACACTTAGCCTGCTATGAAAAGTTTCTCCATCCTGAAGTGCCAGGCGGTGGGGGCAGCACCAGGAGCATTTTGCCTCCTCCCCAGCTAAATAAATTCTGCTATACACACCAATTGGCGTGTGCCCCCTTAATTTGCCAATGTGATCAAATACAAAAAGTCACACATATGCGCAGGTAAATTTTTTTCATATTCTCTATCTTCACTTTCTTTAGAGTAATTAGGATAATATTCCAATGGAAAAAATACCATTTTAGCCTTACCAAATCCAAGTACTGGCTTAAATCACAAACATAAAAAAATAGATTTGAATTTTGAAATGTCATTAAGCGTGCATGGATGCGTCACTGAATTTCATTAATACAAAGTTAATGCACCATCAACGACGTCACACCCCATCTGTTTGAAGACATGCAGGAATAAGAATCACTAGGTACGTTCACACGTAGAGCGATAGCATCGATGCTATCGAGGTGTCGATGCTATTTTGGTGAAGACCAGATAGTGTCGAGACCAAACGCTGTCTGAACGCAGATAGTCACGAGATAGAAGCGAGTTTCCAAACTATTCTTGCAGCGAGTTTAGCAGGAGTAAATCTCAGGATCCAGCGACAAAGCATCGACGCTTTGCGGTAGACCACCCACCGCGCTTGTGACTATTTGTCGTGTGAGCGCAATCGCTGCTATCTTCACTCGCTGCTATTATAATTCTATCTGTTTCATTTGGTGCTATAATATAATGGAATGTATGTATTCATGTGATGTACCCTGTTCCTTACTTTTTTTTTCTATTATCATTCTGTCTGTTTCATCTGGTACTGTAATGTAATGTATGTATTCATGTGATGTATATAGGGGTATAGTAGGGTAATGTGTATACTGTGTGGTAAGGAAGTTTTTTTTTTTTTGGGGGGGGGGTTCCTTCTTTTTATCTTTTTCTTTTTTATATATGTGACCAGGCACCACAAAACACCAAAAAGTCGGATTGTGTGATTTTCAGTTAGAGATCAATGTGTTTTGGTTGGCATGCATGGTCAATTTTTTTTTTTTCTTGGGGGGGGGGGGGGGGGGTATTTCCTGAAAGAGTATACTTTTTTCTAAGTAATCTAAAATGTGGAGGCACCAAACAATCTATAAGTGGTATTTTTGCCAGCTTTTTATCAGACTTATGTGTGTCTTCTCTGGATTTTGTTGTATTACTTTTCATTTTCACGACCCTGAATACTTGTCTCATTTTAATCTCCCATAAATCTCCAGGAGTAAGTTCCTGCATTGATACTTGTGCACGTTGATAAACAGGATATGTCTATGTAGTATTCCAAGTTTTAGGACAATCTGATAATCCCTTCATAGAAATTTTCATTGAGATCTAATCCTCCATTTGTCACCTTAGCACAACACTTTGCAAGTCAGAGTGCTTCAATAGACTTCAAACTTTAAACCCTTATTAAGAATTACATTATGAGGGACTGTGCATTCTTCTCTTTGTGCATTGAGTTATGAACATCCAATGAGTTATATATCATTTTAAAGCTGCGAATCTGCTCTTTCAGAATCAGACCTTAACTAAAGTATGATGTGGTCTTTAGATATTGATTTACATGTGCTTACCAGAGAATATGGTGTGCATGCATGTGTTTTATTTTGGCATAAGATTGGAGTTCAGTCAATTTTGACATGTACAAGGTTTATTTAAAATTAAGTATTATAACACATGTATTTGCTACTTGATTGTATTATCGATATTAAAAAATGAATTGTTATTGTGTTATTATGTTGATTTATGAAGACATATAACTTCCGCGCGTTTGACCATGCATACTAATTATACTCGGGTCACTCTGTGTGGTGCAGTAATTATTGTTTTGGCAGCGGGTGAGCGATGAATAGTCACGAGTGGGTGATAGAAGCAAGTCGATCACGGCCTGTCTGAACGTACTGGAAATATTTTTGAAACTTACATAGCATCGATGCTATGTACTACGTGTGAACATAACTAATAAAGCTTGCAAGGGATCTACAAAGAGGGGCTTCCGGCAACATTGTACCCCTGGATGTTTCTGCTGTTGACTTGTATCACTGATTAAATATAAATTATGTAAAAATACTCCAAATTTTGCACTAACAGCTTGAATATTTCGCTCCGCGATCTGAAGTCATTAAGAGAGCCGCAAGTCCCGTATTTTGAAATTCAAAATCAGGTCACCCTGATTTGCGTATCTATTGTTTTAGGCACTGGCATGTGATTAAAAGATTTTATTCGTTAAATATACTATAACATGAAATGTATAACATTGCAAGGCAAATATACATCTTGAACAGGATAACCCGTGAAAGCTCGTAAAAAGCTTATTTCCAATGGGGTTCTACGAAAAAATTTTGATATTGATAAATCATTGATATTTGTTTGATTTATATAATCATAAAACAAGACCCCCCAAAATGTTCAAAAATTATTAAATTGTTTATTGTCATAAAATAAGATTTAATACGCAGCTAAAAGCTGATATCGTTCAGTATAAAAACGCCATTTATAATACATGAAAAAATATATTAGAATGTGTATATACATATGTCCGCCAACATTCATTCGTCTACTTCGTTTACTAAATGCTAGTGTCAAAGTTACATATTGATCTAAGAGAAACAAAGCGAAAGATAACCTTCATCACATTACTGATGAAGTAGATGACTCATCGCATTTTCATGCAATATATAACATAATTGAGTTGTCAGTCTTACATCCTTCAAAACAACAGAATTTTATGATTGAAATTCAGAAGAGTAATAAAGAGAGCTACTAATATGTACACACTGTAAAATTGTATATTACATATTCAAATAGATAAGATTTCAATAAAGTATACTTAAAATCATAAAATAACTAAGTTACAAACATCGTTAAACTAATTGCTGATTCATAAGCAGTGAAATTTATGAAAGAAGATCATTGAGAACTGTACGGTATATTCTTACAATTATTATTTCAGGCAGAAAAACAGTAAATTAATGTAATTTTACCACTATATTCAGAGATAATGAGAGATAGTTTCAATAAATTCATAATTCCTAGATATTTCTTCAATTATAGAAAAAAAAAACAATTATGGGAGTCAAAATCGAAAGGAACAAGAGTTGTCTTGTAGTGAATATTTGATAACACTGTTTGAGTTAATCGTTACATATAATACAAAATTGAATTTTACACATTTTAATGTGTAAAATTCAATATAAAAAGAAAAGAACAAAATGAATAAGAATATATAGACGAACAGAAGAAGTGGCAAGTAACAAAGAATTACTTCACGATGATAGAAAAACCGACATTGTAGTCCTAAAGGTTGCTCTATTAAGTTCAAAGATGCATTTTGAATTCAGGATTCTATCGACCGTGGGTATCGTTCAGGAGTAGTACCGGGTAGTTCTACAGAGGGCGAGGGGTGTAAAGAAGATGTGAAGAGCGTACGCGACGACAGGATGTATCATGTAAGGGAGGGAGCTAGGTAATGATCTACATCTGAATGATATATTTTATTACATGGTGCAATACAAGTTGTTTGTTTGATTCTTGGTCAAAACTGAGAGCACCTATTCTGTCAAGTTCGCTTTTCCCAAAATGATTATACGCCTTTACTTCAAATTCATGCATACAAGAGAGCATTTGCCTTTTTACGATAGACTCCGAAAGATCACTCGTTAAATTCATTCCTGGACATTTCACTGATTATTTTCTCTATCTATTTCTTGATTGGTACATGTTACCTTAAATTCCGGAGTATTTTTCAGTTTTGCTTCACTACAGAACAAATGCTTTCCGTTTTATCTACATATGAACATGGTAAAAAGAGTTTATTATCTGTCATTTAATAAACAGATCCTGACAATTCTTCAGTTTCTTTAATCAACTTAGTGTTCGCGTCTGAATATAAAAACATACTATCGTCAGCTTCTAGAGGTAATACTGATATAGCCCATGAACAAACATTGGCCTCAAATACTCCCCTGTCTGACCCCGCAATTTCTTGGTAGGGATTCTGATGTCACATCGTTCATTTTTACCACTTGATTTCGTTTAGGTAAGATTTAAACCATGCTATGTACGCTGCACCTATATCCATTTCTTCTAATTTCTTTAAAAGAATTCCATATAATTTACAGTATCAAAAGTATTTTGGAGGTCGAGAAGAACAATTCCATCAAAGAGTCCTTGAGACATGTGAGAAATCTAAGTTTGTAAAATATTCAACAAACACATTAGACATGTTTCAGCGGAATACCCATGTTGAAATCATGATTGGAAATCATATATTATTAGCTTGTGTTTTTAAAATTATTTCTCAATTTGAGCATACACTGATTTCTCTACTATCTAATAGAAACTACACTTAAAACACATATTGGTCTGTAGATACAAACAAGACTTTTCTCTCTTTTTTGTATATAAAGGGGGTATATTCAGCCGTTTAGATTATATCGTAATCCGGTACTTTCGACACTTTCAACTTGCCAAATTCATCTAAAACAAACATATTCTTCGAAACACCTTTTTCATCATCGAACTTCTGAAAGTGTTCAGAGTCCGCATGAAATATGTTTGAGCGGGCTGGTAACTTACAAGTACTTACCAAATTATCTACCACCGTTGTAAGATAAATATTAAATTAATTTGCAATTTTCAGTTTGTCATATGTTTTCTTTGAGCCATGTGACCATTAATAAGAGTTTCCTGCTTATATTTTATTATGTTTATAAGTCCTAACCCTTTCAGATTTGTCATGTTTTTTGCATGTTTCTTTTCTTTAATTGGTCCTTAAAACATTTTGTCTTATAGGGACCCTATCATCACTACCGATTTCTTTTCATATTTCTATAAGCTATATTTTTCTCCCTAATTAATGAAAGAATCATCCAGTTTCAGTTCTTTGTCTGATTCTCCTTTGCTTTAGAGGAGCACTCCTGTTCATTAGACAAGAAGGTATTTCTAAAGTTGGCCCATGCCAGATCTGTTTAGGTAGCGTACATTCTGCTGTTAATTACGAATCGACTTCAGACAACTGAAGATGATGACGTCGTTATTGTTCCCGCAAATTCATTACTTCCTGAAAAAAGGTTTTCTGTGTGCGGTAAGGTACCTTATGGTGCAGATCAGTAGATCAGTAGATCTAGACTTAGATAAAGATGACGGATCTAAACCAAATATTTACTGCCTATACTCGAGTCTCTGGTTCAACTATGGTACTATCGGTGACGTGAAGACGATCAGTTTCCTTCGGGACTTCTATGTATTATAATATATAGCCACCTCTGTAATATGATGGACACGAAGTAACGTCAACATTAAGAGTCTTTACAAGGCTGGATTTAGGAACTCAAACTAAGAACAACTTGTTCCATTTATTATGTATACGTGAAGCCCCATTACAAACTTTCATATCAATGCTCATGGGCATATGATGTATATCATGAATTAACATAGATATAAATGATATCATATTTCAACCCCTCTTCTCAATAAAAGCTTTCAATTTTTTTTCTTTTAAATTTTGATATATAACACAGTTTAATCTTTTCAACAGTTTTACTTAAAGACATGCAGACTTAAACTTGCATATACATGTATTAAAATTTGGATATACATGTATAATTCAAATCCCACTTGGATTTCCTTTCACATGCGATATTGTCCTTTTTTTTTTTTAATATCATTATCTACCCATCAAATTATTGTATTCCTGTCAACTTTAGTTCTTATATTGGTTTGTAATTATAATCGCTGAAAAAAAGATACATAGCATATTTCCTGTCTGTCTCTAAAGAGTGTAATAATCAGAAATATTGTTAACACAGTGAATAGAATGAAAACGATGCATAACATATTTCCTGTCTGTATCTATACAATCTAATGATCAGAAATATTAACACAGTGAATAAACTCCAATCATATCAATGATTTATTGTATCTCTCTGGTTTCTTAACAGTACGACCTGATCTGGTGGTTTATGGTTCGTGGTGATACGGTGGTGCGTTTGGTTTGCTTTGTGTTTGTTCTGATTGTGCATTCTGAATGTGGTGGTCGTGTACGTCATTGTGTCTATCACTATATGCATGTTGGTGGTTTTGTTGCATGCTGTCCCTCTCTTGGGTGGTTTAATGCGTCGTAGTGTATGACCTGATGACGCCTGTACTTCGTATGACCTTGGTTCTGGTCGCTTGTTAGTGATCTTTCCTCTCTCCCATCTACCGGTCTCATGGTTCTGGACTCTCACTTCTTGTCCTTTGTGTAGTGGGGGAAGGTTAGTAGAATGTTTCTCATCAAAGTACTTTTTCGGGTTATTTTGCCTGGTCTGCAGTCTCTGGTAGATGTCATCTCTTTGGGGTGACTGGTTATGAATTCTGGTGGGTAGGTTGGTTTGGATCTTCCTTCCCAGTAACAGCTCAGCTGGAGATGGTAGATGGCTGTCCAATGGAGTGGCTCTCAGGCACTGCACTGTAATGCCTCTCTTGGCTTTCATCATAGTGTTCTTGACAGTTTGTACTTGTCTCTCTATGAAGCCATTGGATTGTGGGTACCTCGGACTGGAGGGTACATGCTGAAAATTCCAGTCTTTGGCGAACTCTGTGAACATGGCGCTACTATACTGAGGTCCATTGTCACTCATCAGTCTCTCCGGGGTTCCTTGTTCAGAAAAGATTTCCTTGAGTAGTCTGATGACAGCATGACTTGTTGCTTGCAGTGGTAGCTGTTTTACAATTGGGTACTTTGAGTATGCATCCACAACAAGAAGGTACTCTCTTCCATCTAGTGTGAAGAGGTCAGTGGATACAAATTGCCAAGGTCTGGTAGGAATTTCATGGGGTTGCAGAGTTTCCGCTGGCAGGGATTTGCCGTACTCCTGACATACAGGACATTTCTGTATCATCATCTCAATCTCCTGATTTATGCCATTCCAGAAGATGCAGCTCTTGGCCCTCAGTTGACATTTGATGATGCCTTGATGTCCCTCATGAAGTTTATTGAGGTATTCCTTTGTCAAGCACTTGGGAGTGACAATTCTCCAACCTTTCAGGATAATCCCATCTTCAATAGACATCTCGTCTCCGAATGACCAATACTTGATCATGCATTTGTCAAGTTTCCGCCTTTCTTCTGGCCATCCCTCTAGGATGACATCTCTCAGGGTGCAAAGTTCACTGTCCTGTGATGTTGAAGAACGGATCTCCTGTAGCTTCTTGTCGGAAAACATAACAGAATCAACTCTCACATGCGCTTCAGAAGACTCAGGGGGTAGGGGATTGAGCCTTGACATGGCATCTGACAGTAGCATCTCCTTTCCAGCTTTGTATTTCACTGTCATGTCATACCCTTGGAGTCTGAGTAGTAGTCTTTGCAGTCTCGGAGGTGCAGCTCCAAGGTTCTTGAGAGTGATCATTTTCTAGTGGTTTGTGATCAGAGAGGATAGTGAAACTTCTGCCGTAGACGAATGTGTGAAACTTTTCACAAGCGTACACAACAGCTAGCATCTCCCTCTCGATGTTGGCGTATCGTTGCTTGGTGTCCGTGAGGGACTTTGAGGCAATTGCTATTGGTCCCCTTTCCTGTGTGAGGGCTGCTCCAACACCCTTGGTTGATGCATCTACTTCTAGGACAACAGGTTTCTTCGGATCGAAGTAAGCAAGTGTGATGTCCTTGCAGATCATATCCTTGATGGTTTCAAACACCTTCTGATGTGATTCAGTCCATCTGTATTCCATGTCTTTCTTCACCAGTTCCCGAAGTGGTGCAGTCTGTGATGCAAGTTTCGGAATGAACGGTGACATATAGGTCACAATGCCGAGGAACTCTCTAAGTTCTGTCACGCTCTGTGGTGCGTTCAGGGCAGATATGGCTGCTGTCTTCTGTGGGTCTGGTTGTACTCCATCTTTGCTGAAGACAAGGCCATAGAATCTCACTCGGTCTTGCTTGATGTGGCATTTGTTCCAGTTCAGGACGAGTCCATGCTCCTTTGCGACCCGCATCAGATTGTGTAAGTTGGCATCATGTTCTTCAGCCGTCTTTCCAGGACATTTCTCAAGAATTTGGGTCATTCGTTGCTGGAACACATCCTGAGAAACACACAAGCCAAAAGGAAGTCGTTTGAAACGGTAACGGCCAAAAGGACTATTGAAGGTCGTCAAATGGCTTGATTCATCGTCTAGCTGTATAGCCCAATAACCATGTCTGGCATCCAGGGTACTGAACACTGTTGCTCCTTCGAACTGGTGCCGGACTTCTTCAATTGTTGGCATCGGCATATGGCTTCTCTTGATTGCCTTGTTCAAATCCCTTTGGTCAAGGCAAATTCTCAATCTTCCATTGGGCTTCTGAGTGTATGCCAAGCTTGATACCCAATCTGTTGGCTTAGTCACTCTTTCTATCACCTCCATCCAGTTATCATCCTTTATGCCTATCGGGCATCGTCGAACTGGATGTATCACCGGAACTACATCTTTGTCGATCACTTTGTGATACTCGCCATTGAATTTCCCGATTCCATCAAATCTGTCGGGATACAAGGTCTTCAAGTGCTCTTTGTCTCTGATGGGACAATTATGGCTCTCTCTCACGGTGCAATTCAAAACTACTAATCCAAGATCCAGGCACAACTCGAGTCCAAGAATTGCTGGTCTTGGAGTCTTCACCACGAAGAATTCAGCATTTGTCAGTCTGCCTTTGTAGTTGCAACTCAGTTCATGTGTGCCTAACTGAGGAATAACACTCTTCTCACCGTAGCCTATTATACTTGTCGGTGTTTTTTTAAGCTTTCCTGTGAGAGGCTCCCCATTGGAGTCGACACGATCAGGGTACATCTTCTGATAGGTTCGTAATGGAAGAATGTTCCCTTGAGACCCGGTGTCAACGTTGGAGCTCTTGTTAGCGTTGCTGGCCCTCTTTCAATCTTAATTCCAATCTTAGCAAACACTTCGTTCTTCCTGATTTGGTCAACCGTTATGGTCTTAAACAGTATGTCTTCCATCTCTAACCCTATCGCTTCTGTTTCCTCTTCTCCTATCATCTCGTGGAGTTTCTTTTTCCGTGCTTGCACCCTTCTCGGATGATTCGTTGTAGTTTCTGGTTTCTTTTGCCACTGCTGTTTGGATTTCTTCTTCTGTCTGCAGCACTTTTCCCAGTGGTTCAACCTGTCACAGTTTCTGCACTTGGTGCCGTAGGCAGGGCACTTTTTGGTTGGTGCTTTAATCCACAGAACGAGCACTTCTTCCCATGGATTTGGTGCTTGGCCACATCCACATTTATTGCCTGGCCATGAAGCGATCTCATGTCCGCTTCCGTTGCCTCATGCGTTCGGGCAATATCTAATGCTGTGTTTAGTTTCAGCTTGTCATCCTTGGATAGTAGAGTCTCTTGCACTTTCTTGTTGGAGGTGCCAATAATCATCTGTTAAATTAGACGACTCTCCAGCTCGGCTTCCTCAAACTTGCACTTCTGTGCTTGGATTCGGCATCTTGCCATGAAGTCATCTATAGCTTCAGGCGGTTCCTGTTTGTACTTCAGTAGCTGAAACCTAGCCAGACGAAAATTAGTCTTAGGCTTGGAATAACTCGGCTGGCGTATTGAACTCCTTGTCCCAGGTTTTGTGTATCCGGATTCCCTCTTGGCCCAGCCACAGCAGGATGTAGGTGCACTTCTCTTGATCAGATTTTCTGCTCAGCGGTCCGGAAAATATCAGTTCACAATAGTATTTAAAATTCTTGAATTCAGTAGGCAAATCTTTGGATGTCCAGTCCATACATGGGGGGGGGGGGGGTGGGGGGTTAATACCTGTCATCTCACCCATGATTATGTTTGTTTCTGTGTGTGACTTGTGTGAACAACCAATATAATCTTTAAAAGCCTACATCACATAAAGGAGTATGACTAGTAATGTCTAACCATATCATGTTACATAAAGGAGTAAGGTCAATAGGAGCCTTATCCTGATATACAAATCGGAGTAGGGTTACATCAAATTCAACACCCTATCATGTGTGTAATCACTCAATACGACATTCATATACATGTACATCCAATCAAAATCATGTCATTATATGCAATTGCAAAATGTTCATTTGCCACTCCAGCTTTATCAAACTGAGTCACCAATAAGCTGGTTATTTCAACAATTATTAGATTTATCCATGCATATTTACTCACATAACGTTAGACATGTTCAGCAAAGCGTCCATAACTTTGTGATTCAATTTATCTATTCAAATAGCATGTGTGATAAATGGATCCAGCAAAGCGTTCATTATTTCAAAAACATAGCATCTTGATTAAATCTAATGTCTCACAGCTCAAGTTCATATCAGACTCCACGAAAAATTTCACTCAGGGGATTCATCTACTCGATGTCGGTGTCCAGCGACGTCAATCTCCTGATGACTACCGTCTCACTAGGCCTGGCTAGAGCTGGGACTGGGTCTCACTCGGTCTGCGTAATCACTCAGATTCAGTCACAATTCTGATGAAAGTCAATCGCATGGGCATTCCAAATCTCACGTTTTCGACTCACCCAATAATCAGTGTAATTTCTTGCAGTATTCAAATATATCTCGAATATATCGCTGATCTCTTCAGAGTTTCACTTTTCTCAGATCTTGATGCAGCGGAATAATTATCAGTCCATAATCGATGTTGATAAATCGCAAAGTTTCCGTCATTCACCATGCACACACCATAGTTCCACTATCAAACTCAGATGTAGAACTTTCACTTCAAATTCCTCCGCGGTATTCGTATGTTCGTATGCATTGTAAAAGTCCTCGTATTAAACTGTCCATGCTGCACGTGTACACACATACAGCTAATATAGCACAGGGGTCGATCCGCGTAAACGGAGTCCCAACCTAAGCCTGGCCGGTTACGTCAAAAGTGTCCATAAAATCCAATCCGGGCTCCATCTGCTCTCAAAACGGTCTAGCAAAATCCTTACACCGCTGCCACCATGTAATATGATGGACACGAAGTAACGTCAACATTAAGAGTCATTACAAGGCTGGATTTAGGAACTCAAACTTGTTCCATTTATTAGGCCTATGTATATGTGAAGCCCCATTACAAACTTTCATATCAATGCTCATAGGCATATGATGTAGATCATGAATTAACATAGATATAGATGACATCATATTTCAACCTGGGTTACCATTAACTCTTACTGTGCCAAGGGGTTTGTCTTCAAAATTTACCAAAATGTGATCAATGCTAACTTTTCAAATGTCTGCACTTCATTAAGCATCTATTATTTCACAAAATATTGTGTACAAAACTTGTAGGAAATTTATTACTATTTGTTATGATACCAGATAATGTTACTTTATTCAACTTTATGCATAAGAATGATTAAAATGACATTTGAGTATCTTTTTTGTCCATTATTTTTTGGTTTCTCATTTGTTTACCATTGTTTAATGATAAAATAAGGTAATATCTTCTAAAAAATCTGGAATATTCTCTGAAAATTTCTATGGTAGTATAATAATGATATATTTAGAATGCTTGATTTATGCTCCAAAATTTGATATACATTGACCACCATATACCTTTCTTGTGGTCAAGCATTGGTGAATGAAAGTGGAAACTCTATCTGTCACATAATGACATCGGCACTGAAATAGTCGACACGACAGTTTCTAATCATCCTTTTCATGTAATACCAACTCAATATCAGTTACATTACTATAAATATAATGAAACAAATAATAACTGTTATTCTGCGTATGAGATTAGTATACCATTCGCGTAGCTTACCCTCACCTGATTTTTTTGCACCATTGTGCGACCTAGCTGTTTCTTCTCGTAGTAATGTGGATGACTCACGTTTTGTTGTGTGATCGGTTGGAGAAACGTGAACAGGTGTGATTGCAGGACATGGGTCTACTCGGATAACTTCATTATTGGAAATGGGATCCCATACAAAATCATTGCATTCGCACTGTTCTTTAGGTTCTAGCAAGGTAGAGGAGCAACAAAAGACATGGTGAATAATTTTTCGCACCAGAATTGTCTGTCTTAAAATATTACCACTTTCAGAAGGTGTGCTCAATTGGGGCATGGTTAAACTCGCTTGGAAGCACTGTATTTGTCCTGACATACTTCCGACTGAAGCTGAGCAACGCAGCTTCACCCAGTCCCCTGCTGTAACATGCCATCCGTTCATTCTACAGTGTGGCTCACCGGGGAGAAAATCAACGCGTAATCCAACTTTTGTCATGTACATGTATTCATTACTGTGTGCAAGAAGAATGTACGTTCCTTCATCGTGTCTCATCACAGGAATGATGCTTAGGTTAAGGAAACAATTTCCTATTTTGGTCACATTCTGCACCGTCAATCTATCTAACTGATCAAGGTGCACACTGAGAGAGTTTGGTTTTACTGAACTGTATAGTGGTGGTCTGGTACCAAATTGTAATGTAACTTTGGTGCTATCGCATGGATATGGGAACTTGAGTTCCACATCCTCCCCCTCTACAGCATCCATTCTACTTATTTCACCTCCTGTGCTTGTAATCAATGTAATGCACGTGATGAAGATGCTAAATCTATTCCAAATGAACATCTTGGCCTTAACTTTGTTTTATAGAGGTGTCTACACTCTACACACAAAAATCCAACAAAGCAACACTAAGAACAAGTTTGAAAATACAGCCAACTAAACAGCAATTAATAATTTATGTTCATATCGCCTGATATCATATGAAAATTAAATGCAAGTCTACATTAAAAAAAAATAGGGAAAGAAAAAAGAAAATGTTGCAACAATGTAATGTGACTTTCACAGTTTCCAACTAACAGATGCACCTGTGTCATCAAGAAGACGTGTTCCAAATTACCCGAACGTCAGCCTTTCTCATTTGACAATCCTTATTTATAGTAATCAAAACTATTATCTGTATATAGATTGCTTCAAGAGAAACCGCTAGGATGATTTACTTCTGGAAAGCTCTGCACTCCTGCAGTGACAAAACATCGAAGTTGTAGTGTTGTTGGAACTCTCATTGTAATCGTTCGTAATAGACCTTCTAAATCGAGAAGAACATGTTTTGCAGAATGATGATGTTACAAAATCCACAGTAATTCACTGAAACAAAAGCAGGTAGCGTGAGACCAGCCAATATGACAGCAAACCAATGTAGTACAATCTTCTTTGTAAGTCTTCGACTTATCGTAACGTCACAAGATATGCGTGATATATTTGTTTCTGGAGTTGTCAAAGTTGGAATTCACAGATCAGAAAATGCTGTATGTTCGTTAAAATTAGTAGCGGTGATGTCAGTTTATGACTTTGTTTATATGCCACCTATTCTCCACTTGTTAGTAAAAAAAAATCGAAGAAAGTAAGTGAATTTAGAAGTTGAATGTCTGCTTACCAGCGAAATCTCTGCCTGTTCTTGTACATACATGTATGTGTACGCGTATGCAACAAGGAAATACGATTTGAACAAATATATTGCGTGAATGACTATTACAGTCATTTATATTTGAAAGTAGGAGTCCTATTAAAACAGTGATGTTTTATGCTTTTTTGTGATGGTACATAGCGTCAACATATTAAACTTCCCAAACTTTTATTGCACAATCTTTCCCATAGCTTGTGATTTTGTGGACTTATGACTAGTTTTATTACTGTTACTAACATATTTACATTTTATGTAAGTAATAAATACAATTTGTTCATCTGTGCAGATTTAGGTTTGATGTTTAGTGTAATCTAATCTTTATTGCAGGTGTGCCAATATATATTATGTACATTACACATGTGGGGTAAGTATAACATTTACGAACATTAACAAAAAAAAAATTATTTTAACCAAGTTATTTTTATTTGTAGCAAGTTAAAGGGACTCATAAATCTAACCAAAGAATATCATGTTGATACTGAATAACAGCAACGTTTGTAGGTTAGTATTTGGCATACGTAAATATTGGATTATTATCAGATATATATATATATATAGAGAGAGAGAGAGAGAGGCAACAAAATGAGTACATCTGCAGACGTAGCTGTTGGTACCACGCTTTTAATTAGCTTTCGGGCAATCAGATCTACATGAGTACGACAGAAACAGCAAAAAGAATAACTAAGAACGCATATTATATACACAACAAACAACAGTACACTACCCCACCATGTTAAAGAGTGTGTGTGTGTGTGTAAATATATATATATATATATATATATAAATATATTTTACTAAAGGGTACATTAGGTCGACACCTAACAATGCGGTTTATTCCGTCATAATAGCGACCCCTACATTAGGTAGACAGTTGGTGTCATTAGGTCGACAGTTGTCTATAGAAATGAGACAAAAACTGTCCTCCTAATGTACCCATTAGGGGTATATATATATATATATATATATATATATAATATATGTGTGTGTGCGCGCGTGTGTGTATGTGTGCATGTAGTGTAAGAAAATAACATAATTAATACAACAGCTTTGGAAACTCTCGTGGAAATGATTACAATGTGAAAGGATATGAGAGAATAATGGTTGCGTAGCTTGAATACAAGTGGTTAAAGGCAGTGGCCTTCTAAGCCAGTGACCCCGGGTTCGAATCCTGGCGGATACATTTTTTGAACCTTTGGAAAAAAAATCGAAAGGACGGACACCTTTGGGGAACTTTGATTTAAGCTACGCAACCATTATTCTCTCATTTCCTTTCACATTCTTTATACACATGTATATATGATTTGCAAAATTTGTTTATTAAAATTATTAATTCTAATTCCAATTTAGTACTTTCGCGAGTGTTTCAATTTGTTCTCAGAAACTCAGAAACTGCTTCCAGTGAAATTCATTAAAATATAGAAGTTGAATGTTTGTTTTCAAACAAGTGCTTGTTTTTATACGTGTAGGGTTTCAATGAAACAAATTCAATGCTTTTGAGATAAATTGTATCAGAAGGCTACTACATATATATCCACTACACTTCACATACGTCCAACAAGGAAGTGAGAGAGTTAAAGGAGAATTAACACTAGAATATAAATGTACTGATGTTAAAATATGTAATATATTCTTAATCATTGGCCTGTGCCATTTTAGAATTAAAATATCAGAAAAGGGTTTAAATCAAGACATTCTAGCACATGGTATCATCTGCTAACACTTTACATGGGGGCTGTCATTTTCTTGGTGATATGGAGTTGTACATGAACCACTGGAAACCGTTCCGGTCAGGAAGATATTTTTAATCCTCTAGCTAAATTGCTTCTCTTCATTACCAAAAATCCCCGTATATGATGGAAAATACATAACAGGTGTATACATTAATTCTAAAATTTGAAAATTATAGGTTTCTTTTTAAATTCTCTGGTTTCGCAAAATAGAAATCGATTTCTTGAGCTTGCCTGGCAGAGCAGAACATAATTTATACAACGCGCATTCTGACTATTGAAGTCCATTATCTCAAAGCAGGTGAATGCATAGCTTGTCACTATTGACGCTCGGGAGAGTTATCATCCATAAATTTGAATTAATTTGCTCCGTCACGTACGTCATAGTATCAAGAAAATAGATTTATATTTAGTAAAATAGTAATTTTCAAGGAAATATAAAATACATTTTCGTTTTTAGAATATATGTATCTGTTAAATATTTTAAATCTCAAATGGAATTTTGTATCAGGAAGAAAGACAATTTTGCATTCGGATTAAAAATATCTTTATATACACATCAAGAAAATGGCAGCCCCCATGTATTGCTAGCAGACGATAAATTTTGCTGAGAAAATCTTAATTTATACCCATCTCGTATATTTTAATGCAAAAGTACGTAGGACAACAAGAAGGAATAGATTACATCTTTGAATATAAGCACATTTGCATTTTGAGGATAATTCCCCTTTAATGGAGAGTTACATAGGGGTTACACAGTGGTTTGGTCATGTAACGAGATGGAAGAATAGCTTGGCAGACACCATCTTGAAAGGAGACACTAATGCCATATGTGACCCGCCGCCTCAAAACCTACAATAAGTCGCACGGACCACAACGTAGCAAACAGCCCAAAATAGTAAATTTGCTTGGATCAGTCGATTTTATGTTTTTGATAGAAATGGGTAGTTTCATTATCATTCTATCATGTCTCAAGTTTGTGAGTCGTAATTCGACTTAGAAATATGTTTTTGGGGCATTTTAAAATGACTCCTTTTTTTATGTCGAGCTAATGAATGTTTGGAGAGCTTTTGTAATACTTTCATTCAATGCCAAATTACTACTTTACCTCTAAAGGTATTAAATTGATTTTTGGAGTGAGTAATGAATAGGTCCTCTTGGAGCAGCATGCCAAAATTCAGCCTAATCTGATAATCCCTTCATACCGGTTGCTATGGCCATTTGAATGCCCAGTTTTACTTGGGCGCACACAGAGAGCGAAGGTTTAGCACTCTTTTGTTCCGAACATTCTCTGAATAGGAGTTATTGATTGCTGGTTACATACTGATTCTAAATGTGATATTTAAAGGTGTTATCATTGAGTAAACTAGGCAAGTGATATACCATTTGAAAGCTGAGAATCTCTACTTTCAGAAAATGTATAAAACAAAAAAAATAATTTTGGCGACTTATTGTAGGTTTTGAGGCGTCGGGTCCCATATTATGTCTTATATATGGTGGTTCATCATGTTCATAGCGTCGACATAAACCTCCCAAAATGTTTTACATACGTTGTGATATTATGGTGTTATAACTGGTGTAATTAATGTCAACTCACATTTTTACATTTATTACTTTTCTTCTGTGTAGATTTAGTTTTTATGTTCATTAAAATCTAATCCATGTTGCAGGTGTACCGCGATATTATATTGTATGCATTGTGGCGTAAACATAACAATATTAACTTTAAAATAAATAAGAACGAATTTTATATAATTATGTTCACCATTTACATTATCTATAGGGATAACGTAAGTAAACCTAACCGACCAATAATATCAAGACGGTTTGAAATGGCTACAACTCCTACCGTAGGTGGCGGTTACTTAAAGTGGGCTGGCACTGAAGGTTTCATGGAATTAAATTACAGGCACAACATAATACAGAAGAAGGAAAGGTGTAGGCCTTTAAGTTTTGAAGGCCTGTGCCTTTCTTCGTCTGGCTAAATAAGGAGGCATGGTTGTGGTTCGTCGATAGTAAAGTGGTCTTGGAACCAGGAGGCCTCGTTTTCGAAACCAAGTTTATGGACATGATAGGCACTCTATAAACTGCCCTTTGCCCTTTGGTTATTTTGAATAGGACTTTTTAAGTCCTATGAAGCTTTCTTCGTTTTAAGTATACGTTTTATGATTAAAATAATATGATCTGAATAATAGATATAAAAATTATTACTTTCTCTAGCATGAATCTAATAATCTATTTTGATAAGTATAACGAAGTAAACTTCGGGCTTTTATTTATTATATAACCTTATAATATAATTCATGTTCAATACACACTAAGTAATTGATATGCTAATCAAAGGCACACCTAACATGGTTTCGAAACCGAGGGATAATATAATATATTTTAATCAAGTTCAAAGGCAATTTACGCTAAAACATGTATTTTCCCCTACTTCAATATCTATTTGCTACAATACCATTTAATTATGTTATGATTTTGAATGTTCACTATTTTTAGGCTTCATGACGAAATGAAAATGAGAAATTATGACCGGTCGCTTGAAAGTAAAGGAAATGCTAGAAGTCACGTGAAAAACTCCGCGGAGTTTGAATTCTAGTTTTAAATTCACGTTGGAAAAAACTCGCTAGCAATTCACTCGCGAAGGTAGAAAAGTCGCTAGTCTACTGGCGCGAGAATGTTTGATCGGAGTTTTTTTATGTGGTTTGGGATTTTCTGTCTACATTTAAAACCCCGAAAAACTGCACGAATGAGAATGGCCCTATAATGTTGAACAACAATCAGAAATTATAAAATCGACGTATCATGCCTTAATACAGTATATCCAGGCAGTTTCATTATGTGAGTCAATGACAAAACAAAACCCCTCACGCTCAACATGATACCTGATATGAAAATTCGTACGACGTTTAAAAAAAATCTTGGAAAAGACAATCGACCAGGCTGCGAACTTATGAACGGTCTACGAACGGTCTAGGGACGCTGGTTTCGTACGACCTTCTCGAGAAGATCTTACGAAAGGGTCTTAAAATCGTTCGTACGGCGTTCGTAGCCGTTCTTAATGGATTTGTAACCGAGGCTTTGTACCACAGAAGATTTTGTAGGGTCCAGAGACATTTCTAGAAGCCTTAAATTCTTACGATAATCGTGAGAACGCCTTGGGTTGTTCATCGAGGGCTCTTGCGTCGTTCGAAAGAACGTCTTACGAATGGAGATCCGTACGGCGCTCTTACGAACGATTCTTGGCGTTTGTAAGGCGTTCGTATAAGTTGCTCGTGGCGAATTAAACGGCGTTCGTACGAAATTCTTAAGAAGGTCAGAATAAACTATGCCCCATCTACGAATCTCTACGAACTCCAGAATTCTTACGAACAGTGAGATTTGTATGATCGCATCGTTCGTACGAACCTTTGTGACCGATATACTTTCTTTAAGTTAGTGAGTTTGCGCTATGCAAGCCATGTTTAGTATTTTTTTCTTCAAATTATCATTTATTCAATTAATCACTAATTTCATTGCATAATTATAACACGATAAAAACTACTTTCGAATAATAAACTCAAGGGCAATTTCAAAGGCCTATTGTACTGCCCATAGAAATCAGGGTCGGATTATGTAATACACCATTGCAATGTTCGCACATTTCTAAAGGTGACAGACAGGGTTATTGAAATTGTCTTGAGTTTATTTTTCGAAAGTGGTTTTTATCGTGTTATAAAAAGATTGACCCGCAAGACAGACTGCAATCGTCAGTTTACAAAAAATAACAAGAAATATACACTCGGGCTTTGACAATTTTATAGCAATATATGAAAAAATACACGAGAAAATGAAGTAAAAACGTGCTCTAAATACAAAGTATTACGTATTGTTTCAACTTACAGCATTTTATTGCATAAGTATTCATGATGTAGGTATACCAAATTGCGTAGTTTGATAAATTCTAGAGAATAGGAAAGTAGAGAGGACTGATAAATGTAAACATTATGCTAAGACAAAGAAGTGGGGGAGAGAAGTGGAGATTATTAAAGGAAAAGAGACGGACTGAAACAGTGAATGTAACATTGACAACTTCAGAAAAGTGTGAGAAAAAAGGGAAAAGAAAGATAGGGGTAGATGCAGGATACAGGGGTTGGAGAAACAGGTAAACAGGTATGTTACTTCAAATATTCTACATTTTAAGTTATTACATTAAGCTCTCTCAAATTGCATACAGAGATGACTGCCTCGACCAAAACTGACTTTCCCCCTCCTATAGACCAACTAATTATGGTGTGTAGCTTCTTGCATATTCTTCATGTATATTTCATCATGTCTGATATTTTTGTGTTCAATCAATCGTATTTTCTTTTCTACTTAAATTGTCTATGGTACGAATCGAATTGAATTTATTCATCACTTCCATACAAAACATGCAAAGTCAAAGAATACAACAAAAGATTTCTTACAAAAAGGTTAAGATAATAACATTTAAAAAACACTAAAGGGAACTATGTAGTGGTTTTATCATCAAAATGTTATGAAAAACGCATAGATGAATACAAAACTATTGAATAATGTGTAATAACATGACAATATTCTCTGCATTTATACGTCATTATAGAGTGCACGTATTCTACAAACTTCTACGTCACCACACTGTGAATGCAATTTTATGCTCATGATTTTCTATCGGAATTGTAAAGAAATGACGTTTGATATTAACCATATTTTAAAATTAATAACGACCAAATCGCTTCCCTTTTAAATGTACATAAACTACATCTTACTTGGAAATTTGAACAACGTATTACTCTAATATTTTCTAAAGTTATGTTTACACACAAAAAAAAAAGAAAAGAAAAAGATCCAAATCTGAATATATGCGCATATAACATAAATGATCATTTCTCACCCTCTACAAAGAACAAAAGAGTATCGACAAGTCTATATACGATGCATGACTTATTACAACTGCTTCTTTTAAAGGTCCAATGTAACCCAAACGCAAGTTGATTTCTGTTCATGTGCAGGGATGCATACAACTCATGGTTTGTTATTCGAACATCGAAATATGTTTCATAGATGTTTAAATATTTCTTGAAATCATTTTTTCAAACATGCAGCGACATATTAGTTAAGGAGAGACAGTGGTATGTAGCTTTGCCAGAGATGACAATATGTTCTAACAGACCATACAATGCCTACATAGTAGTTGCTATGTCAGACATGCTGTAGCATCACCAGGAAAAGAATGATAATGAGGAGGTAATGTTTGAAAGCATGCAATTCTATTGTGAGCATGTGCTGAGCTGGGGGAAGTTACATTCCATTGTCTGTTGTAGAATATTAGTGTAGCTGACTGATGATTGGCAGATGATGTCATTGCATGAATGAGATCTGGAGCTTTTTTTTTTCGGGTGGAGCTTTCAAAAAACATTTAAAAATCTATGAAACATATCTAAATGTTTGAATAACAGAATATTAGTTGTATGCATCCCTGCACATCAACAGCCAAAACTTCAATGCATTTGGGTTGAGTTTGGTTGCAAGAGCCCTTTAATTGCTAAATTCTCCAAAGTCCATATACCTTGTATTTCAATTTCGCATTGGAGGAATACTCGCAACACATTTTAATAATCCATTATTACCACAGAAGATATGAATGTATAGTGCTAGAAATAATACTCCGATCAGAGTCATGAATTTGTCCCGACATACTTCCGACTGAAGCTAAGCACTGCAGCTTCACCCAGTCCCCTGCTGTACCATGCCCTCCGTTCATTCTACAATGTAGCTCACCGGGGAGAAAAAATCAAGGTACATGTATAATCCAACTCTTGTGACGTATTCAGTACTGTCTGCAATGAGAATGTACATTCCTTCATCGTGTTTCATAACATGATTGGTGCTAAGGTGGAGGAAACAACCTCTTATCTTGGTTGTGTTCTCTACCGTGAATCTGCCGACTTGAACTAAACTCAAAGTGAGAGCTGGTAGCGATTGGCGGTCAACATGGTAAAAAGGAACTCTATTTCCAAACTGCAATGTAACATCCGTCGTATCAAATGGATAAGTGAATTCGGGGTTTACCTCACCCTCCTCCATATAATTCAAAACTCTAGAATCACATATTGTGCATGTGAAAGAAGCATAAGAAGTAAAAATCTCCATCTGTATCGAAATTGGCATTCTCCTATATAGTAACATGTTTAGGTTAAGGAAAGAGGTATACACAGTTTAAAATTTATTACTATTTTCACAGGAAGAGTAATCCTTAATGATATTTCAAAGGTACAGCTCACCTAATATCCTAAGTATGAAGGTAAAAATACAAGATCTCTTCTTCAGAATAATACAAAATTTTCATGGATGAAATAAAGAATACAAACAGTTCTGATGTATTGTATAGTGTATCCCCCCTTGTGATGATCTATGAGCTACAACGTTTTCTGGTCTCAAATATCTGACTCTTTGATCATTGAAATTTGTTCGAGAAGTCTTCTGTTTGTAATTGTTGAGCCTATACAATTAAACTTGTGCAGAAGAATGCAAAAATAAATAGTATTTCCTTAATTCAACACAATTCAGAAGATATTCACATCTACCATGATCCACTAAAATCGTACCTGTTGAAAATTCTACAGTGCCCGTCAGGTCACAGAGAGTTGTCCTGTTAACCAAATGATTCAAAACTTTTCTCCAATTTTAGCTTTTGAACATTGTCTACTTATATGAACATGAGAAAAAATGTATTTTCCACTTAAACGTTGTTGAACTATAAGTGATACTTTTGTGAATTTTAGCGAAGAAAATCATCAAGAAGCGGTCATGCATGTATTATCTTGACATGTAATACCATGATTACAGATCAGGCTACCCAAATTTGGTAATTTTTGCTCTTTTGTTCTATCAGAATAAGCTTATTACTGACGGATTTTTTCCCCTTCTATTTCATATAAAATGAAAAGAAATAATTTTGTTATATTTACAATACTCTAAAAATCCGTAAAATTCATTAGAAATACATCATGATTGACTGCATTTAGTGACATTTATAAGAACAAAAGAAAACATCTAATATATGCTTTAGGATGGATTCCGGAGTGGGAAATTCATACATCATAATTTGCATCACTTCGTATGTGTTATGAAATCCTGGTCAGGGACATTCTTATTGAAATGATATGTTCTTTATACCATTTTATGAAATGAAAATGGACTCATTTACGATTTCATACTTCAAATATGTATCACACAATTTTTCGGCAAATATTCAATCAATTTACAATTAACATCGAGACACTTTCGAAAGTAAACTGCAGTCTTTTCTGCTTTAAAGTGAAGCATTTTTTTGCATCAATGTTTTGCAGTCTAATAACTCAGTCCTATTTTGATCTTGTATTTGTGGAAAACTACCATCGACATCATTCTTTTCGGTTATCATATTTGTATTAACACCCTCAACCCAAAAATCCGCCCCGACAATAAAATCCTACCTTCAATCAACAATTATGGATTCAAATGGTTTCCTCGATATTGATATTGTAGGGCATGTTTCACAGATGACTTTATCATTAATGTCTTTGGTAAAAAATAGGTTCAAATCAATGACTTTCTAATATTTTGATACATGGGAAGGCCCTTTACTTGACAAACGGGCACCCAAAAGCACTTTTCCGAATTTAGAGGCCCGGAAATCTCGTGTACAGTGTAGTAAAATCACGCGAAACCGTTATAACGGTATAGCGTTATTTTCGCTGCGAGTTACGTAACCCTCGCACAGCAAGCTCGAACTCCGGTTCTACGCTCCAGTGAATTTCACAGTCTCTTATTAGTCGTTTGCCCGAATTTGCGAACTACACTGCTCATGCTACTCGCCACAAGCACACGCTCACACATACACACACACGGCAGGCCGAGCCGAGCAGTAGTATACACATATTACACAGTGTAGTACATACAGCGCTCGAATACACCCCATGCATATCACACAGACAAACTCGGTTTTGGTTTTGAAACGAATTAAGCGAAGACGGCTGTTACACACATCTAATTTTGTTCTAGTCAGATTCTGGAAAAAGCTGTTTAATATTTGTGACTGATTTTTACAAAAACGCCACGGGGAAATCCAATTCGGCGCGGATAGCTCGATCAAGTATACATTGCATGTTAAAAGTATCGTATTTTGCAATCGTCCCATCGCCTTCCAAGCCGTCCCTGGGAGGGTAAAGATGAAGAACGTGTCGCGTAATCGTTCCATTTCTTTCCATTTGCATACGGTTTGCGTGCATAGTTGGGGACTCAGTGGAGAGCGGACGGTGCTCTCACTGTGATCGATTTACTATTTTGACGTCAAATTATTACGCGTTTGCGTTATAACGGTTTCGCGTGATTTTACTACACTGGTGTAATTCTTAAGATATCAAAACTAGATTTTCATCAAATCAATCAGGAAAAATACCCTGAGAGAGACCCATATTTCAAAAGATGGGCACAACAGGCCCCAGGACCCGAATTGTAGGTGGCACCATATCCACAATTATTCAACGTCAAAAATTATACCTATGACCAGGTTTTATGCTTTTATATTGAAAAAGTGCAAAATTCCTTTAAAATTCAGCACCCATGTGATGGACTAAATGTATTATTTGAACGGAGTATGTGTACCAGCATTACAAATATGGCAAAAGCAGTGAAACATATAAAGAATATCCCCATAACTTTTTGCCATTGAAGAATGACAGGCGTTGGTGGTTTTGGCATTGTCTCCTGGGATCGGGACAACTTAACGTGATCAGTTGTAATTTCAAGACAAGGTTGTATCAAGTTGTTTGTTTCGGCATGGAACATGGGATCCCACACAAAGTCGTTACATTCACACAGTCCTTTAGGTTCTTGAAAGGCAGAGGAGCAACAAAATACATGGTGAATATTTTGTCGCACCAGAATGGTCTGTTCTAAAATGTCACCAGTTTCAGTGGGGGCACCCAATGGGGGCATGGCTACACCGTCTTGGAAGCATTGAATTTGTCCTGACGTACTTCCGACTGAAGCTGAGCAATGTAGTTTCACCCAGTCCCCTGTTGTATGCCCTCCTTTCATTCTGCAATGTAGCTCACTGGGGAGAAAAGCAACGTTTAATCCAACTATTGTGATGTATATATTACTGTCCGCAAGAAGAATGTACGATCCGTGATCGTGTCTCATCACAGGATTGATGCTAAGGTGGAGGAAACAGTCCCTTATCTTGGTTGTGTTCTCTACCGTGAATCTACCGACTTGATCTAAACTCAAAGTGAGAGGTCGCGATTGGCGGTAAAAAGGAACTCTGTTTCCAAACTGTAATGTAACATCTGCAATGCCACACGGATATGGGAATTCAAGGTTTACTTCATCCCCCTCAATAGCATTCAGTATTCGAGATTCACATCTTTTGCATATCAGCGAAAACGAAAGAAGTAAAAGACATCTCCATCTGTATCGAAATCGGTCTTCTTGTAACATATTGATGTTTCGGAAAGAGGTATACACATTTAACATTATTACTAAATCACCTTAAAAAGATTTTTCAAAGGTACAGCCTACTTGATGACCTGAATATGAAGGTAACAATTCAAGATCTCTTCTTCAGAATAAGCGTATAGTTTACAGATGAAATAAAGAATACCATCAGTTTTGTTGTGTTGTATAGTGTATGCCCCTTTGTTTGAAAAATCTTCTGTTTGTAATTGTTGAGCCTATGAAATAAGGCTACAATGATCCTCTAAAATTATTCATGTGGTAAAACTTTAAAAATACGGTGCCAGTTAGGTCACAGCGAGTTGTTGCTCTATACACATGTATGTGTTCCAATTGTTGTTCTTCGTAAGTTCATTCAAATGTATGCGCCTGTATACGCACATCATTATTGGTGACATAATAATTATTCACCGAATTGTCGCATTTGACACGTTCGCGGCCTTCTCCAGTCGGAAAGTGAAGAGATGCATATACTTTGAAATATTTTTGTCGTCAAGATATACTGAATTAGGTAATATTAATGGCAAAAACAATGAGAACGGCCTTTAATGTCTAGTGCAAGAAGAAATTAGATCAAATACATCGTTTCACATGTCACACATGTGTGTATCAATCAGTACAGGATGAGTGACGATGGTCATGACAGAAAGTCAAGAAGGTCTCATGAACATAGCACCATCCGGTCAATGAATGCAGATGATGACGTTTCGAAAGTGTTCTGCAGCAATCAAGTACGAATATTAGTGGAGGACACGTCCTTTCTTGCTTGTCCAGTATATTCTTGTGATTTGTATAGATCTGAAAATCAATAAACTTAGATTTATCACCAAAGATTTCACATTTTTATCTGTTAGATTATTGAAATCATACCGGTGTTGCAGGCATTATAACAACGCTAAAAAGTGTGTGTGTGTGGGGGGGGGGGGGGGCTTTACATTATATCATCTTGTATAAAATAATCACAAACACCAGACAAGTTTACGTTTTGATGTAGAGTTTTACATGAATACTGAACAAACAAATTTGAATTTAAACTTGGTATACTAGAAATAGTTACAGGTTACAACTGACGGTACTAATTACAGTGAATTTGAGAGAAATATTTGCGAAAAGTCGCAATCTAATAATTATACCTACTGAGGGAAAACATTTAGACCTTATTTACAATGAATATCCTATCTGAATAGAAGGCGTCTTTAAAGGAGAATTGGAATTGGAAGGTGTAATATATTCCTACTTATTGGCCTAAATCATTTTCTGATAAGATATCAGAAAAGGGTATAAATAAAGATATTAACACCCGGTATCGTCTCCTACTCATTTACATGGGGGCTGCCATTTTCTTGCTGATTTGGAGTTGTACATGAACCATTGAGAAATGTTCCAGTCAGGAAGATATTTTGAATCCAAATCCTAAATTGATTTTCTTCATTACCTAAAATCCCATATGTGACGGAAAATATAAAGTGGGTGTTTACATGTATTATAAAAATTAAATCTTTATAATGATACTTCTAAATTGTCTGGTTTTGCTTAACAAAAATCTATTTTCTTGGGTTTGCCAAAGAGAGCAGAACATAATATATGCAGCATGCATTCTGACTTTTCAAGTCCATTATCCGAAAGCAGGTGAATGCATAGTTCGCCGCTATAGATGCTCAGGGAAGAAGCATCCATAAAATTTGAATTAATTTGCTCCGTCCCATACGTCCAGTATCGAGAAAATACATTTCTATTAAGCGAATACCGATTTTCAACAGAAATATATAAGGAAATCTTCAGTTTAAAAATAAATTGACATATCTATTCTATATTTTTAATCTCAAATGGGTTTTTAATTTTGAAAAAGGCAATTGAGCATTTGGATTAAGAAAATCTTCTTGTACACATAAACAAAATGGCAGCCCCCATGTGCTGCTAGCAGACGATACATATTGCTAGCAGATGGTAAATTTTGCTCAGAAAAAATTGATTCGTATCGATCTCGTATATTTTGACGTGAAGCCATATAGTCTAACAAGTAGGAATAAATAACACCTTTGAACACTATCGTCTTTATTTTTGAGCGTAATTCTCCTTTAATACCGAGAACAAAACATAATTGCGGAATGTAGTACATGTAGTACATGTATTTTCTACACCAATTTGTTCTTGTCTTTGAGTTGCACAAGGTTATTCCGAGGCATCCTTTTTATAAGTTATAAAAAAAACGATTGAATTTAGCTTCTGAATATTATTTTCTTTTAGAGAAACAGAACTACATGATGTGTTCCTTTTAACGGTGTGAACTATATTGTTATGGTTTTATGAAGGGTAAATCACGCGAAATCATCAGGAAGTGACACTGGATATATACTATCTATACTGAAAAGCAATTACCATTATTACAGATCAGGCATCCTAACTTCGGTCATTTTTTCTCCTTCGTTGTATCAGACTTAGATTTTTATTGACGGTAGAAAAAATACCTTCTATTTCATACAAATGAATAAAAATATTAAATTGAATATATCGTAAAGAAAGTAAATGTGAGAAAATTACAATGCCCAGACCGGGATTCGAACCCGGGACCCTGGATTACATGGCCAGTGCTCTACCAACTGAGCTATCCGGGCTCCCGTCGAAGCAAAGTAAATCCCGGTCGGCATTGTAAATTTCTCACATTTACTTTCTTTATGATATATTCAATTTACTTCAATCCTATCAATTATGATATTTAAAAATATGAAAGCTTGTATTTTCAGCTTACCAGTGATGGCACGAATGCACGCTTACAAATCCGAAATTCTGCATCTAGTGCTAGAAAATATTTTGATCCGTACTGTTTAAATCATTCATCTGATTCGGCAGCAATAGCGTCTTCTTTCATACATAATCATTTGCGATGTTACTTAACATAATTATGAAGTTGTCATAAAGTGTAACTTTTATGACATCTTGGTTATCATCTTTATTGCTTTGTTGAAAATTTCAGCACAAGTTCATGATATAAAATCTTTAAATTATTTTCCATCTATTTCATTAAAACGCACACACAATTATTATGCCTTTTTTATTACAATATTTTCTGATTTTACAACTATTGTATAATGTGTACACATAATGATATCATGAAACTATAATTAAATATTGGTTCAGTTTATTTCTTAGACCATAAAAGCGGACTCGTGGAGCACCATTCCGTACAGAGTACTGTAATTCTGTCCCAAAATAAATAAAAGTAAATTGTTGATTTCATGATAACATGATTTTTGACGAATGATGTTATCATGATGAATCATGATAACATGATTCATCTGGGATTGTTAACACCACAGTTATGGTACATGTATTTGCATGATAGGTAAACTGAACTTTGTACTCCAAATATCAGTGACGCGTGACTCCAGTCTACTTGACTAGATATATTGGAAGAACATCATAGGAGAAAAATCCCCTCAAAAGTGTAGCTCTTCAAAATGCCCTCATATTCGAGATGTGACTAGAAATAGCTGAAATGTTCGAGCCGAACATACATGTGTGTAGTCCAATATATCCATTTCCTTGTGCAGTACATGTGCTTTTCAGCGATATTTGGTCAATTTCTTATCTATTTGCATGATTCCAAAACAACATAGTATAAAACAATTTTTTTATATAGACATGGTAAAATTTTCCCAGTTGCTTTGAGAAAGTTTCTGCACAATGTAATTCCATGACCAGAGCTCTACTTTATATTTAATGTCAGCACCCTTTTGTGAATACCGATCCTGGGTATTGCGTAATTTCCGTGCAACCTACCGTCTTTTTTTTTAAGAGCAGGGGCGATACAGGGAAGTGTGATACTATACCATAACAATTTTTATTTCTGCAGAATTGTTTTTTTTTTGCTTTCAGCATATCGTCTGTCTCTGTCTCAGTCTCTCTCTCTTTCTGTCCCTATTCTGTCTCTCTGTCTCTGTCTCTCTCTCTCTCTCATGATGGACAATTTTCAGATACGTTGTCGGCATATATTTTAGTCTGTCGATCCATTCAAATGATCTAGCGACTCATACATGCTCAAACATTGTCAAATTGCAATCGAACTAATTAAAGCAAATTGATTTGTTAGAAACCAGAAATATCGGAGAAACGACCTGGTGACAGCTTGAACGAAATCGGATAAACATTAAGGAAGTTATCATTTGGGAATTTGTAATGTCACTCTGATTTATTGTCGAAGATTTATTGGATATTTGTGTTGATCATCAATAAATAAGCCTCCAGCACCGTTTTCCTCGGAATTAATCCAGTTTCTATTCTACATACTTTTGTCATAATAATAATAATAATAATAATAATAATAATAATAATAATAATAATAATAATACCTAACATTTATATTGCGCTTAATACAATGTTTCTAAGCGCCGAAGTAGTATTATTACCCTGGCTTTAGCCCAGCTGCCCTAAAGGCGCTGAAAGCATTCAAGGAATACATTCCTACCAGGTACCCTACACCTGGGTCATCGTCATCGTTCATATGCATGCCCAAGATATATTACTGGGTACATATTCGTATAATTATGTGCGTCTTTATGCAAGAGATCATTCATATTTCCTTAACAGAAATCATGGTAAAGAAGAAGTGTTTTGAAACTTCAATGGACAAAATAATGGGGAAAAAGCTCGCAAATGAAATCCGAGACTTACCATTTCTGTGATACTGTAGTCTTGAGACTCTTAAAATGCTATCGTTCTCTACGTGGGTTTTGCTTAAATATTCCCTTGCCGTTTCTTCGAGTTTCCGCTTTTATTAACAAATGTGACTATGAAAATATTATAATCTTGGGGATGTAGATTTATCGCTATTTCCCTACTCACGTCTCTCTCTCTCTCTCTCTCTCCCTCATACCCTCTCTCACTCTCTTTCCCTACTCTCACTGTCTCTATCTCTCTGGGTTTTTTTCCCTTCCTTCCTATTTCTCTCCAAACCAAAACATTATTTTAAGATAATGTATTAATAATTGTCATACCTATGAGCACACTTTAAATATTTCAGCAATGCAGGGGACGGTCCATTGCAAGTTGAATCTCAACAGCTTTGTTTTGCCAATACTGATCAACATGATCAAATCAAGGTAAAACATGGATGCCCCTTTTAAGATATAGTATGTTACAAAACGTTTCTCAGTCCAGAGGCGAGGGGAGGGGGCACCAGGAGCATGTTTCTCCTCCCCATGCAGCTAAATACATTTTGCTATACTGTTATACATACCAGTGGGCGTGTGCCCCCTCAATCTGAAAATGCGATCAAATAAAAAAGTCGCACATATGCTATATACATATTGACAGTCATCACTTTATGTTCATTAAAGTAAAGCGTATATATTTCTTTGGATAACTGCTTGCGTGCGCAAATAAATAGGACAATGATTAAATATGCAACCATGGCAGAGCAAGCAAACACAGAAATATAAGGTCTGTGAAGTTGTTTTGATATTCGTTATTCGTTCTTCGATGTTTATTTGATATTCATTTGATATACATTTGATATTCAAAAATTCCTAAAATCGGATTTTTTTTTTTCGACGTATGCCTGGCGCCCACGGTCCCCGATCTGATGCCATGATGACCTTGACCTTGACCCCTCAAGGTCACGGTCAAAAATGAATACTAGCTTTTTGACGAACTGAAATTGGCCCAAAATCGCCATTTTCGACCGTGACCTTGAGGGGTCAAGGTCAAGGTCATCGTTTATCCAAATGCGCCACACAAGCAACTGCAAATCAGGTTCGTTCGTTTTATTATATGCCTACAATTTTGTTTTCATGAATATTCATGCCGACTAGTCTTGATCACTTCAATTTGGCGCTCAAATACTGCCCTCTCTCGTCGGAGGCGCAAGTCCTGCCCCCCCCCCCCCAAAAGCGTCTAGCGTCGGGGGGGGGGGGGGGGGGGGGGGGAGTTGTCCTAGAATCACGGGCAACTTCGCGAATGACGGCTAGCAGGCATATGAGACAAAAAACCCAATGTCGGTGCCGAATTTTATATTTTTCTGATATTAGTAAATAAATAAAGAAGCTTAATGGGAGGAATTTTTAATTTGTAAACAAATTTTTAGGCGTTACTCCCAGTGTTAAAGATCGTATGCTCGATCTGTAATGAAAATCACAAGTTAACCACCAGGCTATTCTGGTTCACGGCCAAGTCACGATGAACTGGAAATCAAATACCTAAGATCCTCTTCTTTCTGACTCATTAATATTCAACGGTCCGCCGTGGACATTTGTTAGTAAATAAATAAAGAAGCTTAATGGGAGGAATTTTCTGATATTGTCCGCATGCCTAAACGATTGTCGGAAAATCCTCCTAAGTGTCCTAGTCCGTGATTTTACTACTCACGGTGTGATCCTCGCTGTCCTGTTAGGATCAGCATTTTCTGCGGCATTTCGCGACCTTCCCGATTGATTCCTTGGACACTCCCAGGTATGACTGCAGTCAATACGTAGAGATTCGTAGTAATGTCCCAAGAAACGATGATTCACACACTTTTTCCGCGTCTGGCGCAGAAAGAATGCCGAAATGACATAATTTGCTTCCGCAACCATTCCTAATCTTGTCGACACTCTAATGGACGCCAGGCATTAATAAATTACATGAAGGAGAATAGCCGAGAAAGTGTAGATTCGTAGTTCCAAATCTACGAGGCGTAGCCGAGTAGATTGGGAGTGGCGAATCTACACTTCCAAGGCTATTCTCTGATTTAAACCATTGCGTACATTCGTAAAAATAATCTACACTTTATTGAATAGATTGACGTCATAGCAATGGTTTAAAAAATAGCACCTAAACATTTCTCAAAACGAACGCACGTTGATTTACATGAAGCAAGTAACAGTTAAGTAAAATAGCCAGTGTAAACAGGTGGCCTTCCAGGATAAGTTTTATAGGCACATATTTTATTCTAGAGGGTGACTGGCGGGTTTGAAGCCAAGTGAATTCTCAAACATAAAGAGTAATATTATTTGGTGTTCACGAATGCCTACTATTACGGCAATGAAAAAGGAAATTACAGTTGCGGCGGTTATGAAACTAACATACCATTCGACTGGTCTGCCCTCATTATTCATTCCACCCTTGATACGGCTGGTGGTGGTAATGTTAATGACGCACTTTTTTGTTAATGACGCACTTTTTGTTGTCGGTTCGAGACGTTGTTTTAACGTGAACAGGTGTGGCTGCAGGACACAGGTCTTTTGTGATTGCCTCAGTATTTGAATTTGGGATTTCACACAAAATCATTGCATACGCAAAGTCCTTTAGGTTCAAGCAAGGGAGAGGGGCAACAAAATACACGGTGAATATTTTATCGCACCAGAATGCTCTGTTTTAAAGGGTGACCACTAACAGAAAGTGTGCATGTCGAGGGCAGGGTTGTACCGTCTTGGTAGCATTGAATTGGTCCTGACATACTTCCGACTGAAGCTGAGCAGTGCAGCTTCACCCATTTATACATCTGATTTGTGAAATTTGTTTATTAACATTATTCTTTCATATACGCGAGTATATCACTTGTTCTCCATTTTGTTCAAAAATTGCTTACACTGAAATTCATTAAAATTTAGCAGTTGAATGTTTGTTCTCAAACGAGTGCCCTGTTTTATACGTGAAGGGATTCAATGAAACAAATTAATGCTCTTGAGATGAATTGTGAGAAGGCTACTGCATAAAGTGCATATATACTACACTTTGCATATGTCCGACATGGAAGTGAGAGAGTTAATGGAGAGTTAGGGAAACAAGATCACCTTATCACAACTGTGAAAAAACACCATCTGCAGTAGTTTGGCCATGCAACTAGATGGAAGAATAGCTTGGCAAACACCATCTTGCAAGGATGAACCAATGGCAAAAGTTAAATGGGCAGACCGACTAATTTAAGACCTGGATTGATGACATAAAGCAGTGGACATGAATGTCTTTTGAGCAGCTAATTAGAACAGTTGAAGACAAAACGATCCTTCACAACGGCCAACAAGCTATGGCACATAGTAAATAGATATAGACAGGGATTCAACAGGCAGATGCGATTTAAAAATATATATTTGGTGAATAGTAGTCAGTTATTCATTAAAACATTGCTATACTTCATGTCTTCTTTATGTTGGTACATGGCGTCCACATAAACTTCCCAAAATGGTTTACATACGTGGTGATATTATGGATTTATGACTAGTTTTATTACTGTCGAATCACATTTTTACATTTATTACTAGTAATAAATACCATTTTTGTCTTCTGTGTAGATTTAGTTTTGATGTTTAGTAGAATCTAATGCATATTGCAGGTGCGTCAAGATATTGTGTGCATTGTACATATGGCGTAAACATAACAATATGAACCTTAAAAGAAATAAGAACGCCATTTATATTATGTTCGCCATAAACATTATAGGGATCATAACTTAAAGTAGATATTCAAAGAAAATCACAAATATGGCAATTAATGTATCACTAGAAACTGGGAAGCTTACAGATGGCAATCGTATAAGTTTTATGTCAACTGCGTATCTGATGATTATAAAAACAACACAAATAAAAGCTCTTCTCAGCATCTGGAATATCCGAGGATTCGCCAGAAATATAGCGATGTTTTGATGTCGTCACACTCGGGATCGATCCTGCTTAAGCAGACGACGTCCTATAATGAATGAACGTAATTGCAATGCAATTATTTATCAAATTATAAAGAGTTTGGTATATTTAAACATGACCTTATTTCACACCATTATAAAGGGAAAGTGAAACTGATTCTGATAGCTAAAACCGTTTGATTGTAAAGACACAGGAGAAGGGTCAATGATCAATGAAATAAACCCCACTTTCAAATTGAAAAGCCCTCCGAATAATAGCAGGATGGTATTCGTTCCCTCTTGAAACGCCGAACATGCCCCGGTGCAAGCAGCTGAAAATACAATGGCGTCTTATTTTGTTTACAAGTGACTGATTCCTTTATTTTTTTAACGCTGCATTTTTCATCAAAATAATACCATACACGAAGTTAAGAGTGAGGCAACAGACTAACATTAAGACTGACGCTAGTGAAGAAAGAGAAATAAGTGAAGAGGAAATGACAAAATAGGCTCTGAAAATGTGTAAGATGTTATGGGACATCGTCTGCTTAGACAGGACTGGTCCATGGTGTGTCGTCACATATCTCAGCAGCGTTCGAGGAGCTCTTCAGCTGCTATATCGGGGGCTGTATTTTACCGTTTTATAATTGATAATAATCATTACTTCAAATGTTTCCAAGCGTTGAATTTGGATAACCTTGTTTAATTTATGCCATCTATGCAATAATAAGTATTAAGCCAATATTTAAAATCATTAAAGTTCTACTTTAAGTAAACCTAACCGACGAATGAATATCGAGATGGTTTGAAATGGCTACAACTTTTACCGTAGGTGGCGTTTAAGGCTGGCATTGAAGGTTTCATAGATTGAAAATACATGCACAACATAATAAAGAATAAGGAAAGGTGTAGGCCTTCAATTTATAAGGCCTATGTCCCTTTCCTTCTTTTGGCTAATTGAGGAGCCTTGGCTGTGGTTCGTCAATAGTAAAGTGGTCTTGTAACTGGGAGGTTTCGCTTTCGAAACCAGGTTTATAGGCGCTTTATTGCCCTTTGATTATAATGCATAGGACTTTTCAAGGTCTATATGGAACATGCAGCTTTTTTTCTTATAAGCTTATGTTTTATGATCAGAATAATATGATCCGAATAATAGATATATTACTTGCTCTAGCATGAATCTAATAATCCAATATCTATCTGGATAATCTTTATTGTAACTGGGTGGTTTCGGTTTCGAAACCAGGTTTATAGGCGCTTTATTGCCCTTTTAGGACTTTTCAAGATCTATATGGAACATGCAGCTTTCTTTCTTATAGGCTTATGTTTTATGATCAGAATAATATGATCCGAATAATAAATATATTACTTGCTCTAGCATGAATCTAATAATCCAATATCTATTTGGATAATTGGATCACAAAGCATATGATTATAACGAAGTAAACAGTATGAGCCGTGCTCTAATCAAGTGTGAAGTCAATTTACACTTAAAAAACCATGGATTCCCCCTAATTTATACCTATTAGTTACAATACCATTTGATGTACGTTATGATCTTTAATGTTCACTCTTTTAGGCTCCATGACGAAATAAAAATGAGAAATTGTGACAGGCCGCGTGCCAACTTTGTTCAAGGAAAGTGTCAATCTACCGGAAGTGGTTTTCTGACATATCTTGTACACATACGGCAAGAACGGAAACGCGTTTACCCGTTACTACAGAAACCACCCGGAAGTGCTTTATCCAAACGAGACAACCCCGGAAGCGCCATTGTAGAACGTGGACTGATTTGGTAATGGGCTTTTCAGCTGACGATATTCAGGTGAAATTGTATTTGAATATTATGATGTAATTTAAGGTTATGACAAAGAATATGGAGATGTTGACTAATAATGTGACGCAATAATAAAGGCTTAATGGGCAATATCACTGTCCAATGTGAGCTATATATAATAAGAATGTGCTCTCGATCCGAGAATGAAACCAATGGCATTGCTTCTTTACACTCAAACTAAACAGAAAATAAACATAAACTTTTCATCATTTTATATCAGAAAGTGTAGATAAAACTAGATAAACTATTTCACGAATATGTCTAAATATGTGAAGTGGTTAAATGCTAAAGGTTTTCCCATTCATTTCAACAGTTCAACATTCTTTTCATCAACGTAAACTTCGATTTTGTCCAAACTCAAAAGAAACATGGACCGTTCAAATGCTAAAGTAAAATAGGTCCGTACTGAAATGGAATTAAGCAGCATGAATTAAAAATGCTTCCAACGAAATGTCGAATGCAATATACTTCCATTAACTATATGTAACATAAACATTATAATACAAGCAATTTCATTGAATAATGTCAAATTTATGCACATAGTGAAGGCAATTCGTCATTAATTATATACACATTCAAAACGAGTTGATGTTATTATATCCATTCATAGCTTTTTGATGTTAATACCTCATGGGGTTGGCGGTTGGTCAGATATTGGTATTTTCAAGATTCTCTGGGGCTCCATTCCACTTAGTCCCTGCTTAGTACTATATGGCATTGCGTACCCCGGCTCAAAATTCATGTCGAAAACAAAATCAATATTTGTTGCCAACAATTTCATGAAGAAATTTTTTGTCGCTGAATGCTGTTTTCCTACAGCAAACTTGTTTTTAAATGATAAAGTTGCGACGCCATAATTTCAAATCATTCTAATAGCACCCGGTCCGTTTAATTTTTATTTTTAATAGCTCGATAACACTACAAAACTTGTTTCTAAGCTTTCAACATTTTCAGTAATAATCATGGTAATCGGGCAACCAGCACCTCGTATTCGGCAACGAGGTGGTTCTGTGGTGATCTTTCATACCGTGTCTGTATTGCAATAAAAAAACACATTAAATGCTGTGAATGGCTTCTAATGCACCAACAAACAGCTCTTGATATGAGAGAGAAATTTCTCATTTGAGCTAGGTCGCTTTGCTCGCTTGCGGAATTATTCTAAACTAATTCACCCAAACCGAAATCTTTTCGAAATTGTAGGTGTACTACTATGATATTTTTTGTTGGTGTATTGTCTTAAGTTCACTTCAATTTTAAACACTATTAAGGTGGAAATATTAGAAATGAATTATGTTCCCCAAGCTCACTCTCTCTCTCTTAAAAAAGCACTTTTATGTGAAAGTGGTTTTGTGGTATTTCACAGATTTACAAAAACACTTCCCCCAATTGTCTGCACAAACAATCGCAGTGCTAAATCGTTGCAACAGAAACTGACATTTTATATAAAATATGAAATATTAATTGATTTACGAAAACAATGAAGATCCCACACAAACACGGCAGCCCTCATTGTATACAAAGAGTTTCTATTTTGGATGTTAGGTAATGGCGCACACGGTAAAACATGTCGCAATGGAGGGGGGGGGGCATTTTCTAGCATCCCCCAAATATGATCTTGAAATTTTCAAATACACTGCAAAAACAAGGGTGTTAATTTCAACACTTTCCCGGTATCTATATCCGAAAACAGGGTTTGGAATTACACAATTCAATTCCACTCTTGATGTTGAAGTAATTCCCCCTTTGGTGTTAAAATCAATACCAATGATATAATACGCAGAGTTCAATACAACACACTTTATCTCTGCACCAGAATCAATCAACCACACAATATTACACATACAGAAGGGGAAAACAAACATGTCTTTTGACAACTAAAACTATGCACTTGTTTATTCAAGAAAGAAATGAACATACGTATCTTGTTTTCCATCATGTTTGAAATAGACCTGTTTACTAAGTGTTCAAATTGTATGCATACTTTTGAAACAAAGGTTGTTCTTGACAACCTGAAAGCTTGCCAGAGGCTTGTCAGACATAGCAACAAGTAATGTATGCAAACTGGATTCCAAGTATTGTAGTTCATTCATTAATAACAGGTTAATGGAATACCTCGTTACTAGGTCCCTAAGAAAGAAACGTCCATAAATTTGAATCACTTAGTAAACAGGTCTATTGTTATTGGTGAACTACAGGACTACAGGAGGAAGGACATTACAAATACCCGATGTAGTTTGCTCTCATACCAATTACCAAGTCAATCAAGCATGGAATGTATTCCACAACTGCCGAAACTAAAATAAAGAATGCAGAGTATCTATACATTGTATTATTATATCTCAGGACAGGAGGTCAAAATTCTGATCCCCGACACATGGATATGCGTGACGGGTTTCTTTCTTTTTTCATTATAAAACAAAATCACGTGACGACCTAATCAGCACCAAGAACAAAACAGCACCAAATAAATCAACACCACATTATGGTCTTCGCATGTTTTAAATATGAATGGTGTTAAATGAACACCATCGAGAGTAAATGCCTCAATTATTCAACACCAAGGGTGTTGTTTTCTTTTAATTCTCCACTGGTGTATGAAATTTAACACCCTGGTTTTTGCAGTGTACCAAAATAATAAATAATTCTAAAAGAAGTGCTTAATCAAAAGATTTTAATTGGCTAGAAATACAAAGGTCTTTGGTATTTCGTATAGCGTGGGTGCGCCTGCAATGTGGCGAATGCCTTTGAAGTAACTCCAAGGAGACCCATCGCTGGAGCCTAACCGCCGACAGTTTCCCCGCTCTACACATAAGGGGAAAGTATCGGCGGTTCCAGCGATGGCGCGCTGGTGATTTTGAGTCGTTCCTTGAATCCGCGCTTCAACACCTGAACACTGGGAAAATGTCCGCGATTCCAGCAAAACGCAATTTTTAAATCAAATTACTTGCCAAATCGTGAATATCGGACGCCTCTACGTAATGTAATGATTATTCATATACATTGTATTCATTTAATTATACTTTTCATTAAATCCACTGAAAAGGTAAAAGATTTGTCTTAATAGTACTAATTTTCATCTTTTGTTCCGTTTTGAAAAAAAAAATCGAACCAAACTGGTGAAGATTCTGATTTAGTAGCTTTGTGCCTGCAGCGTCACCAACTTCGGCGGCGCCGCTCCCCGGAGTTACCTTTGAGGTGAAGATTGTACAGTGGATTGCGCATTACTATGAATCCATAATAGTCTCTTGAGCGTTATATATAACTAAATGCAACTATATGCTTTTTCTTCTCGAAAACATAGTCATCCAAGTAAATAAATTTCTTTACATCAAAACATTGATTTGTCTACAATATTTTCAGGAGATGTGTCATCCCCTGCAACACCCCTCCAGCGACGCCCCTGTGCGGAGGGGAGGGTAAAAAACAAACTTATCTGTCAAAACACTTTCAGGAGGTCGGGTGACACGGGCAGGAAAAGTTCAGTCAATGGCCCTGTTTTTATAGCTTTCTTTCATTTCCCGTTCGTGTGTTGGTTTGTAGAAACAAAATCAGGGAAATGTCGCAAATTGTTGTTGGATATCATGCGATTATTTGCACTTCATGATGTAACGATTCTAGGACACCTACCCCCTGGGAAACTACTGCCCCCGGACAACTACCCCCCTAGGACAATTACCCTCCAGGACAACTACCCACAAATTACCCCTCATAAAATGACTATTACCCCAGGCTGATCCCCCGGACAACTACCCCAGAATCCTGGAGGTAGTTGCCCAGGGGGTACTTGTCCCGGCGGGAGGGGGGGGGGGGGGGGGGGGTAGTTGTCATGGGGGTAATTGTCCTGGGGGTAATTGTCCTAGGGGGTAGTTATCCAGCGGGTAGTTGCCCGGGGGTAATTGCCCAAAGGGTTAGTCGTCCGGATACGTGTTACTTACCGAAGTGTTTTGTTAAGAATATTCCAAAGTTTTACCTTTCACCGTCCCGTAAACATGAGCTTCTATATGACCCCTCAGAATTTAGGAGCACTACTATAAACTTCTTCGTTTCTTATAAAGTAGAATATAAAACGTTGAAACAATTTGGGTTCTATTGACTTAAAAAAAGAAAAAGTATTTTCCTTGATCTGTAGTGTGCATCGGCCAGGAGATTGGGGAAGTATGAGAGGGGAGACATGCATATATTCGGGATGAATCTAAAAGAGTTTATTGCACTACATCGGGACTCGCTATTTGCAGCTATAATCCATTCAGCTCCGATGACTAATCTTGGGGAGTTCACGAATTGTCTTAAAGGGATACGCCACCGGGCGGCCGTGGGGAAAGTCAGGATTGCGTAAGCCCCGTTCACTCGTACACAAAGTTTGTGCGTCGAACGCGTCCGTCGGACTGCTGGGATTACATTTCGGATTGCACAAAGCCGAACGAATCTCGCACGAGAGCTCGAGCTCAGGCGGAGCGTTCATGTTGTGCGACGACCAGTCTGGCCGAAGTATGCGCCCCGCAGGGTAACGGCATGATCATGTAACGATCACGGTGCCCTCTCGCGGCATAAAAACGTCCACAATCTGCGGTTGAGTATCCCTTTAAAGTAGAACTTTAATGATTTTAAATATTGGCTTAATACTTATTATTGCATAGATGGCATAAATTAAACAAGGTTATCCAAATTGAACGCTTGGAAACATTTGAAGTAATGATTATTATCAATTATAAAACGGTAAAATACAGCCCCCGATATAGCAGCTGAAGAGCTCCTCGAACGCTGCTGAGATATGTGACGACACACCATGGACCAGTCCTGTCTAAGCAGACGATGTCCCATAACATCTTACACATTTTTCAGAGCCTATTTTGTCATCTCCTCTTCACTTATTTCTCTTTCTTCACTAGCGTCAGTCTTAATGTTAGTCTGTTGCCTCACTCTTAACTTCGTGTATGGTATTATTTTGATGAAAAATGCAGAGTTAAAAAAATAAAGGAATCAGTCACTTGTAAACAAAATAAGACGCCATTGTATTTTCAGCTGCTTGCACCGGGGCATGTTCGGCGTTTCAAGAGGGAACAAATACCATCCTGCTATTATTCGGAGGGCTTTTCAATTTGAAAGTGGGGTTTATTTCATTGATCATTGACCCTTCTCCTGTGTATTTACAATCAAACGGTTTTAGCTATCAGAATCAGTTTCACTTTCCCTTTATAATGGTGTGAAATAAGGTCATGTTTAAATACACCAAACTCTTTATAATTTGATAAATAATTGCATTGCAATTACGTTCATTCATTATAGGACGTCGTCTGCTTAAGCAGGATCGATCCTGAGTGTGACGACATCAAAACATCGCTATATTTTTGGCGAATCCTCGGATATTCCAGATGCTGAGAAGAGCTTTTATTTGTGTTATTTTTATAATCATCAGATACGCAGTTGACATAAAACTTATACGATTGCCATCTGTAAGCTTCCCAGTTTCTAGTGATACATTAATTGCCATATTTGTGATTTTCTTTGAATAGCTACTTTAAAAAGTACGGGAAGAATTCGCGATTAAGGAGGGAGTTTATATAGGTGTAGTACTCAGTACTCTAACAGAGAGAGAAACATATAAACGAGAGAAAGGGGGGGGGGGGGGGAGGGAGAGATAGAGGGAGAGAAATGAACAGAAGGATCGGCAATGGGAAACACTGCGAGATAGACCATGTAGACTATGCCTTTACTATGTTTATTGATATATCTGAAAACATCTCTTTATCATTATGAAGATCAATTTGTAATCTATAATTCGAAAATGAATCGAACATGGAAATCTCAAATACTCGAATAATTTATCCTTTTAAATTCCATACGTCTCAAAGGATACATAAAACATATTTTAAATATTTGTTATTTATGCTATTGGCGGAAGTGCCCCCCACCCCCTTTTGGAAGAAAAGTATGCATTTTGACCATAGACGATCCGCCATTTTCTCGATTGTGCCCCCCTTGTAGAATGGAGTGAAACTGGACCGCCGTAACCCCTCCCCCACTGAGAGAATTTTGAAGGTCTGGCGAAAATGTTTTTTCGAGAAGCTGGCGAGATCAAAAAATACGGGTCTACCTTTTCCAAAAGTTGACAAACCTTCATTTGTGTGCCCCCTCTTTTACTCAATCCTGGATCCGCCCCTGTATCAAGATAAAGTACCTTGGTAAATCCAGTTTTGTGATGGAGGATTGATTTCATTAGGAGATAGAGGGGTGGGTATTTTTGGCATGGATCATCACAACGCAGCCTTCTGAACCATAAAGAATCTCGCTTTTTGGTCATTATGCCAATTTCGGAGCGGAAATACATCTATTGTGGTTTGGAACAATCCACCATTAATTATTTTACTGTCTGACTCGGAAATACCTGTGGTTCCCTTCTGTTTCCTAATGTGAAATTGGAACAACAGTTCAGCATTTTTCACTTTTTAGGGTCTCTTATGAACGAGATAATGGTGCCAAAACTTACCCTTGGTCTACGGTCATGGCAGTTTGTGAGGTTCGTTCTTTTGTTTAATGCCTTTGGCTATTGGTCTCACAAACTCGGAGGCTTAACCCGTTGACTAGAGAATTCTTTAACTCTCATAGGCTTAATACAGGAGCCACCCGATTCCCGTAGGCAATGGGTTAACTGAATCGTAGTCAACAGACCTGTATACTTCCATGTATTCCAACTTTATGTTTAAAGTTGCTTTGGACGACCCGAAAACTTGTCACATGTGCCCGACGTAGCAATAATAAATATTTGCAAGGTGGATTCCATCCACTTGGTTGTCAGGGGTTCTGGTCAGAAAAATATATATATAAATTTGAACAGATGTGTTAGAAACAGGTCTATTGAAACATCCTTTAGAATAATAGGGATCGTCCGAATCTTTAAAAAATATAATAAAAAACAACAACAAACAAACAATTTAACGACAAAGTTTCCTTATCCGTCCTGACATTCCCCAATATATGAAAACAAAAACAATATACTTATAAATATTCGCATTGTGTAGATCAGTTTAATTGTCCAGTCACAAAGCAATTACTTTGCCCAACACTAAATCGTTTATACATATCCTTCAAACCACTGTCACTCGGAAAACTACTATAAAAAGTTCACTATCCCCCCCCCCCCAAAAAAAAAAAAAAAACTAAAACAAAACAAACAACAAAAATCGTGACTTTTCAGTCACGAGAAGTTTTTCAAGATCTTGAAAAACAAATATAAATTAACTAGGACAAGTCATTGCTGTACGGTTCCTATGCAGCACCGCACATTTTGGATGGATTTATTGTTGTCACGGGCAGCGTTGCCAGCGAGCTCCAACATTTCGGCAGTCAAGTACTCGAGGACAGCATACATGTAAACAGGGGCTCCACCGCCGACCCTCTGTGGATAATTGCCCTTGCGAGCAATATGGCTCGAAGGGTCACGCCTGCACACTGATGCGGAACCTCTCTTGATAACGGAGGGCACCCAATGTCCTTCAATAGCGACTGTCTCCCTGAATGGTAACAAAGATAAAGCAATCATGTTAACCAATGTTTCTCTCGTCCTGTCCCGACGATGCACATCATCACGTCCCAAATCTAGGGATTCTCCCAAATTTGAAAGCAGTTATACTTTGTGTAAAAGGTTTCCTCAATTAGAGTGGTTATTCTGTTTAATATAAAAACAAACACAATACGGTACATGATCGATTTCCTTGTTCTGTTATTTCCTTTAAAGCAATGGTAGACGTCATTGGTTGGAAACAGCCTACAATATTTGGCAAAATTCTGATTATACCCACAGAGGTCAAGGAATAGTGATGAACGCTTTGAAATAATACATTTGTGTGATACAAGAGTTCAGATATGCCTTATTGTTTTCTTAATCACTGTTAATTGACAGGCAGTTCAAAGCTTGGACAAACATTTTTGGTCAAGGTGCATGGTAGCACTTTTTTATTGGTAATTAAAGATGATTTGTTCTCGGATTCACTCCCGCTGGTCATAACATGAAGTCCAGGAAATGATTCAGTGTAGTGATAACCACGTCAAATTATACGTTAAAGGACAATTAACCCCACATGATATTCTAGATGCGGTATTGTCTGCTACGTCTTTCCATGGAGGCTGCCATTTTGTGCATGACACGGATCATTACGTACCATATGCATTGATAATAGCCTACCTTTACAACAGATACGTCGCTTTGTTCTGATTTTATTACGATTGTTATTGGTCATGGGCCTAGATAATTGACGACCCATGAGTTCTAATAGCCATCCTGTAATGCAGATTCCTCGCTTTGTTTTGGTATTGTTACGATTGTCTCCGTCCTTGACGTCAATTCTCCGTCTCCACGTACAGAAAGTATATTTTATGAACAAATTAAGACCTTTTAAAAAATATATAAAACTAAACTTACATTTCAGAATATGTGACTATATCTAATATATATTTGTCCTCTAAAAATCAATTACAAGTTAACGATGAAGGAAATATTACTGGGGGATGAAAAATATTTTCGTGTACACATAAAGTAATGGCAGCCCCTTATTATTGCTAGCAGACAATAACTTGGCTGGAAAATAGTGATTTATATCTATATCCTGTGTTTTTACATGAAATTGCATGTATCAAATAAGAGGCATATACTACACCATTCAAAATAAGCTAGTTCATACGCTGAGGTTAATTTCCCTTTAAGGGGTGATCTCGGTTAAATAAAACAGATCGTTTTTAAAGGAATTCGGTAACTTTGTGGAGGCTTGATTTAATGGTTGAATTTTGATATCTGTCTTGTGTAATGATGTTCAGCAGGATAAATAAATAGCCAGGCATAGAAATGTTTCAAATATATAATGCTGTTATTAAGATATCTATGACTGAATACTCCCATGTACGAAAGCGTCTATGGCCATACGCCACTGAGTCTATGGGGAAAAATGAGTCTGGTATTTCCGGTCACTTGCATATGTTTACTTTTGTGAAGGAAATGATGATTTTGAAGTGCTCCCCCCCCCCCTGGCTTCATGTTTACACCATATTACTTACACTGATAGCATGTAAAGCTCAGATTTTATCAAGCCTCTACAAAGTTACCAAATCACTTTAGAGACCGATTTAGACAAAACGAACAGTACAGTTAGGTGCTGGGTTTTATTTTTCCTGACGCAAATGAGCGGGGACAAAATTTATATCTCCTGCCGGGATAAATAATGGATAGAAATTACCGTTGTTTTACCTTTTTATGTTACCTTTATATTTTACGCGGGGGGGGGGGGGGGGGGTTGAAATGAATAACTGCTTTCTTCAAATGATTAGTTAATTAGAGAGGTGAACCTGGGGATCGTTTCATGAAAGGAAGTTCTCGGATATTTTATCCGACAACTGTTATAAGCTACTGAAATCCTTGCATCTGATTGGCTGAGAGCAAATTTGTCGGATAAAATATCTGACAAGTCCTTTCATGAAACGCCCCCCCCCCCCGATTCTATCACATTTCGTAGTTATTGTGACCCTTGCTGTTACTGTACTATGGAATTTCAAATGTGTGTTTAATATACGCATTCCCACGTCTCACTAATCATGTTGTTTGTGTTTCAATGTGTTAGTTTACATGATTAGGAGCACTGTGTCGGAATATGCCTTGTCATCTTATTGTGGTTGTTATAATGGTTCCGGATATTTGTTTATAATTAGGCTTTTCTAATTATACCGTTATACACACAACATTAACAATGACATGACACGAAGTCATTCCACAATGTCATGGGTAAAAGAAGAAAGAAAAAAAAAACACACCGAGTCAGGTATTTTTCTTATCAAATGGAAATTGTTAGGAAGTTATAACAAGTATCAAGACGTGTTTGACTTTCTGCTGGACAGACACGCACATAAATAAAGGTTCAATCTAGATAACCATAATAGCACCAACCGTGGGTGCAATATATCAAACATGCATGGATGCTCTCATATTAAAAAATTGTTGTCGGCCTTATTGTTTTAGATGCTATTAAAGGCAATCTAAGTACACGTCACCCCTCCCTCTTTTCACTATATGTATACGCCTACGACCTTTCATTTTTTTCTACTGATAGTGGATACGATGAACTTATTAGGCCTATAGATACTATATCTTTTAACAGGCCAATTAATTTTATTCGTTTGGTGAAGAAAGAAAATAGCATTAATCCGGGTTTATACATGGTGACATATAGCGTCATATTATTTTTTTAAAATCACAAATGGTGCCCTACTTCTTCATTTCATATACCTATATCTATTTTAATGAAGTTTGAATTGACCTTGGTCATGTTGGTATGTGATCAACTTCTGACGAATCAGTTGTATTTGATGTGAACGTAAGTAGTTTACGCTTATCCTCTTTATTATCGTTCACATGTCCGTGGTCCGTCAACTTTGCTGATTGTCTATACTAAACAGCTAATTGAACTCCTAAAATATCAACTGCATTTCCGTATGCCCTTTGGCTACGTTCAGTCCTTGATATTATACATGAACATATATATTCATGGTATTATATGAAAAAAAAACATTGAAAAATGAATACTTCCATAACAAAACACAAAACGAGAGGGGGAGGGACTCTGGAAGACCTATTGTAATTTAAAAAAAAGTTTATATGTGAATGTGGTATTTTAGAAAAAAAGAAGAAAAAAAACCTGTAATACATATAGCTGTTAAATCAGTTAAATGTCCATTGACCGGGGGTGTTGCTAGAGTCAGAAGGGGGGGGGGGGGGGGGGGGGGGGAGTTTCCGGCAAGTTATCCGAAAAATTCTAAAGCAGCTAAAAGAAACGAAAAAGAACGGATCCTTTGACTTTTCACATTTTCCGAAAGGGTACAAAAAATACTTTTATCAAGATTCAATTTTGCTGACGATATACAGATTTGTCGGCCATAATTTTCTTTTAACTTGGTTTATAGGGGGAGTGTCTTGGATCGTGCTTCATACCTCCCTCTAGTGACGACCCTATGGATGACACATAAGCAACAGTTTTGTTAGCTGTCAATAAATGTCAAGGGGGAAAACCACCTATCCTGTACCACAGAACCAAAATAGATGAAACTCTGATTAGTTTCACTTTTAAATTAATCATACCTTTATATGAATTCTATTTAAAGATAAAGTTGATTTCTGGTCATAATATTGAATTGTGAAAGAAACTGTCTCAAAGCAATTGGCAAAGGTTCATTATATAGCACATACGAAATGGTGTATGCTATAAGGTTTTGGAATCACCAAAATGATAAGAAATTGACTCAATCCTGCTGAGATTCACAAGCACTGCACACAGAAATATATATCTGGGACTACACACAAATGTTCGGCCCGAACATTTCAGCTGTTTCGTGTCATATTTTGAATGTGAGGGCATTTGAAGAGCAATCTTTTTAGGGGACAATCTACTATGAATAAGAATGAGACAGCTCACAATCTTATAATATCGATTTGGCGAGTCGATTGTGACATATTGCCGGACAACTCTCCCATTTGTCGTACACAAAAAATATCATTAATTCGCCTTTTTCTCCGGAGCGCCTTTTCCCTCGGGGCAGTACTCAAAACATATTGTAGAGAGAGAGAGTAATTATTGTCATAGGCCCTCATAAAAAAGTATCCTACTGAGTAATACATTTTGAAGAAAAAAGATGACATATTAGTCATTTTGTGTGTTGGAGCAAATTGGGGAGTTGTCCGCCACTTCATAAAGATTCGGTCAATTTGAAATTCCCATATGTTTAGTGATTACAACTTTTAAAAATCAATAACTTTCTTATTGCTTGTCCGATTTCGTTCAATCTTTCATCATTCCGCTTTTCTGTCTTTCCTTTTCCTTTCAGAACAACTTGCCATTAAGGTTGGATTTCACATTAACTCTAAGGCAAAACTACGAATCTTATTCAAAACAGTGTGAGAAAGGAAAATAAATTCATTTGATGAATATGATCCTCTGCTATTACATGACTAAGGTCTGGTTTCAGTCATTAATTATCGTTTTGGTCTAGAAAAGACACACATAAGCAAAATAAAAAGATCTTATTTAAAACAGTGTGAGAAGGGAAAATAAATTAATTTAGAAAATATGATCCTCTGTTATTAGATGACTAAGGTCTGGTTTCAATCATTAACCATCACTGTGGTCTAGAAAAGACACACATAAGAAAAATAAAAATATAAAATAGATAAGCAGAACACACAAAATAAATGAATGGGAAGAGAAAGAAATACATTTTGATAAGAACAAAACTTAAGAAGATAATAAAAGACAAAATTAGAAAAAAAGAAAATTAGAAAAAAAAGAATCAAGAAAAATGTAAGTAAGATATATTATTTTACTAACAATAAAACTGAAAAGTATGAAGATGGAAAGGCCAAAAAGGAAAAGCTGAAAAACCATTAATGATGATGATGATGATGATGATGGAGATGATGATGATGATGATGATGATTAAGATGACGATGAATTTAAGAGAGTTATGGTGACGATGACGAGAACGACGACGGTGATGACGACGATGACGGTGGTAATGATTATACATAGATATTTTAGAAAAACGACAACGAAGGAAAGCTTGGAAATAATTCCCTCTAACACCTTTACCTACCTATCAACATGATCAAAACAGTCTTCAACCAGAGATAATCGATGTCATTTACAGGTCAAGAATGGCTATTACACCAGACTAGCTTGCTGCTGGTTTCCGACTCGTCATGGTTGTGTCTTGGAGTGGTTTCCTTCCTGCTATCATTAGTAGTTTGTCAACTAAAATCGGCATCTTTAAACCAATCCCTATCAAGTACAGGCAGTTTGAGCGAGATGTGGCAGTGAGGGAGTTAATGATGAAGTCGTGCCATTGTGACCCCAACCATTGACCTGATACAGGTGCAGCTCGATTGTAGTAAAATGTGATTGTTGTAATTACAAGTCTAACAGAACATCATCAGGGCGCTATCTTTTTCTCCCTATATTGTATCTCTTTCCTATTGTCTTAACACAGTACATAAGACAACCACTGCTACTGCTAATTCATGTCTATTTCTCAATGCAGTGGCGTTACTGGCGTATGTTAATTCGGGTGAAGCAGGCGCACTCCCCATGTTTAAAGCCCCCCCCCCCCACAAAAGCAAAATACAAACTTTAAGAGCCAACCGCCTTCGACGGCCCAGGTACACTAAGGAACAACCCCCCCCCCCCCCCCCGCCTAGGAGAGCTAGGGAAGAGAAGAAGAAGTAAAAGAAGAAAAAGAAGAAGAAGACAAAGAAGGATAAGAGGAAGCGGAAGAAGACAAAAAGGAATAATAGCAAGAACTATGAGAAAAAAAAATACCGGTGCAACAAGTGACATCCAATTTCTAGCAACCAAATATGAGAGGAAAAAAAAATGGCTCTTAAAGACGCAAAGCGTCATCGTATATGGCCGACCTCCATAGTGCTGAAGGCTGTATCGTCAACGAGGTGTTGGAACGCAATGGCATACAATTTTTTAAATACCATTTAAAGCATTGAACGAGTTTTCTATTTTGAAGATATCACAAGTGATATAATAAATGAAGAAGTCTATATAAACCAGTCCAAAATTAAAGACTTACACAGAGCTATAAAGTTACACCGTAGGTGTAACCTTTGCGTAATGCGAATGGTGGGAGAAATTGATTTGATTAAAAATCACTAAATCTCTAGTCATGCTAGTAGGCGTACGCTGGTCTAATGTGAGTTCTGGTCTGGCTGATCAAGTCTAAATGATAAGAAATCGACCCAATCTCACTGAGAAGGACATGCACTGCTCACAGAACTGGATATATGGGACTGCACGCACATGTGGCATTAAAGTTCTGCCGGAACATATCAGCTATTTCTTGCCATATTTCGAATATGAGGGCATTTGAATAACTATCCTTTTTAGGGCACATTTCTAATATGTTCTATCAAACTGACATAAAAGGAAAGCTCACAAACTATTTTTCACCTTTTCCAAAACTGAACCTTCTCTTTAACATGTATTTCTAATTAATTATTGACAGAATTCCTCACTAAGTATCGAAGGGAGTGTGAAGAAGAAAGGGGTTAGTTCACTGCTGTTTCTTTGCTTGGATCAGCCATGTTAAAATGTTTTTAGAGTAACATTGTTTGGTACTATTTCTATGATGCTCCAGTCCATGTGTCTTCCTCTGTTTGTCTGTATGTCGGCATGTCTATTGTCCACAAGTTGCCAACGCTAGGTTTAACATTTTTAATATTGGATGCAGAAATTAAATGAGTAAGATTAATAAACTTATAGTTTTTAAATAATTCCTTTTTCTGTACTTCATTGTTAGTATTCATTCAAGTGCGAACGTAAGATATTCTAATGGTATATGAATATCTAACACACAGTTACATCTGCTCGTTATTGGCATAACGTGATAGAACTCAGTGCTGTACTACTGATATGTGTACATCTTCCGCTTGCTAACTTCCGGGGCACAAGGTTATTTCCTTCCAGTGTCATCAGCAAATCCCACGTTATCTCCCTCTCTCTCTTTCTCTCTATATATACATGTATAATATACATGTATATATTTTTCTCATTACCCCCTCTCTTTCTTTATCCATCTCTCTCCGTCTCTCTCTTTCTCTTTTTCTCTCCCTTAGACCCCTCCCAACTCCCTGTAAGTTTCTCGTTTATTCAATCTCTTCACATCTATCTCATATAATCTCTCCCATTCTCCAATGCCCCCTTTCCTCTCTTATCCCTCCATAAATCTCCTTTTCCCATATACCTTTCTTTTATAATTTAAGAAGTTTCTTAACCATTTAGGTCTACACCCATTTGGTTAAATAAACTGAGTAATAAATTTCCTTCGTTATGTTCCCGTGATTAAACTGCGTATCATTGATTTGTCATTTAGTTTGATATGAAATAATAATTCATGCTAATGTTAAAAATTAGGAAATATATTATGATCATCACGAATAACCACATTCCTGACATCGATAACCTGCTCCTTCCTCTCCCTATTGACCTCCGATGATTTGGCACTTGTTATTCTGTAAATAAATATAAAGTAAGAAAGATCAGATGACCATCTAAATATATTAGTAAACATACTCCATATAAGTACTCAGGAAAGAAATGAAAAAGAAAAAAAAAACAGTCGTTAAGTATTTTACTTTCTTAATGTTTTATTCACATGTTTACATGTTCTATACAATTAATCTTTACAAGCGCATACTTTGTTCATGACATATACAAATTATCTATGTTCCTGTATATTTCTATAATGATATTACATTATTTTACAACATAATTCCTTAGGAACGAATATCTTACAAACCCTTTTTTATACATATCTATGCCGAGACTCAAATTTTGGCTAAAATGATTTTGTGCAGCTTCCTACAAACATAATGACAGACATGTCATCAAAGACGTCAGATCTACTCCCTTTTCTAATAAAAAAATAATATTGAAACACACACGACCCGTTACAAATATTTGTTCCTTATACTGTTAGTGATTCAGTTAATCAGGTGTAACGAAACCTAAAAACTTGCATTTAGCATTTCACTGAGATTCCGACCCTTACTAAATAATGTAGTTACACTACCTAACTTTACATTAATAATAAATACTGTGATATCGATAATGAAAATATACAAAATGTAAGGCAGCACTATTGTTGTACACGTCAAAATGCTTATTACAGAATTGAATGAGGATGAGGAATTCTGTATTTTTAAAGATAAATATTGCTAAAAAATTATTCAAACTTACTTCAATTATCTTCATAGCTACACTTGCTCATGTTTTGTAGACAGCTTTTAAATCTTAAATCTTTGAATATTGGTGTTTTTTCAACATTGTGAAATATAAAACGAAAGGTGCACTTGGGAGAAGTAGAAATAGCAGTATAAGTACTAGTAACAGTGTATATCAATTACTGTTTGAGCGAAATAGTATAAAGAGCAACTGGAGGAGGAAAATGATGAACGAGAGTAAACAATATATTTAAAAAACGACAGAAGAAAGTACGTTAACGAAGATGCCACAAGATGGTTCTCATGCACAGCAAAACAACGAAAACAAATTTACCTAAAAAGAAAAGATCATCAAATCCGAGAACTACATAATATAGTATCACTAATAATAGTAGATCTTATATGCTGCGTATGCGTGATGTGTCATACTTTGAATCCAAATATTCCAAATGAAATTATATAAATTAATAACAGAACTTGTGTATATAATTTGTTGGTTATGGCTAACAAGATTGGGCAAAACAAATAGGTTGTTAAAAGTCTGATAAAAGTCTGAGTAACATACACAATTTAAGAGGGTTCTCATGCACAGCAAACCAATGAAAACAAATTTACCTAAAAATAAAAGATCATCAAATCCGAGAACTACATGTATATATAATATCACTAATAATACTAGATCTTATACGCTGCGTATGCGTGATGTGTCATATTTTTAATTCAAATATTCCAGATGAAATTATATAAATTAATAACAAAACTTTTGTATATAATTTATTGGTTATGGCTAACAAGATTGGGCAAAACAGCTGGGTTGTAAAAAGTGTGATAAAGTCTAAATAACATACACAATTCCTTTTAATAGGAGAATACCTACCAAATTGCACAAAAGACAGAAAGAAAATTTGTCAGTATCCTTTACTCTCACACATCATATTCAAACTGGGTATTACGAAAAGATATGTTGCGTTAAACTTGTTAGTGCAAGAAAAAGAACTGTGATCATTCTATAAAAATGTTTTGATATTTAAAAAGAAATTACCGACTAGAACGATTGCATCTCATATATTTTTGAAATAATTTGGTATGAAACTAATACGTCATAAAACTGAAACTTTCGGATATCGGGGTACGAAAATTATCTTGGTTAAACTGTTTTTGCTTTATAATCTACGTTTAATTTCCGACTTAAGTAAAGTGTGTTAAACTTCAGTATGTTTGGCAAATCTTATATTGCAATTATTTACACTAAAATTCTGCTTTTTAGGGTTGTAATCGAAGTCATCATCTGTGTCGCTAGAGTCGGATATTTCTTGCCTTTCTTCTTCGATCATATCATCAGTAAAAGCAAGATCAGTCTGACTCGCATGAGTAGTGTACTTCTTAAGAGGGGGGCACACTTCGTATTTGTGTTCGCTTGGTTGTCGGGTAAGCCCAGATTTCTCGCTCGGTGGTGGTGGACTGCCTCGCTTCGGCGACCCTTCGTATGTATTTTCCGACGCTTGAACACGGTGGAAAGGTGACCGGTCCATGTCATCCATTTGGATCTCCTTGCCGCATTTATCGCCAAGCTTGCGTGTAGGTGAGCCCGTCAGCTTTGGGTTGGCCTTGTACTCGGGGGACTCTAAAGATCGCAAGTGCATGAGAGCGGTAGCGGAATCAATGCTCTGTGTGTCGTAGGACATGGTGCTGAAGTTGCTCTGCATCCGTCCCAGGGAGTTGCCTCGATGCTCCGGAAGGGGAGTGGCGTGTCTTGAATGGAAGATGATGCTTTCGGCGATCGAGCGAGTGTCTTCTTGGCCGCCCATCATTGTTAGTTGGATGGGTGCCTCCCGGCGACGGCTGAATGCTATATAACCCAGGATGATGATGACCAGTAGGAAAGCGGCGGCGATGATGATTATGATGATATGCATGGTCGTCAGCGTCACCGGATCGCTTACTGGCGCCTTCGTGGGAGGCACTGGGGTGCCATTGGTGATTGGTTCGGGCATGGAATAGCACAAAGCGTTTGGGTCATCGTTCATAACCTTGATCGTAATTGATGTCGACGCTTTACCGATGGTATTGTTGGCCGTACATGTGATGACGGTTCTGTTGTATGCCATATCGGCTGTAAGTAAAACCAACTGGTCTCCTAGAGAATAATGGTTCACTCCCTTCGAGCATCCTGGTGCCTCTGTCACAGTCCAGGTGTACTGAGCCTCAGGGTTAGCAGCAGATTCGCAATTGAAAACAACACCTTTGGTACCAACGTCGACAACGGCTACAGTAGAACCCTTGTTGGGAAGTACTTCAGAAGTTATCGCAATGTCCATCGGCTTGTATTCAACAATGAGCGGTCCCACCGTACAATATTTTGGATTGCCTAGTAGCTCTTGGCTTAATCTACAGCTGAATATCTTACCGTTATCTTCCATATCAAGAACTCTTCCAAAATTGAGCCTTTTCTCATTATTAAGGTTTTCTGTGGTTTCATTCACGGGCAACGTATCGTATGTTGCAGTGAGAGAAGCAGGTGGGTTTCCAAGATCAGTTTGGCAACCAAATATGACTGTATAGCCGATGCGCAAGTTTGAAGATTTTGATATTGAACACGTGAATGATGACAGTAAAGGTGGATACTCAATATTCACTGTCGCTTCTTCTGAAGTGGCCACATACTGTCTAGTCGTAGCATCTTGAATTAGACATTGATACACTCCTTTATCCGCCGAGATAATATTTTGGATCTCAAGTGAGTAGTCTCCATTAGCCCAGTTGCCAATCAAGCTGAATCGAGATGTATCAACATGGCGGGAATCGAAGCTCTCGTTGATATTGCGGGTAATTCTTGTTCCGTCTTTGATCCAAGCAACTAAGTATCCTTCAGATTTACCATTGACTATGCATGTCAACCGTACGGTCTCGAGAAAATTAGCAGTTTGGTTCTCAGGCCCTGTCGCAATTGTGGGCTCACCATGACATGGTGCCAATCTTGCAGTGTAGATGAGCAGAAGGACCAGTGCCCCTGGTAATGCGCCTATGAAATCCATATCCAAGACGGAGCGTTCTGTCAAAAAACGTATAGAAAGTTCAAAATTTCTACGCTTTCTTCAGTTTAATTGATCGCTGGTTGCAGAAGATATACTATGAAAGAGGGTTTTGTTGTATTACAAGAGTTTTCAGAGCGAAATGTCAGGAGTTTTTTAGTAAAGTATGACTGTGGACGAAAAGTTGACTCAGGCAGACAAAATGGCACCTTGTTTTTCGAAAATAAAACCAGCTAGACTTGATGTCCCAATACAGCTATTCAAACTATCGATGCTTTCAGATCGGTAGGTATAGCAATAATGGCATGATATCATCAGATTCCCGGACACCTATCCAAACCCTGATCAAGCTAAACCGGTAACACCTTCTACCTCCGGATATCCGGCTCATGCACAAACGTGGTTGGCTGTACTGGGTGTATCAAAACAAAAAGATATACCACATACTGATAGGTGTGTTATGTGTGGTATATTGAAGAAAACATGTCCCAGTATATTATAAGGAAATATAATCATATGAATTGAAACCTAAACGGGAAGAGTTACTCCCTAGATGAGCTCACTGCTCTGGGTGTAACGAAAAGAAACATGGAAACTTTAGTGTTTATTTTCTTTTACCGTGAAGGAACATGTCATTATATTAGTGACAATGGTATTGAAAGGTGATACTGAAGGAAGAAATTGTGATTTAACGTATCAGTGATATGCAAAAAAAAATAATATTATGGAACACAAATGAGCAATTGGTGGCTTGAACGTGTTCAATATTTTCTGTTTTGATAATCCCTGGGCCTATAGTTATGTTTCAAATCAAAGGCGATGGGGTTTTTCAGCACGAGGGGATGGGGTAGTCTAAAGTTGTGTCTTTAAGGAGGAAGCAGAAATGCATCATAAACTCTCAGCATATCACTGTCCTCGTTATGTTGATAACATTAGAGAGTATGCAAAATGGATGGATCATTTGATGATAAGCAAAATGAGCGAGGGAGACAAAAAGAAGGAGATGACAGGCTTTCAGCCCACAGACACTGCACATGATGTATTCTTTCGGGCATGGACGTCGATCCTCAGTATGTTAGGGTGGACGAAACTGCACCTACCACCAGGACTACTTGGAAGATTTGAATGAAAGATTTTTTGCTATAATTGGGAAAGTATATAAATCGAGAAGCAAGAGTTGTTTCATTTTTTTTCAGGTGTAGTATCGTTTCTCATGGCCTTTTTTGGCCCTCACTCGCTCTGACGTATTCCTGTCACTGCTCCCCATCTTTTAATTTGATCAGAAGTCTGCTTCATGAAGTGTCATTTGATTTGTTCATAGAGCTGTTTTTTCTTTTTCGGATAGGAACCATACGCGATAGGGTCGAAATTAAATTTTAAAATTGATATGAACATAATTTATCACCCATCACGTCATATGATTTTCGTAATTATGGTGATGAGAAGGGACAATGACGCTATTGATTCTTCCAATATAAGTTGATAGTTGAAACTAAAAAAAATATTTTTACCGAGCTGCTTATCACGTCCTGACATTGCTTTAGCACAGGCAATATGTTCCCCGCCAACACCCCTTCACCCCGTTGGCCAATCACTTTACATGCAACATCCCCATGCGACTTTTTGAGAAGCTGGCGAGACCAAAAAAATACGGGTCTACCTTTTCCAAAAGTTGACAAACCTTCATATGTGTGCCCCCTCTTATACTCAATCCTGGATCCGCCCCTGCCATACACACATGAAAAAACGTGGGCACATAAGGTGCTCGGAATAAAGGGACGTTTTTAGGTAAATTTTAGTACATTTTCTTGTGTCATCGGATCCTTCTTCGACCTCGTACTCTCCTTCATCTGGTAGACCAAACAGGCGACAGGATATTCTGGTAGATTTAAACAAATACACAGAGTGATTGAAGAGAGGAAAAACGAGGGACCACGAAATGTGCGCCTACGTGTATTTTAACATTGCCAACCACATCTTGAAAATGCTGAAGCCATATTTTCTCCTCCAACTCGATTTTCTCAGTGTTAAATGTGGCGATCAGGCTCGTGGATATCCCTTTTCCTCTTCATGTTTGCACTGCTCATTCATAGAGAAACATTAATTAATGACCATGTCCGCACACGCTTTGTTTCTTTGTCTCATGTTCAACTAAACATCTTTAATGTTTTAGAAGTTTTGTCTTATCCATTTTAGCTAAGAAATAGAGCATGTTGATGTCACGTGATTGGGGGCATTTCCTTTTTTTTGTTAAATCCAAGCCAAATCATTTACATAGCTTCTTCTATGCCCATATATCATTTTTTCTTCAGGAATATGCTACTATAATACATTCTAATATTAATACATAATTTTATCTTACGAAACATTATGGGCATCCAGGGCAGATCACACTGTAGATGAGTTAGTGCGCATGCGTTAGCATATTCATCGAATTTTATGGGAGGTCATTATGACGACATGATTATTCTTTCTAGGACAACTACCCCTCAGTGCTCTGGTAAGAGGGTAGGCCTGTATTAAAAAGAGTGTAATTACTCGAGTGAGGGGTGGGGAAGGGGTGTTATTGTTAAGGAATGTATACAGCAACTGTTATCTAGTGGGTTGGTGGTGTATTTGTGTTGGTACCATCCAGATTATCTAGAGAAAAGCCCTCATGAAAAGAACGGTGACCTGTCTGAGAAGTTGTCGAGTAAAAAGTATGACATCAAGAACTATAATT